>CM028758.1:8434827-8903317 GCA_016801395.1 Leptodermis oblonga | reverse complement strand
AAATTGGAAAGCTTGAATGTTTCACATAATAAACTAGAGGGGCCAATTCTGGCTTCCTTGCTTTGTCTTACAATGAATTTACAGATCCCATGCGTGAAGAAAAAAAAAAAAAAGACTTGAAGTGTTGAATTATCGAATATCATATAATTTCTAATGTATCACTTGTAGTGAAAATTTTTTTTTAAGAATTCAAATATAATGTATTTCCTCGGATGTATCATCTGTTGAACAAATTATAGCATGTTTAAAAAAATATCGCCTATTAAAAAATGTATTCTAAAAAATGCACTTATGGATTTTAAAATTATGAGACGCATTTAACAGGAGACATACCCGAATGATTAGAAGGTCTTTATGACATGTGATAGTGAAACACTTTTCACGGGTCCAGACCGGCAAGTATCTCGGATAAACCTTAGTTGCTAAACTCGGGCCTAGACTCGTAGAATCGGTTGATTCTAAGAGTCTACACCTAGGAATCGATCCTAACTCGGTTGGAATCGCATCTTAATCTAGACTCGCATCTGAATCGGAAGAATCGGCTTAGACTTGTAGAATTGGCCTAGAATCGGCTGATTCTACGAGTCTAAGTCGATTCTGAAATTTTTTTTATTGGGCTGCAATTTTGGACCCAACCCAGTGAAATGTACAATTTTAGGCTGCCACTGGGAAACAAATTTGGTCCAATTCCGGCACTATTCGCCCAAATTCCCAATTGCCCAGTCTTCATCAATGGGTCAAGCTTCATTCACTTGTTGATTTATGAGATTATGCATGGACATGCATGATTTGTACTTTTATTTTTATTTTTTTGGCTATGAATTATTGAGTTGATGACTTGAGTATTGATGTATTGAGATTTAAGATACTACTTTGTTTGACAATTGACACTTTTAATGTGGTTTTTATTGAACAATTATAAGTTTGTATGAGACTCTTTGAGTTTATACTATAATTATAGTTAAATAAGTGTGTCTAAACTATTTTTCGATTTCAGAATCCGATTTTACGATGTGATTCTACGATTCTGATTCTGGACCTAAAACAATTATATCCCAAATTCCGAGTTTAACAACCACGGGATAAACTCCGGAAAGCTTACTAAAAGTCTCCACGATTATCTTTTCAATTTCCTTACTTTGTGTGAACCAAGTTTCGTGGCCAATTTTAAATTTTCGTTTCTTTATTTTATTGTAGTAAAAGGGTTTGCTACTTAAGTTTAAAAAATGTTATAGTAAAATAAATTTTATTTTTGTTATATTATTAAATAATGAATTTATTGTATCTGGTGAATATGTAAGAGTTATTTTGTGAGATAATTAAATAGTACTATGAAAAAATATAAAATTAATGAACCGGAAATAGTGTGTATATATATATATATATATATATTACAGCTGGCTTTAATTAGTAAATACTGTGTTTGCAATTTTTGAAGGGAAACTAAGTTTAAGTTGGGGAAATTCCTCTGCCTTGAAAGCTATCAGTTTGGGAAGAAATAGATTCTTTGGAAGTTTACGAGAAGATCTATGCTTCAAATATCCAAATCTGGAATATTTAGAAGTTGGTGATAATCGATTTGCTGGCCGAATTCCTTCGAGTCCTTCACATTGCAATGCACTTCAGTTTCTTTACTTGTTTTCTAATAGCTTTACAGGTAACTTTATTTTGACTTCCATCTATTAATTCTAGATCTATTGCAGTGTAATGATCAAAAATAACTTTATCAAGATATCAACATTTTTAATCACCCAGGAGACATACCAATTGGGATCGAAAACATATCGTCACTTCAATATCTATATCTCTATACCAATAGTTTAACAGGTACGTGATAGTCCCAACCGTCAAATTAATCAAAGAGGGCAATTTTGATTAAGCAAACAATTTGACAATTCTGATGAGGGCATAGAGGTAAAAGAAGAAAAAAAGACCTGAGATTTTTATGGGGACAAAAAATAATTTTCAAAACAAGAATATCACTATTGAAGAAAAATATATATATTTTTGAAACAAAACTTTTTCATTCGAAATGATTGGAGTAATAATTTATCAAGATATTACATTTTTATCATGCAGGAGGCATACAGTTGAGATTGATGAGATTGAGAACATCTCCACACTTCAATATCTATATCTCTCTAACAATAATTTGACAGGTATGTACAAACTATATTCCATTTATTATGCCAAATACACAGTTAGAAAAAATAAATAAATAATAAAAGTTGAGCTAAAAACTTAACATGAGTTTCATTTTCATTGTATCTCTATTCCCTCTTACCCTTCTTGTGCGTTAACATCTAAATACTTTATTTATTGTTTTGGCAGGGAAATTAGATTTTGAATTTAGAAAATTCTTCCTCTTTGACTTCTATTATTTTGGAAAATAATGGATTGTTTGGAAGTTTGCCAAAAGATTTATGCTTAAGATATCCAAATCTGGAGTATTTAGACGTCGCTGTTAACCTACTCGCAGGTTAAATTCCTTCGAGTCTTGCACATTGCAATATTGCACTCAATTACATTGACTAAAGTTCCAATAAGTTTACACGTAACTTTACTTTGACTTTCATCTATTAATTCTATGGTAGTGCAATAATCAAAATAACTTTATCAATATATCAAAATTTTAAATCACGCAGGAGGCATACCAATTGGGATTGAAAACATATCTGCCCTTCAATATCTATATCTCTAAAACATTAATAGTTTAACAGGTACGCGATAGTCACATTTACACCATCAAATGAATCATTTGAAAGGGAAATTTTGATTTAGCGAACAACTAGACAATTTTGATAAGGATGTAGAGTGTATATATTAAGAAAAACATGACTTTTTTATTGAGATAAAGTCAATTTTCAAAACAAGAACCTTTTCTATTGAAGAAAAAAGGAAAAAGTGCAAAAGTAGTCCACAATCTTTACCCATGTTTCAAATGTAGTTCAAAATCTTTAGTATATATCAAATGTAGTCCACAATGTATCCGTTTTGTTTTAATTTCAGTCCAAATGACGAAAATGGGACCAAATTAACGGTCAAACCCGTTGACCGTAAGTCAAAAGCAGTTTTGACCTCCTAAACCCACCCCCAAAGATTGTGGACTACATTTGAAACATGGGTAAAGATTGTGGACTACCATTGAATTTTTTCCAAAATTGTTCGTGGGAAATTTTTAGAATTATGAGAATGAGAATTTAGGAAATGAGAAATTGTTCAAATTAAATAGCTTCTTGGTGTGCCTAAAATTGAATCTCCATTGGGACAAGCCCAATGGACTAAAACAAAGATAAACAGTGAAGGATAAAAAGACGCAATTAGAACCCAGAACCATGCTCAGGTCGGAAAGATCGTCCAAACCAAGTTAATAACTATGGTACAAATTTAGGTCGGTAAACGTTATAACCCAGCTCGGTAAGATTGGGTCAGTCAACAAAATATAACCCAGCTCGATAAGCTTAGGTCGGTAAACAAGATATCAAAGTTTAAAGAAGTTAGATCGGCCAACAAAGTGTCAAAACTCAATGAGTTTAGGTTGGTAACAAAGATAACCAAAGAAGATTAGATCGGTAAGTATTAGGTCGGTCTGAGATAAAGATAACATTATCTTGACAGTTAAACATCATAGTAGGGCCACGAATTTAATATATGCAGGAGCAATAATGACAAAGGAGCCAAGTTAAAGCCACTATTCCAGGAACGGCTAAAGTCATCATAAAAAGGAGAATAAGTGGAAGCACAGATCATTACGTCCCAACGGAATCAAGGTGAGCCTATAAATACTCGGTCATCAGACTCATTCAAGGTAAGTAATTTTTGTAAGTGATTCACAAGCAATTCTTGATACAATTTCTCTTAAGCTTTCTGTTCAATACTATTTCTCTCATACATATTACTGACTTGATCGTCGGAGCCTATACAGGGGGGAAAGCCCCGCTCCTTTTCAACGGATTATCCATCATTTGTCACCGTAACAGTGCGGATAATCCATCTTTGCCATATTTGCCGATCCGAGCTACCCAAATTGTTCCCAGCTTGCCCGTCCTCCTTCACAACGAGGCTTCATTCAGATTGGGCCATTGCTTTTCACAAGGTTTTACTGGGCCGCGAAGAAGCATCATCTAGAAGTGTATTTTTTGCGTCACATCAACTGGTGCCAACTGTGGGGAACGTTTGATCAAACTATTTCATCAAATTTTCCTCATTTTTAAAGAAATTTGTTGAAACCATGACGCAAACTCGTTCAGGAAAGGGTGCTTCTTCTTCTGACACCACCGATGAACTCATCGTTACAACCGCTATGATTCCGACCATCATGACCACCACTTCTACTCCCCCCAATGATCCTCCAACTACCACCCCCATTGTTGAATCTCTCACCCCCGAGCAGGAACAGGCAGAAAAAGAAAGGTTTTATCGTTTATTTCCACAATTGTTTCATCTAATGAACCATGTCGTTCCGGTTATCCCTACTCTCAATATGGAACTCCCCATTTCCAGTGTTACAACCACCACTCCAGATGTAGTTAACGTGGAACACCCATTTAGTTTACAAGTGGCCTCCACTATTCCCCCACCGGGAGCTCTATTCAATCCCATGTTTGACCCCTCCGTTGTCCTGATGTCTAGTTTTCCCCCTCAGTCCATCGCTGTTTCGGGATGTCCTCCACACTCTGGGGGAGCTCATCTCTTTTCCGGGACCAACCATGTAGCTGGTCTTCCTACCCTTTCCAGCGCACCTCCTGTTTACACCACATTAGCCCATACCCAGGTCACTCCACCTTTTCCAGCCTCCTTCACGGTTCCTAATGCTCAGCTCAACAATTATTCTTTTATGTCGGGCCTACATTTTCCCATGTTAGGACAACAAGCGAGTCAGATAGATCAGCCTGGTCTGGGCCCACAGACAAATCAGATAGGTCAATCCGGTTGTTACCCCGGATATCCCGGATACCTAGCTCCATCAAACCCCACACAGTTTCAGCACTATGGTATAGGAACCAGCCGAGCCCCGCAGCTTCCCCCGGGGTACTCTCCCCTGTTTAATCTGAGTTACTACCGCAGGCCCGGTACAGGGAACTTCGCAGCTGGGGGATCGTTACCTGCTTATCCCGGGATAGTGGGATACCCTCATGGCCAAACTGGATACGCCCAGCCCGGTCAAGCAGTTCATACTGGATCCGGATACGCACAGCTCGGACGAGCCTGGCCCACTTCTCGAGTATCCCATCCATTTAGTTGGAAAATTCAAACAGCACCCTTCCCCCCAGGTTACCGAGGTTTAGGTAAGGTCGATAAGTATGATGGAACTACCAATCCCACGGCTCACTGGATGCAATGCATGAGTGTCATGGATGCCGCCAATTTATCTGATGCCAACCGATGCATGACTTTCCATTTAACTCTCAAAGGTCAAGCTATAAATTGGTATTGTACCTTGCCTCGAAACTCCATTCATTCAATAGATCAATTCGGTGATTTGTTTTTAGCTAATTTTCTGGGTAACAAGATACTATATATCCAAACCTATCTCACATTTAATGAATATATCTCAAAGAGTAGGGGAAGGGTTGCAAGCTTACATAGATCGATTTAACGTAGAATCATGGCAATGCCATGAAAAAGACGATAGGATTATAATTGGATCATTTATTAATGGGTTAAGGTCGGGACCTTTAGCTACTAAACTCGCCATCCGACCCCCACACTCCTATTTTGAAATGATGGTTACTGCTGTTAACTTTGCTGTCATTGAGGATGCTACAGCTATTAAGCAGGAACGGGAGAGAGGTCGTTCCGACCTATATGGTAAGAGGAAAGCTCCTTCCCCGATTCCTCCCCCAGGTGGAAATAAGAAGCTGAACTTTGTGAATACTCACCCTATCCCGAATACGGGGGTAAGTGTTAATGCTGTACAGGCTGTCGAGCCCTTCTCCATCCCCCGAGCCGAGATATACGCAGCCATTCAGCATCAAGGGTTATTACCCCCGGGCCAGCCCATGACGGGTCCCACATATCGGCTCAATCCGGGCAGGTATTGTAACTATCATAAACACATTGGTCACAATACTAATGATTGTCGTGATTTAGCTGCAGAGATAGCTAAACTTATCCAAGCTGGAAAATTGCCCCAATACACACAAGTGGCGCCTTTGCCCAAGCCTGTGGCTTCGGCAACCCGGGAACGACCTAACAGATGCTACCGGTGTGGGGAGCCCGGCCATTTTGCCCGCGAATGTCCCCAACCCGACCCCCGAGCCCCAAATGCTGGGGGTGGAGCCGACCTAACCATAGCTGGGGTCGTGAACACCATAGCTGGAGGACCAACCCAGGGCGACTCTAATCGCCAAAGAAAACAGGTATATCGACAAAGAAACAATGTTTTAGGTAAGCGTAAAGCAGAAGCCATGGCACCAGTAATTATTTTTTATGACAGTGATATTTTCTTTAAAATATAAATAATACTCCCTCCGTCCCACTCAAAGAGTTCACTTTGAAATGTGTACAACTTTTTATGATTGTGAGGTACAACACCTAAAATAAATAATTTACCACCATATTTTTCACTTATATCCTTAGTAAGGGTTAATTGTGAACCACACATTATAATATTAGGGTATGTAATATAAATAAATTCAAAGTGGACTCTTTAAATGGGACAAACTTTTCTTGAAAGTGGACTCTTTGAGTGGGACGGAGGGAGTATCAAATAGGAAATTGAACGAACCTTCGCTTGAAGCCTTGAACGGTTGAATCACTTGATTGAGTTGGAGAATTTATTTAACTTGAACAAACAAAGGATTCAAGAACCAGAAATATATATATTTTATGAATTTTTAGGGAAAAATAAATAAAAAATATTACTGGCTGCTGCAAAGCTCTCTTCTGATTGAATGCTTTGTTCTCAATTTTGGACGGTAAAGTGAAGTGAAGGCAGCATGAAAATAGGCATATTAATAGTTAGGGTTTTACTGTTTTTTTTTTTTCTTTCTTTCTCTAATAGGGCCTACTGTTTAGTCATTTTAATTTGGGCTTTTAATTTGGGCTTTTATTTATAAATCTACTATTAAATTATAACACACTTACATATATTTGGGCCCCATTTTTTTGGGGCCCAGGACACTTGCCCAACATGCCCCCCTCCACTAGCCGGCCCTGCCACTACACTCTACCTGGGTGGATGTTCTCTATCTATCATACCCTAATCTATTACAAATCTCGCTTATTTATAATAGAAAAAGACAAACCGTAATGGGCACAAATTAACTGCCAAATACTAATTGTATTAGAAATTTGATTATATATATACCCAACAAACATAACTGGTTTAATTGTTCTAGACCTTTTAGAGAATATGTTAGTTGGCAATGTTCCTTCAATTACTTCATCTTGATTTGATTCTAAAGTATTAATGAAGCAACTAAGCGCATATCGGATGAAGGGAAGTAATTTTTATTTTACTTTTTTTGCGTGTAGTTTCTGAATGACCTACTGACCTTGCCTATTGACAATCGCAAGTAAAAGGAACAAAAATTAGTAATCCATCCCTTCTATTAGAATAGCCTTGTTTTAAGAATATTAACGATCTGAACTAATGGCGCCTGGGAGGTGTTCGACAAAATGCTCCAGCCACCAACATGGCTCAAGTCTCAACCCACCTTCTTTGAGTATTTGGCTGTTGCTGCCTTGTTTTGTTTGAACTGCTGCCATGCTGAATCTTCGCTGTGGAGTGTCCGTGCACACCATTCCTGATTTTCTTGCTGTTCTCAGTCTCAGCTAAATAAAGTCTCAGCTAAGTATAACCCCCTTGTTTGATTGCATATTTTGACATCTTCATTAAATTTCTGGTTTCCATTAATTGCCATGCCCTAGCCAAGTGTTCTGTTTGGTTTTTCTCATTTAATTTTCTATTAAGTGTGCTGTTTGCAATTTCTTATTCCATTTCCTAGCGACAAGTGAAAGGTAAGTGTGCTGCTTGAGAAAGGTAAGTGTTCAATTATTTAGTTGGCTGCTGGTGTTAGGCCATTCTGTTGTGTATCTGGCTGCTGGTGTTAGGCCTTTTTTCTGTTTTGGCTGCTGAAGTTAGGCCTTTTTTGAGTATTTCGCTGCTGCTGCCCTGTTTTCCTTGAACTGCTATCATGCTGTTTTAATACCTATTAGGCTTTTCTTTGCTGCTTGTACGGTTTCTGGTGTGCTATTTTTGCTGTCTTTGTGTGGATACAGAGTGGCATTCGGTCACAAATGGCCACTCTACCTCGGCAAGAAAGGGAAATCCCACCACAGGGTCCAGTCAATGAAAAAGAAAAAACTGAACCGATCAAGACTCCGTGGGTGAACTTATTCAAGGACAACAGGAAGTTTTCAGAAGATGTCAGGGTTCAGTATTTCCCGCAGGATGATGGTCCTTTGCACCTTGGGGTGGAGGATGTAGCGAATGTAAACGAAGTGTGGCAGAATGCTCTTCTTGGATGTTTTACGGGGAGATTTCCTGGAGTGAAAGCTGTGATGGACATCATATCAAGATGGGGTGTAAAGTGCCACCCGGTTCCGTGCCAAAATGGGTGGACCATGTTTAAATTTGATACCAATGAGGACAGGAATAAGGTGCTATTGGCTGGGCCACATTCCATTTATGGAAGGCGATTACATCTGCAGGAGGTTCCTGAGGAATTTCTATTTGAGTCCTATGTTTTCTCTATTGTGCCTGTGTGGATTCAGCTGCCAAGCTTCCACTGGAGTGCTGGACGACAAAAGCTTTGGGAAAGATTGGTTCAAAGATTGGGAAACCGATTAACACTGATAGGGTTACTCTCAACCATGGAAAGTTGGCATATGCAAGGGTGTTAGTTGAAATTGATGTGTCCAAGCCTCCCCCGGCATCTCTCGTGATTACCTTGCCTAAAGGAGCCACTTTTGAGCAACAAGTGATATACGAAGAATTGCCAAAGTACTGTAGCTATTGCAAAAGATTTGGGCACTATGAAGGAGATTGCAAATTGAAAACCATCAAGGTTCCTGATGCCATGATTGAAGAAGTCATAGGTGAGGGAGGAAATCAGAGGCATTCGGATGAGATTCAGGAAGAAAGGGAGCAACAAATTAATGATGAGGAAGCTATCATAGTCCATCAAGTGGATGACGAAATGGAGGAGCGGGTGGCTCCCTTAGGGAAGGACAAAGGTGTGGAAGATTTTCCAACCTTGAAGGAAACACTTGACATTTCTCAAAATCATGGGAAAGGGTTACAAACTGAAAGTATTGTTGAGCCACTAAATCTTAGACCGAACAAATGGGAGGTCAAGAAGAAAGGAGGTAAACAAAAACCACCTATGCCGTCAAGTGTCTCTATCCTTACTGAAGGTGTGCAGAAACAAAAGCATCTAAACAAGGGAGGCCAACATCAACAGAAGAAGGGAGACAAGGAGAAGGATGTGGGAGGTAAAGAAATGATACCACAAGAAAAGGCTATGCTACAAAAGGAGCCAAAAGGGACGAATCAATTTGAGCCGCTCGCTAAACATACTTTTATGGAGGCATGTGATGGAAGCCAAATAGATGGGGATGATGGCCAGAGTCAAAGGTCAAGGAGGAAGGATAGAAGTAGAAGTCGAGGTCGGAGAAAAGGGGAGAGTAGGGAGCGTGAGGCGGCCTCTTCCGTCTCATCCTCTACATAGATGAGAGTTGCTTTTTGGAACATAAGGGGTTTAAATAAACCCCTTAAAATGAAGGAGGTAACAAAGCTTATTGAAGGTAATAACATATCCCTCTGTGGGATATTGGAGACTAAATTATCAACATATAGACTGAGTTTTTTTGCATATAGATATCGCCCTGGGTGGAATTTTGTTAATAACTTTGATGTTGTCAAAGGGGGTCGAATTGTAATTTTTTGGGATCCCAAAATGGTCGAATGTGTTGTACTTCATACCTCGGAGCAGGCCATCCACTGCAAGGTTTTTTGTAAATCTTCTGGATTAAATTTTATGTGTACTTTTGTTTATGGGTTATATACGGTTGTAGAAAGAAGACTTCTATGGAATGAATTGAGGAGGTTGGGAGATAACCTAAACCTTCCTTGGATGGTTTTAGGTGATTTTAATTGCTGCAAAGAAGTGGTGGAAAAGAAAGGGGGAGTGGTTCCCTCAGATTACTGTCTTAAAGATCTGAGGGAGGTTTGTCAAGAACTAGGATTGAGAGATGCTAACTCCAATGGGGAATATTTCACTTGGGCCAGGGGGGGTGTGTTTATCAAGTTGGATCGTCTCCTAATCAATCAAGAATGGCAGGATATGAACTTACATTGTCACGCAGATTTCAGAGCAAAAGGGCCATTATCGGACCATACACCTGTCATTGCTTCTATACTGCAGAGGGATTTTAAAGGCAACAAACCTTTCAAATTCTACTATATGTGGATGAAGCATTCTGATTTTCGGCAATTGATTCAAGGGGTTTGGCAGAGGTGGGAGAGAGGTAGTAAACAGTATATTCTTTGCAGGAAATTAAGCCAGCTGAAGATTCCACTGAAAGGTTTGAACAGGTTGCATTTCCACCACATTTCTGAGAAGGCAAAACGTGCGGTGGAGGAATTGGAAGTTGCAAGAGAGAGGTTGGTCAGTAACCCGACGGACAATCATTCTGTCATAAGAGAAGCCCAACTTCGGAAGAGAGCAGAGTTTCTAATGGAAGCCGAAAGATCATATTTAGCACAAAAAGCTAGAGCAATGCATTTGAAGCTTTCAGATAGATGTAACAAATATTTTCATGGGTTGGTCAAAAAGAATAACCTGAAGAATAATATTGTGGCGGTGGAGAAAGAAGATGGCACGTTAACTTCCTCACCGCAAGAATTGGGAGAGGAGTTTGTTAAATTCTTCCAACACCTCTTGGGCCAATCGGATGGTGTGCAAGACATTGATGAAGACATGATTAGGGCTGGAAAATGTGTACTGAATGATGACAAGATAAGGTTGGCAGAACAAATTACTTTGCAAGAGATAAAAGAGGCTGTTTTCTCTCTTAATGATGATAAAGCTCCAGGGCCTGATGGTTACCCAGCAGGATTCTTCAAGAGGAATTGGGATATTGTTGGTAATACGGTGCAAGAGGCGGTTATGGAGTTTTTCCAAAATGGAAGGTTGCTCAAACAGATTAACCATACTGTGGTGGCTCTAATTCCAAAAAAGGTTCATGCACCTAGTGTTTCAGATTTCAGACCCATTTCTTGTTGTAATACAGTGTACAAGGTGATCACCAAGATATTGGCAGGCAGACTGAAAAGAGTACTTCCCCACATTATTGATGAAGCACAGGCAGCCTTTGTTGGGGAAAGGAATATGTCAGACAATTTTTATCTCGCGCAGGAGATTATAAGAAACTACACAAGGAAAAGGATCTCACCCAGGTGCATGATGAAGATAGATATACGAAAGGCTTATGACACTGTGTCCTGGGACTTTTTGGTTAATATGCTAAGGGTACTTGGGTTCCCGAATGTGTTTGTACAGTGGGTTTCTCAGTGTGTCACAACTACCTCTTTCTCGATTTCAGTCAATGGAAACCTACATGGTTACTTCAATGGGAAGAGAGGCTTGAGACAGGGTGATCCTATGTCGCCAGCGCTTTTTACCATTGCCATGGAGTATCTCTCAAGGCTAATTAAAAAGAGTGTTGAGCAAGACTTTAACTATCACCCGAAGTGTGGGAACTCAAAGATCTCGCATTTGGCCTTTGCGGATGACCTGCTTCTGTTTGCAAGGGGGGATGAGCAATCGATATCTATCCTCAAGAATTGCTTGGAAAAGTTCAGAATGGTGTCTGGTTTGGCTTTCAATCCGGACAAGTCAGAGATATTCACTGCAGGAATGGCAGGTACGGAGTTACAGAGATGCCTTGATGTTGCTAGATTTCCTATTGCTACATTTCCTGTAAGATATTTGGGGTTGCCACTTGCGGCCCATAAGTTGAACACTGTACATTATGATGCTCTCTTGAATAAGATTTCTAATATCTTTAATGCCTGGAAAACAGTGACCTTGTCATATGCAGGAAGGCTTGAAGTGATTAGATCTGTCATTCAAGGAGTTGAATGTTTTTGGCTTCAAAATTTACCTGTGCCCGCATGTATCTTAGATAGAGTTAAAAGCCAATGTATGAAATTCTTTTGGGGTGGGAGACGACCTTTGGTTGCGTGGGAAAATGTGTGTCTGCCACAAAATGAAGGGGGTTTGGGGATTAGGAACCCGACATTCTGGAATAAAGCTTTAATGTTTAAGAATTTGTGGGATATACACATGAAGAGGGATAGTTTGTGGATAAAATGGGTTCATGGTTCATATCTTAAAGGGACATCAGTTTGGGAATGGAATCCTAATAAGAATGATTCTCCTATGTTCAAAAATTTGGCTAGTATTAGGGATATACTTGTTCAGAAATTGGGGGGGACTGATGCATGTATTAGAACTATAACTCAATGGTCTGTAACAGGAAACTCTCTTACTGGTAAAATCTATGATTTGTTGAGATACAAAGGTAATGCTTCATTTTGGGCAGGGCACATTTGGAAAAATTTTATTCCCCCAAAATATTCTGTTATATTGTGGCTATGTTTCAAAGGTAGGTTGTCTACATGTGATAACTTAACTTTTTTGGACATAAATACAGATTGCTCTCTGTGTGGTAAGGAAAAAGAGACTATTCAGCATTTGTTTTTTGCTTGTGATTTTACTAGCTATATTTGGTGCAGAATTAGACAATGGTTAGGTATCCCAAGAAGAATGACAACCATCCAAAGTACTCTGAAATGGGTGACGAAAGAGGTCAGAAGGGACAAGAAACGGTTTAAAGCATCTCTCAGTGCATTTGCTCTAACCGTGTACCATGTTTGGAAATGCAGGAATAGTCTTATTTTTAATTATGTGTCTACTAGACCGGAATCCCTTATTGTGATTATCAAGACTAATACTTGTAGAATTATGTATGAATTATACCCCGAACTGGGGATGTCAGGAATAACGCAGTAGTTGGCGGTTAAGCAACTACCTAGCCCATCTATACCGGTAGGTGGTAAAGGCAAATCAATTCCGGAAATAGCTGTCCTTTTGCTAAAAAAGGAAATAGTGGTACAAACCACTACGTTGGAGTCCACGGTAAGGGCTCCCTAGCCCACCTCTACCGGAAAATGGTAAAGGCAAGAACCTGGTAACAGCTGCCCCTTTGCTTAAAAGGGGGTTGGTGGTACAGACCACTACGTAGATGACTACGGGAAAGTCATCCTAGCCCGGCTGACCGGTGTCCGGTAAAGGCTTATCAAATCCGGTAATGGTTGACTACTTACCAAAAGTAGTTTTACATGTATTCATGATCCTGATATTTTTCCTATGATAAGTGTGAATGGCTGCCCAACACTTGGGCAGATTTACCTATTTTTCAGCTGATGAAGACAAGGAAGAACCTCCATTAGAATTTGGGACTAATGTACTGATGATTGTAATAGATAGAAAATTTTGGATTGATGTATGTTATTATATGGGGTATGCCCCATTTGTGATGTATGTTATATGGGGAATGCCCCATTTGTTTGATGTATGTTTAACATGAATATGCTCCAATGTGTCTTTCCCTCCTAGGGTTTTGAGAGTTTCTCTCACTATGAATTTTCGCCCTCTGGGGAGGAAATTCCTAGCGCCCACTCATGGGTTGTATTATGATGTGAACAAAAACACCATCACCTTGTGGTCCGATCTTTACCGGTTTTTGAGCCGGAATTCTTGGTGGAATAAATCATTTACTTTTCCTCCAAAAAATAAAAAAAAAATAAAAAAAGAATAGCCTTGTTTCTATTTTTTTTTATAATTTCAATAAATGCAAAATTTCATATGAAACCGGTTTATACATGCGACTGAATTTTCAATGAAGGTTGGACACATGCGACCCTATGTGTAGGGACAGCGGCGAACGTAGAACAAAATAGAAGAAAGGGCGACTGTAGAGGCAAAAAGAAAAAAATTTTGGTGTTATTAAATAAAATACATCATTCTAAATTATAAAAATAATCAATGACGGTACCAAAACAAATTTTAAGGAGTGAATTTAATGCGAGAAATTATTTCGGTGTCATTATAAGAAACATTACTACTAACGTAAAATTGTGTTCTACGATCACTCATCTGTTGAAAATGATGCAAAATTTCTTTATTTATAATTTTTAAAAAAAATTCCTTTCTCATTATATACCATCAAACAGGAGAAGCAAAAAATAAACAAAATTAGGGGAGGGCTTTAATTTGTGAATTGGGTTTTAGGGATTAGAAGCAAAAGGAAAAGGGAGGAATTAGAATTAGAATTGAAGGAGGGATCTGATTTGTGAATTGGACTTTTCAAAATTGACCCTTTACCTCTTTTTTTTTGCCCCCTTAAGTAGAACAACGTCGTTTTACTTAAGGGGTTTTTTCACCTTAAGTAAAACGACGTTGTTTCCTAGTATATATCCACCATGAAAGAGATTGAGCACCATAGTCGCATTTTAGGTGCCATTGGTCATATGTTTAAAGAAGCTAATGCAATTGCAGATGCTTAAGCGAAACTATCTATGCAAGATTTTTTTACCTTAATATTAACTTTTGGGGCATAAAATTACCAAAACAAACAAAACAAAAATTGAAATTCGCAAACTATAGAAAACGAAGTGAAAACGAATCTCCCAACTTCGTTTTCTTCAAAACTAACCAAAAAAAAAAAAAAAATTTCTTTTTGAAAACAAATTCCATGCATTCGTTTTCCTTCTTTTTTGTTTTTTAGTAATTGCATTAATAAACGAATTGCATAATTAATTTTTTCTTTTTTTGTTTTTTATTAATTTCATTAAGAAACGAATTCCACTAAAATGATTTTTAAAATAAATAAAAATAATTATATTTAAACGAATTTTAAAAAAATTAAATAATTATTTTCATTGAAAACGGTTCACCAACATGTTTCTAAGTTTTTATTCATTTTAAAAAAATAAATATTATTTAATGAAAAACAAATTTTAGGGTTTTCGAAACGAACCCCCGTAAATCGTTTCTGAGTTGTTATAAAAAAATAAAAAAAAGGCAAAACATAATTATATAACTGAAATTTTAATTTCTAATTCAATAAAATTTTAGAAGAAGTAATTTATGGCATTTTTTGAAATACATAAAATCTCCGTATAAATGAATTTGGGGAATTTATTTATCTTTAAAAATTTAGTCACACATTTATGTTTTAAAAATAATTAATTCCATTAAAAACAAAACTCATAAATTCGTTTCTCTAAAAAAGAAATAACATTAGACCGATATTGATGTTTCTATTTTTAATTATTTTTAGTTTAAATGAGCTTGCATAGGGAACACTAGTGGGATTAGGCGGCGCGATAATATAGAAAATGGAGATAATAAAGAAGACAAAGGTAATTGACCACCATTTCAAAAAATGCCGTAAATTACTTCCTCTAAAATTTTATTAAATTACAATTTAAAATTTCAGTTATATAATTATATTTTGCTTTTTTTTCATAACAACTCAAAAACGAATTATGGGGGTTCTTTTGAATTAATGAAATTAATAAAAAAACAAAAAAGGAAAAAATTAATTTGAAATTCATATAAAAAAAAAAGAAGGAAGGAATTCGTTTCCAAAGAACGAATTCCATGAATTCGTTTTCTTCAAGATTTTTTTTTTTTTTTTTTGTTATTCTTGAAGGAAACGAAGTTGGGAGATTCGTTTTCAATGAAAACGAATCTCCCAACTTCGTTTTTTATATTTTGGGAATGAAAAAAAAAAAAGGGTCTATTTTGGTAATTTTTGGCCCCAATATAAATATTGGGGGAAAAAAACCATCTATGCAATTGGATGCGAAGAATTTGTTTATGTTAGAGTTTGATATTATTATTTAGAGCTATTTTATTTTGCATTTGCATCTCCACATTGTGTGTAAACTGACGTGAGACTCATTACGCCCCTCTGGATGCTTTTTTTATTTTTATTTTTTATGATTTAAATAAAGGATTCTCATGTCCCAATTAACCACCTAGTTGGGTGTTAAAATAAATAAAAAGAGTATTTATATGAGACATAAGGAGTATATTTTAAGTAGGGGTGTCAAACGGGCGAGTTGGTCGGGTATTAAATGGATATTAAGATAATGTGTAATGTGTACCCATTACCCATTCAATTAATGGTCTTAGTTCAAATGGGTAATGCTTATTTAATGGTTTATTAATAATTTTTTTTCAAAATTTTTTAATTTAATTTTAATTCCTTTTATTTTTTTAAGTGAATTTTAATTTTTGAATCTATTCTAAAATTTGAAATATTATATATTGTATACTTTTATATTTAATTGTATGTAATTTTTTTTGTGAAACATAATTTTTAATTTTTTTATATTTATATAAACACGTGCATGCCCCGATCCAGACCCCGACCCCGACCCCGACCCGAGGCCCGAAACTGGCCCCAGGCCCAAAACTGGACCCGGCCAAAAACTGGCCCAGGACTGGGCCTAAACCTTGGGCCCGAACTGAACCGGCCCGAAACTGGACTCGGCCAAAAAAACCATGGGCCCGAACTGAACTGGCCCGACCCGAACCCGAACCCAACCCAATCCCGAAACCCGAGCTTGAACTTGACTTGGAACCCGAACGAATTTTTAATTTGTATTTATTAGTGGGCAATTTTAAAATATTATAAAAGAATTGATGTGCATAAAATTGAAATCCCCATTGGGCCTAGCCCAATTAATTAAAACAAAGAAACAGTAAAGGATAAAGAAACCCAGATCCATGTTTAGGTCGGAAAGATCGTACAAACCAAGTATATCTATCATAACTTTAGATCGGATACGAAGGCTTAGCTCGGTCCTAAAGACTTAATAGACTCGTGAAGGTTTAGGTCAGAAAGTGTTCTAAATCAACTTGTAAATCTTAGATCGGTAAACTTTATAACCCAGCTCGGTAAGATTGGTTTAGGAAAAGTATAATTCTACTCAAGAAGCCCAGGTCGGTAAAGCTGAGAGAAGTTAGATCAGTCAACAGTGTTAAAGCTCAGGTCGGTAAGTAACTAAAACACAGGAAAGCTCAGGTTGGTAAAGAGTAAACCGGTCTGAGATAAAGATAATATTGTCAAAATAGTTAGACATCATGGTAGGACCACAAATTTAATATACATGCAGGAACAATGATGACAAAGGAGCCATGTTAAAGCCCTTATTCCGGGAACGGCAAAAACCATCATTGCAAGAAGAATAAGTGGGAGCGTATGTCTTCATGACCCAACGGAACCATCAAGAGTAAGCTTATAAATACTCAGGCACAAGCCTCATTCAAGTAAGTTCCAATAAGCAATTTCTCGCAACTCTCTCTGATTATTTCTCTCAAAGCTATCATTCAATACTGTTTATCTATTTCATATTACTGACTTGATCGTCGGAGCCTATACAGGAAGGAAAGCCCCGCTCCTTTTCTGGAATAATCTTCATTTGGTCAGGGGAACAAGTGCAAAATCATCAAGCTTCATCCTCTTTGACGAGCTCAGCAACCCAGACTTCTCAATCATTCCCCATCTTGTTCATTTCCTTCACAGCACAACTTCATACAAATTGGGCTATAACTTTTCACAAGGATTTATTGGGCCGCGAAGAAGTATCATTCCATCATTGTAATTTTTGCGTCACATCAACTGGCGTCATCTGTGGGGAACGTTTGATCAAATTATTTCATCAAATTTTCCTCAGTTAAATAAATTTGTTGAAACCATGACGCAAACTCGCTCAGGAAAGGGTGCTTCTTCTTCTGACAACCTCAACGGACTCACCATTATAACCGCCTTGGTTCCTACCGTTTCAGCCACCAATTCTAATCCTCCATCTGATCCACCAACTACTACCACCCTTGTTGAAACTCTCACCCCCGAAGAGGAACAGGCAGAAAAAGATAGGTTTTTCCGTTTATTTCTAGAACTGTTTCACTTAATAAACTATGTTGCTCCGATCATCTCTACTCTTAATACATAACTTCCCATTACAACCACCACCACAGGTGTAGCTAACACAGAACACCCTTATGGCATACAGTGGTCCCCACTATTCCCCCACCTCGGGCTGTACTCAACCCTGTGTCCGACCCCTTTGCTGCTTTAATATCTAGTCTCCCCCTACAATCCACCACTATATGTCCTCCACAACCTGGGGGAGTTAATTTTTCTTCAGGAATCAGTCATATGGCGGGTCCTCCTAACCCTTCTGTGGCACCGCCTGTGTATACCACCGTAGCCCATACTCAGGTTAATCCCACTTTCCCAGGCCTCTTTGCAGTTCCCAACGCACAGCTTAACAATTATTCTTTTATGTCGGGTCTACCATTTCCCACTTTAGAGCAACAAACGGGTCAACTAAATCCACTTGGCCATGGCCTACAAATCAGTCAAGTGAGTCAACCCTGTTATTATCCCGGATACACAACCACATCCAACCCTGCACTATTTCAACATTATGGTTTAGGCAATAACCGAGCCATGCAACCACCCTCAGAAAACCCTCCCTTACTTAACCCAAATTACTACCCTGTGCCCGGTTTAGGGAACTATTACCCCGGCATGGGAGGACACCCCTTAGGTCAGTCTGGATATCCCCAGCTCGGCCAAACCATCCTCCCTGGATCCGGATATGCTCAGCTCGAACGAACTGTCCCCACGTCTCGCGTGTCTCATCCTTTTGGATGGGAGATTCAAATGGCACAATTTCCCCTAGGATACAGAGGCCTAGGTAAGGTTGACAAATATGATGGTACTACTGACCCCACAGTTCACTGGATGCAGTGCATGAGCGTCATGGATGCTGCTAACTTGTCCGACGCTAACCGATGCATGACATTCCATCTGACTCTTAAAGGTCAGGCCATAAATTGGTATTGTACTCTGCCGCGAAATTCTATTCATTCATTAGATCAGTTTGGTGACCTGTTTTTAGCCAATTTTATGGGTAATAAGATATTGTCTAAACCAATTTCACATTTAATGAACATAACACAAAAAATAGGAGAAGGATTACAGGCTTACATAGATCGGTTCAATGTAGAATCTAGGTAATGTCACGAAAAAGATGATAGGATAATGATGGGATCATTTATTAATGGATTACGGTCAGGACCTTTAGCTACCGAATTGGCCATCCGACCCCCACATTCTTATTTTGAAATGATGGTTACTGCCGTTAATTTTGCTGTTATTAAGGATGCTACAGCTATAAAACAGGAAAGGGAAAGAAGTTTTTCCGATTTATATGGTAAGAGGAAAGCTTCTTCCCCAATTCTTACGTCAGGAGGAAATAAGAGATTAAACTTTGCAAATACTACTAACCCTATCCCAAAGACCGGGGTAAGTGTAAATGCTGTGCAGGTAGCCGAGCCATTCTCAGTCCCCCGAGCCGACATATATGCTGCCATTCAGAATCAAGGGCTGCTGCCCCCAGCTCGACCCATGACAGGTCCCACAGATCGGCTCAATCCGGGCAGGTATTGTAATTACCATAAAAATATTGGTCACAATACTAATGACTGCCGTGATTTAGCTGCAGAAATAGCTAAGTTAATTCAAGCTAGGAAACTACCTCAATACACACAAGTGGCGCCTCTACCTAAACCGGTGGCTTCGGCAACCCATGAACGACCAAACGGATGTTACCGATGTGGGGAGACCGGTCATTTTGCCCGCAAATGTCCCCAGCCCGACTCCCGAGCCCCGAATGCTGGAGGTAGCACCGACCTGAATATAGCAGGGATTGTAAACACCATAGCAGGAGGACCGACCCAAGGCGACTCTAACCGCCAAAGGAAACAGGTATACCGACAGAGGAACACTGTTCTAGGTAAGCGTAAATCAGATACCATAACACCAGGAATTACTTTCGATGACACAGATATATTTTTGCCTTACAATTGTGACGATCCACTAGTGGTCGATTGCTACATTTCAAATTACTAAATACGTAGGACATTGTTAGACACGGGTAGTTCTAGCAATATAATTACAACCAAGGCAGTGGCTGGTTGTCAATTACACAAGGCACAGTTAAGTCCAGTTCGGACACCATTGATTGGCTTCGGCAATCACCATGTTATACCTGTGGGACATTTGAGCATTCCCGTCAGGTTACTGGCTGGACAGCTAAAACGTACGGAAACCATAGACTTCGTGGTCATCGATGAGCCATCACCATACAATGTATACCTGGGACAACCTGGATTAAATCAGTTCCAGGCCATAGCTTCTACTATACACATGTTTTTAAAATTCCCCACCATAGGTGGGGTAGCTTCTATTCGTTGTGATGTCTTGCAGGCAAAGCAATGTTACATGGCTTCCTTAAAGGAACTGACCCCAGTAGACCGGAAATCAAAAATTACCCCTACAGTCAGGCCGACCTCCGTTAACATTACCGATCTAACAGGTGGCTCGGACCTGTCCATTGAAGCAGGGGCCGAGGTAAGAATTATTCCCCTCGCGGCCGATCCAAGCAAGGTAATAAAAATTGGGGCTGATTTGCCCCCTCAATTACAATATGATTTGCTTAACCTTTTGCGTGAATTTGCGGAAGTTTTTGCTTGGGGACCGGAGGATATGCCTGGCATTTCTCGAAATATCATTGAACACAGGTTATCCATTGATCCCAATCATAGGCCGATCCGACAACGAAAGCGTAACCTTGGGGGAGAACGTAGTAGATACGTGGAAATCGAAGTCAACGCCCTGTTGGAAGTACGTATCATCCGAGAAGTGGATTATCCGGAATGGTTGGCTAACCCAGTGTTAGTTTCCAAACCGGATGGTTCATGGCGTATGTGCATAGACTTCACCGACTTAAATAAAGCATGCCCCAAAGACTGCTTCCCCTTGCCTTTGATCGATGTGTTGGTTGACACCATAGCCGGATTCCGCTTCCTTAACTTCTTGGATGCACATAAGGGGTATCATCAAATCTTCATGGCCAAGGAAGATGAGGAAAAAACATCTTTTATTACAGACAAAGGTACATATTGCTTCATAACCATGCCTTTCGGTTTAAAGAATGCTGGAGCTACTTTTCAACGTTTGGTGAATAAAATTTTCAAAAAACAGTTAGGTCGAAATATGGAAGCATATATTGATGATTTACTTGTAAAAAGTAAAAATGAATCTGCTTATTTATCTGATTTACGTGAAACCCTTGAAACACTAGCCCAATATAAATTAAGGTTAAATCCAAAAAAATGTGTCTTTGGGGCCACTTCAGGAAAGTTCTTAGGATACATGGTTTCTGAGGGAGGTATCTCGGTTAATCCTAAGAAAGTAGAAGCTGTTCTGCAAATGCACCCACCTAGGACAATTCGGGAAGTACAACAATTAACGGGTAGACTAGCAGCTTTGAATAGGTTTTAGCCCGGTCAGCAGAGCGAGCATTACCATTTTTTAACATTTTAAAAAAAACTGATAAATTTTTGTGGACCCCGGAATGTCAAAATGCTTTTGAACAATTTAAAACATACTTAGCCTCTTTGCCATCTTTGACTATGCCTATTTATGGAGAACAGTTGTACATGTATATAGCTACTACCGAATCTGTAATTAGCTCGGTTTTACTTAGAGAAGATAACCGGGTCCAGAGACTCATCTACTTTGTTAGCAAAGTTTTGTAAGCAGCAGAGAAAAATTATTCCAGCCTAGAAAAGCTAGTCCTGGCTCTAGTTCACTCCACACGGCGTCTTCGGCCATACTTCAACTCGCACGGAGTCACCGTTTATACCGACGCACCCCTCAAAGCCATCTTACAAAAGGCAGGAGTTTCGGGTCGACTCACGAAATGGGCCATTGAATTAGGGGAGTACGACATCACTTTCGCCCCACGTACAGCAGTCAAAGGACAGGTGTTGGCAGATTTCATAGCTGAAGGAATACCAGACAGCCAAGAGAGCATATCTAGCCCGTCAGAAAAAACCGATCTGCTTTTAGCTATAGCAGAGGGTGACGATGCGTGGATCCTCTACGTAGATGGTGCCTCAAGCCAGTCCGAATCGGGTGCGGGGATCGTCCTCACCAGCCCAGGAGGAGAAATTCACACTTACGTTCTACGATTCTGCTTCACAGCCACAAATAATGAAGCTGAATACGAAGCCCTGATAACCGGCCTGAAGTTAGCTCGGAAATTTGGGGTCGATAATCTAAAAATTTGTTCAGACTCCCAGCTCGTGGTTAAACAAATTTTGGGGGAGTATAAGGCTAAGGATCAACAAATTGAGGAGTATTTAACATTGGTGCAACAACAACTAAAATTTTTTCAAAAATGGGCAACAGAGCGAGTCCCACGAAGCAAAAATACAAATGCCGATGCCTTGTCCAAATTGGCTTCTTCAGTTTTCTCACACTTGACTAAAACCGTTCTAGTAGAAGAAGTACATACCAGGAGTACAGCCGAACCAGCAATCTTGTCTATAAATGGAGGTCAGGATTGGAGGTTTCCTATATGGCAATACCTACAAAATGGCACTTTACCAGATTCAAGGAAGGAAGCACAACAAATACAAAAGAAGGCTGAACACTATCAAATAATTGGAGAGGACCTGTATAAAAAGGGTTTCTTGATGCCTTTACTAAAATGCTTAGGATCGGGAGAAGCGGAGGCTATGCTGAAGGAAGTACACGAAGGGGATTGCGGATCTCACATTGGGGCTCGGAATTTGGCCAAGAAAATAATTGGGGCTGGGTTTTATTGGCCTCGGTTATTCCAAGAAACAGTGGAGTATGTTCAACGGTGTTCCAGTTGCCAACACAATGCAACAATTCACAAGTTGCAGGCCTCCAGCTTTACTGGGATAATTGCCCCATGGCCTTTCGCAGAATGGGGGATAGATCTTATGGGTCCGTTTCCTAAGGTCGGTTCATGTCATTACCCTGTTCTGGCCATAGATTATTTCACAAAGTGGGTGGAAGCCGAGGCACTGACGAATATTACTGAGCGAACCATAGCTCGGTTTCTTTGGAGATAAGTCATCTGTCGTTTCGGTGTTCCCAGATCGGTTATTTCGGACAATGAAACTCAGTTCGAATCTAAGGAATTCACAGCTTTGTGTTCAAAACTTGGTATCACCCAACGTTTCACATCGGTAGCTCATCCTCCAGCAAATGGACAAGTAGAACTCACAAACCGAACTTTGTTACACGGGCTGAAATCCAGACTAGAAGATAAAGGTAAAAATTGGGTAGAACAGCTGCCCCATGTACTTTGGTGCCACCAGACTACGCCCAAATCGGCCACAGGGAAGACCCCCTTCGAGTTGGCCTTCGGGGTCAACGCTGTCATCCCCCCAAAAATACAAAGTGGATCCCCGCGAGTTATGCACTTGGAAAGGGATCAAAACCAGAAAAACTTGGAGCTCAGCTTGGATTTGATAGAAGAAGTTCGGGACTCAGCCTATGTACATTAACTAAATTACAAAAATTTAGTTCGGCAACACTATAATGCTCGGGTCAAACATCGAGCCTTTGTACCAGGAGACTTAGTTTTACGAAACCGATCTATCAGCAAACCACAAGAACAAGGCAAGTTATTTTCTAATTGGGAAGGACCTTATCGGGTAATCGAGGCCCGACCTACAGGAAGTTATATTTTGGAAGACTTGCAAGGACGATTGATTCCGCGAACTTGGAATGCAGCACATTTGAGAAAATATTATCAGTAAAGCAGTCCGAGTTAAAGATGAAAAAGGCAAAATTCGAAGGAAACAGAAAAGATCATTTTCATTCAATAATCAAGCTCGGTTACAAAGACGATCTGAAAAATACAAAAATTCTTCGAAAGGGACCAGAATCAGAAAATATTCTACAAAGTATAAAGCCAAGTACATCACTGCAACTGCATCTAGGCATGCTACCTACATTCCTCACACAGCTGGAAGGAAGGGCAAGCCCGATCTAAGGGAAGGCCGATCTCAGGAAGGAGGAGCTTGAGAAGAGGCTTCATCTGCTATCTCCTGGGGGTCAACCACAGGATCCTCTTCGACCTTTTCTGGAATTGGAACACCGATGTCTCGGCATTCTTGCTTGATTTCCTCTACTAAGTCGAAAGGATCGCGTCCCTCTGGAAGCAAAGAAGATTGGGCTATGGAGTCTTCTGGAGCGCCTTCTGCCGACCTGGAGTTTTTCAGCTCGTCCCAGCACAGAGTATATCCGCACTGGATTAGCTCGAAAAAACGCCGGTTCATCAACTCCAGCAGGGTCCCTTCCTTGAAAGTTTTTAGCTCGGCCTGGCGGGCTGCCTCAACCTCATTCGGGCTAACCATCTCAGCAGCCTTCTTTGTAGCCTCTTCTGCAGCTTTTGTAGCCTCTTCTGCAGCTTTCTTAGCTTCTTCGGCAGCTTTCTCCAGGTCAGCTTTTTCCTTTGCCCAGTTGGATTTTTCTTTGAGCAGGGAGGCCTCATTTTTCTTCAGGATGCCCACATCGGCTTCCAGGCCCTGGATCTTAGTCTCCAGCTGGCTCGACTTCGAAAGCTGATCCTGGTATTGCTTCATTAGCCCGGTTTTTTCAGCTTCGAGCTTTGAAATGTTGCTTTTTTCGATCCCCAACTGTAGCTGCAAATCATCAACGGCCTTGGTCGGATTCTTCGACCTCTCCAGCTCATAGCTTTGGGCTAGGACATCCAAAGCTGTCGTTCTTCTATTTGTGGCCGTATAATTAAACAAGACCTGCAAAAATCCGAGACAAGGGTATTATGAAAATGATGTCCCAGGTAACCATTTATTTCAGAAAAATTTCTAACTATGTTTGGAAAATCACCCTTTTTATGTGCGTGGCTATAAGGGTCTCCTGCTCCACCGCTTCATTCAAATGATCCCGGAGTTTCTCACCCTCTCGGATAATCTCCCCAAAAGATTGAGAAGACTCGGCCGCCACTTCTTCAAATGGCATAAGGTCCTCTGGTGGCGGCTCCGACAAATCAACCTGGTGAATAGGCCGAGCTAGGGAGATCGGTCTCTCCCTTTGGTCTCTTAGTATAAGGACCCTTTCTTTGGTCACTGGGTCCGCGGGTCCCAACAGATCTTCGGGACTTAGCAGCTCGGCTCTAGAGGTGGGGCCTGACAGCGTTTGTGGAGCTTTGGCAGCCTTAGCTGCCTGGATTTCTTCCGGGGTCGGCCTACTCTTTTTTGCGACCCGGGTCATCAATGCCAAGCTGGGAGGATCGGCAACCTCGACCTCATCTGTAAGATCAATTTCAGCCGATCTTTTGGAAGATCCCGAAGCTGCGGTAGGCTTGTTGGCTTTTTTCTTCCTTTCGAACCCACCGAGACTACCTGAAAACAAGCAACATGCAAAAGTCAAAATTACCGAGCTATGAAGGATGAGGATACCATAAATAAAGAGTTCAAGGGATAGGTATTTACTTTCTTTTTCTATATTGGGAGATTGGCTCAGCCCGGCCGAAACAAAAAGATCCTCTGAAGGAAATTTAACCGAATATTTAACTGAGCTACTATAGTTTTTTAGCGCCTTATAATCCGATTGAACTTGGGGTCGGACTTGTCTCGGGTTTGTTCGACTGGTAAAATAAATTGAGACCAACGGCAGGGTAGGTTTGCTTCCTCAGCCTTCACCATAAAAAACCTAGCCCTCCATTGTTTATTGGTATCGGGGGTATCGGTAATAATTATAGGGCTATTCCTACGCTTCTGGACGGTCACCCACCATTTACCATAAGGGTATTTACGGACTGTATAAAATTGAAAGAACAGGTCTACTGTAGGTCGGACCCCAGCCCCAAAACACACATACATGAACCCTATCAGAAACCTAAGGGCATTAGGTACTAGTTGGCTCAGCCCAATATTAAGGAAGTCACACATCTCGATCAATAAGTCTAGGGTCGAAAACCTCAGCCCAAAATTAATATGATACTCGTAAACCCCGACCCAACCCTCAGAAACAGTATTTATCCTCTCCTCAGGATCGGGTAAACGGATCGGGACGGAAGGATCTATATAATGGGTTGACCTAAGTTTTGTTAAATCTGCCCTAGTCATTTCTGATATTGTTTCTTCGGGTTTAAATTCGGGAGTGGCGGCCGGATCTACAGGAACCAATACAGAGATCACTATAACCATAGATATACAATCCTACAAAAATGTTCAAAACATGCCATAAAAAATGAATCAAAAGGAGGAAGAAAAACACTAACCTGCAGCCGGAACCTGACGCGATGCTCCGGGACCTGAGCTTCTTTCGGAAGCCATTGCAGATAAATAAACAGGAGAAAAGGCGCGGCAACAGGAAGATGATTACGACGGGACAACGACCCTATCGGAAATTGCGAGAACTGGGACACGACGATAGAACTCAGGCAAATCTCGAAAACTTCGGCGAAGGGAAGGAGAAGGAAGGTAAGGAAAAATTCTCTTTTTTCAGGAAAACAAATAATGGAGGGAGTCAAAAGTTTGCTCTCACAACCTTTATAAGGAGTCTCGAGGGTATCAAATAGACGTGAGCAGACAAGAAGTTGTGATCATGAAAGCTGTATCGGTTGTTATAATAAGCGTAAAGGCATGTTCAGACAAGTCCGCCTCTTCAAAATTCCGATCTAGGGTAACGCAAATGTACGCCTTTATGGTTACATTTATTTGTCCGAAAACTGTTCAAATTCCTTAGATCGGTATTACAAGTATTACTATGCAGTTGGATGAGACTATTCTTTGTAGGTCGGATTTCATGTCATATTTCATGTTTTTATATGAAGTATAGGTCGGATAAATACTGGAAAAATGCCTTAGTCACATTCGGTTTAGTAAAATACGGTATGTTGCTTAGCTCGGAAAATTAGCTCGGATTAATATCCAGAAATTCATGATGTCCTTTACGCTAGGTCTTAACTCGGAAAACCCAAAGAGTATTAAGTTTTAGATCGGTAAAACCTAATACTGGGGGGGCTTGTTGATGTGCATAAAATTGAAATCCCCATTGGGCCTAGCCCAATTAATTAAAACAAAGAAACAGTAAAGGATAAAGAAGCCCAGATCCATGTTCAGGTTGGAAAGATCATACAAACCAAGTCTATCTGTCATAACTTTAGATCGGATACGAAGGCTTAGCTCGGTCCTAAAGACTTAATAGACTCGTGAAGGTTTAGGTCGGAAAGTGTTCTAAATCAACTTGTAAATCTTAGATCGGTAAACTTTATAACCCAGCTCGGTAAGATTGGTTTAGGAAAAGTATAATTCTACTCAAGAAGCCCAGGTCGGTAAAGCTGAGAGAAGTTAAATCAGTCAACAGTGTTAAAGCTCAGGTCCGTAAGTAACTAAAACACAGGAAAGCTCAGGTTGGTAAAGAGTAAACCGGTCTGAGATAAAGATAATATTGTCAAAACAGTTAGACATCATGGTAGGACCACAAATTTAATATACATGCAGGAACAATGATGACAAAGGAGCCATGTTAAAGCCCTTATTCCGGGAACGGCAAAAACCATCATTGCAAGAAGAATAAGTGGGAGCGTATGTCTTCATGACCCAACGGAACCATCAAGAGTAAGCTTATAAATACTCAGGCACAAGCCTCATTCAAGTAAGTTCCAATAAGCAATTTCTCGCAACTCTCTCTGATTATTTCTCTCAAAGCTATCATTCAATACTGTTTATCTATTTCATATTACTGACTTGATCGTCGGAGCCTATACAGGGGGGAAAGCCCCGCTCCTTTTCTGGAATAATCTTCATTTGGTTAGGGGAACAAGTGCAAAATCATCAAGCTTCATCCTCTTTGACGAGCTCAGCAACCCAGACTTCTCAATCATTCCCCATCTTGTTCATTTCCTTCACAGCACAATTTCATACAAATTGGGCTATAACTTTTCACAAGGATTTATGGGCCGCGAAGAAGCATCATTCCATCATTGTAATTTTTGCGTCACATCAAGAATAAATAGGAAAAAACGCAAATTAATTGTAGGACACGAAAAATAAAGAAAAAGAAAAAATAAATTTGAAGAAGAAAAATAAAATGGGCCCACTAAAATAGGTGAGTTGTTGGGTTTTTGTTTATACTTTTAAATGTAGTTTTGGATGGATAGTTTTGGTACCCATGATGGGCGAGTTTTAGGGTACCCAATGGGCTACCCTAAACCCGCACATTACATATTTAGCCCAAGCCCACCCATCCCATTATTTTTTTAGGCGGATTTTATTAGGTTAAAACCTAATGGGTTTGAGCGATTTTTGGGTTAATGAATTTTTTTGCCACTTTTAATTTTAAGCATAAAACCCAAAAGTTAAATTTCGAAAGAAAATAGAGTACCAAAAAATGATACGAGAGCAAATAGAAGCAACTAAAAGTGAAAATTCTCCTTTCTGAAATTCTAGTTTCGTTTTATACATACCTCAAACTTGGGGATCATTTTGTAATTTCTCTCTAAGAAAACGAAAGCACTGTTCATTTATAATAGTAAAAATTACAGTCGCTAACTAACATTATTGCATGATTTTGGTGGTGGACCCGAGGTGATTTTAGTCAAAAAGCTAATATACGGTAAAAAATAAAAAAAAAACCTAACTCAAACACAAAAAAATTAGGAATAAACAATAAAGTACTCCTCTGTCTTCTAAAATGTCACTAGAGCAACATAGAAAACAGAAATAAGCAAAACTTTAAAATTGTCGTGTTTACTCTTAATTAATGTTATACTATTTCTCTCTTTTAATTAATTAATACAATAATTTGTGTCTTTGATTAACTAAAATTTTATTTCACTTAATTTATTATTATAAGGATATAATTATAATTTTATTTTTATTTTTACCTTTTGCATTGAAAGCTGAAAAATACACTATTTAAAGAATAAAAATTAATTAGAGTTTTTACAGGTAACTTTATTTTAACTTTCATATTTGATCCATACACACGCATTCTTCACGGTATGGATAAATTACATTCACTCCACTCAATTAAATTTTCTTCTTAGTAATTTAGGTTCCGTTTGAACAAGTATTTCAAAAATATTTTTTTAAAAGTTTTTTCCAACAATATTTTATCTAATATATTTTTTGAAGTTTTTTTTAATAAAATATGTGTTTGGACAAGTATTTTATAAAAACATTTTTTGAGTTAAAAATAATTTAAAAGATGTTTAGACAAGTATTTATTATGTTTCTTGTGGAAAATTATATAAAATTATGTTCACTGTTTATAAACCATTTTATTTTTCTTTTTGGGTGGGCAGGGGTTGGGATCGGGGTCGGGGTCGGGATCAGCTCGAAGTCGGGTCCGGGGTCCGGGGTCAGGGTCGGGGTCCAGGGTCAGGATCAGGATTGGAGTCGGGTTTTGGGGTAGGGGTTGGGGTTGGGTTTGGGGTCGAGGTCGGGGTTGGGGTTGGGGTCGGGGTCGGGGTCAGGGTCGGGATCTGGGTCGGGGTCGGGGTTGGGGTAGGGGTTGGGGTCTGGATCGTGGCCGGGGCCGAGTCAGGGTCAGGTCCGGGTCCTGTGTTAAGTCTGGGTCGGGTTGCGGGGGTGGGTCCGGAGTTGGGGTCAAGGTCGGGGGCGAGGTCAGGGAGAGGTCGGGTTGGGACTGAGGTTGGAACGTAGGCTGGGCTGGGGTCAAGGTCTGATCGGGGACGAGGCCGATATTAAGGTCGGAACATGGGTGGGGCCGAGGTTGGGGCTTGGTCGTGGTGGTGCCGATGTTAAGTCGGGGCCGGAGTCGAGTTCGAGGTCGAAACGGGGGTGGGACCGGGGTCGAGGCGATGTCGGGGTGGGTCCGAGGTTGGGGGTGGAATGGGGCAAGGACAGGGCGACCCGCGAGTTTAATTTAAAATGATTTAAAATTGTTTAAGTATTTTATAAAACATATTTAAAGTGTACTTCAAAAAGTGTACTTTAAATACATTTTACTTCAAATTATTTTTTAAAAACATTTTGCAATTTATTGTCCAAACACAATTCTTAAGTTTTTTATATTCTTAAAACACTAAAAATATTTTTGAAACAGGACCTTAATAAATTTATTAAACGAACCCTATAGTTAGAGATTATAATTGTTTCTCTACCTTCGATCATGGGTGAATTGTTTTTCCTTTAAAGAGGTTATACTTTTTTTTAAAAGACGATAAATATTCAACCCTCTTGTAATCGATACTTTTTGTGTACTACAAAAAATATTTTAATAAAAAGAAACATACAATATATTGGCAATTAAATTCGATAAATCAAAGACTATAAAAGATATGCGCTACATAATATTTCATGACATACACATGAGATACTTTTAAGGTTAACTTCGATATATTCTTAAAAAATTAACATAAAAAGGCGCAAGTTTTTGTGTCTATTGATATGTAAATGATTATACCATAAATACATCACTTTCATCATGCAATTTTACTAGTATAAAATTAGGGATTAAAACACTATCTAAAGGAACTAGATCTTTGCCCATGCCTCACGTCTAGTTCTGTAGCTCCATACTTCCAAGAATGCTTTGAGAACTTGCTTCACGAGCCAGAGCGTATGCAATTCAATTAACCCATACGCCGTACAGAAGGAAGGAAGGTACATAATAACCTTGACCCCCTATGGAATCAACTTGGAGTTGTTACTGCTTCCTAGTAACCAACTTTATGGTGAAATTCCTTCTAGTCTTTAACATTGTAGCGCACTCGCTAACATTAACTTGAATTCTAGTAACTTTACATTGAACCGGAATAGTTTTATCGGTATATCATACCCCTATCTTTGGGAATATATCAAAGTTATTGGATCTTGCATTGGATGTAAATTAAATTTATGGGCAGACTCCATCAATGTTGGGACACAACTTCCTCGTTTAGAATAGGTATATCTTAGTGGAAACCTGCTAACCGGAAAAATCCAGTCGAAGTTCGGACAGTCTACAACTATGGAAATATTAAGACTCGAGTTAAACAAGTTTAGTGAAAAAAAATTCCTCATGGCAATGGCATGAAGAAATGATGTGTACTTTTAGTTTTTTTTATTTTAAGTTTTTGGTAATATTAATTATTTATGTTTAAATTACTCCGTTCTTTAATTTCAGCTGTTGCATGTCTTCTTTTAATCCCAAAATTTGAAAAGAAAATTCATTTTCATTCAACTGTAAAAATAGTTTGTAAATGGTCCATCATGAAACTAATTCGAGAGGTTTCAACTTAATTATTCGAAGAACAAAAATAGAAAAATAAAAAATTGCAGAAGTAATGGATTTCAAATGAAGTATTTCAAATCAAACAAACTAACAAAATCTAAGTTTCAATTAAACTCAAACAAAAATTAATTTAATAATTTACAAGTTTAAACTTACAATTAATAAAATCTAAACAATAAAGTTTAGAATAATAAACTATCATAAGAAAATGGATGGCCAAAAGAACAAATAGAAGCGAATTTATTAAAGTTTTAGAAATATATATCCTACATATAAATTAAATTAAAGTTTTAGAAATATATATCCTACATATAAATTAAATGCAAGAAGATGGAAAAGAAAAGAAAAAAAAAATAGCTTCAAGGCAGTTCACTTTAAGCTCTTTAATTTAATTCCACAGCAGGAGTCCAATTAACTGGCCTGGAATATTTTAGCCCAAATTAAACTTCCTTAATTTTTTATTTGTAAGAAATCCATTAATTAATTAAACTTATTTTTTGAGGAACATGGGAGTAAAATCAATGAATCAAGTTTAATATCTTATTTTATTAGCCTAAAATCAACCGTGTGTATTGTGAGTATAAAATACGTATGTATAGAGATTATATAAACAAGAAAAATGACAAAATGAAATTCGTAGTCATTTTTTATTTGTATTAAAGATAGATAATAATAATAGAGCGCAAAAAGTTATATACAACTGATTTATATATGCTGCCGATTTTGGGGCGCGTCTCTTTACAACCTTATTTTTTCTTTAATCTTTAAAATGTTATTGCAATAAAATATTACTGATACTCGTGAAAAGTAAAATGACTACCATTTTTATTTTTATTTTTTTTAATGATACTGTTTACAAATATTAATTTTTTTTAAAAAAAAAGAAAATTTATTTTCTTCTTAATTGCTATTCCTGAAAAGTAGTGGTAAACGAGTGCTACTCACTTATACTCTCCTAGATAAGCACTTATACTCTTGTGATGTAGCATTTTTAGTTTTTTTTTTCTTTCTAATTTCTTTTTCTTCTTAAGTACTACTCCTAAAAATTAGCACATCTACAATTCTAAAGTAGCATTTATATTCTTATGAATTTTTTTTTTTTGTTTTTTTTTTGTATGTGTTCATCCTTAATGTTATACTACAACAAAGTATTACATATACTCATGAATATAAATATAGTACTGTTTATGTGAACAATATCACATACATGAATTGGTTTCACACAAAACTAACACATAATAATAGTAATAATACAGGAGTTCAAGTCGTGTAGGTAAAATAACATAATATTAATGAGTACGTTATAACATCAAAATTTTAAAAAGTCAACTAGTAGGGTCGACATTATAATTAATAAGAAATAAATCATTTGTCAAATATGCAAATCATTGTGGTTGGGTAGAATTCCACACACATGTACTTTAATTATGAATAATGGAATATGATCATTTGGAAAAATTGTAGCTTAGAAGACTAAAATCAGTCGTGCCATCCGGTTCGAAGACACAAGTCAACAATTAACACATATTTATGCATGGGAGGTGATTTAGTTATTAAGTTTTATTCTTTTAGAGTTTTTATTTATTTATTATTTTCCTTTGGAAGGTAACAATAATTAATGTAAGATATTATATTACTTTTGATACCATGTGTATCGATTATAACCTCTTATTATCGAATTTAGTAATGGATTTCAAATGAAGTATTTCAAATCAAACAAACTAACAAAATCTAAGTTTCAATTAAACTCAAACAAAAATTAATTTAATAATTTACAAGTTTTAACTTACAATTAATAAAATCTAAACAATAAAGTTTAGAATAATAAACTATCATAAGAAAATGGATGGCCAAAAGAACAAATAGAAGCGAAATTATTAAAGTTTTAGAAATATATATCCTACATATAAATTAAATGCAAGAAGATGGAAAAGAAAAGAAAAAAAATTAGCTTCAAGGCAGTTCACTTTAAGCTCTTTAATTTAATTCCACACTAGGAGTCCAATTGACTGACCTGAAATATTTTAGCCCAAATTACACTTCATTTTTTTATTTGTATGAAATCCACTAGTTAATTAAACTTATTTTTTGAGGAACATGAGAGTAAAATACATGAGACAAGTTGATCTTAGGCCCTGACTCACCCTCCGTGGACAAACCTTGATGAGGAACCCTAAGGTTTTCGGGGCATTAGATTCTCACCAATGTTTGCGTTACTCAAGCAGACATTCTCGCACATTTTAAGAAAGGTAAAAAAAAAAATTCTGTTGTATGGCAATAGGGTCATCATTTTAATTTGTTCTTTTCCAATTAATGTTAGTTTTAATGGCGTGGAAAATTTCTTTGAGCTTCTAGATTTTGGCTGCCACCGTCTGAAATGGATCATTTATGCTTCACTTTAAGCTCTTTAATTTAATTTAATTTAATTTTCACGTTTCTCTATTGGCCGGCATGAAATCGCAAACTACGGTAATTTGTGTTCAAATGGCTTTATATAGTCCAATAATTACTAAATAAGAAGAATAGAAAATTTTGTTAGAATTCCACACTAGGAGTCCAATTGACTGACCAGAAATATTTTAGCCCAAATTACACTTCATTTTTTATTTGTATGAAATCCATTAGTTCATTATTTTGTTTTGCGAGCTAGGAACACGTACGGCACGGGAGTTAAGTCAATGACTCAAGTTGAATATCTTATTTTATTAGCCTAAAATCAACCGTGTGTATTGTGCTTATGAAATACGTACATATAGGGATTAGAAAAAATTAAACCAAGAAAAATGGCGCGATGAAATATGTACAATCATTTTTTATTTGTATTCAAATAGAGGAAAAACTTCTATACAACTGATTTTATACCCAAAAAAACGCGTGTTCCTCTATAGCTTTAATTTTCTTCACTTTTAAAATGATATTTGAAAACAATAGTACTGATACTCATGAATAATACCACAATTACTGTTCACAAGTTTCCATTTTTTTAAAATAAATAAATAAATAAATTTCTTAAATGCTACTTCTGAAGACTCGTAGTGCACTAGTACAACTCACTTGTACTCTTTTAGAGTAGCACTTATACTATTATTTGAGAGTACTTTTTTTTTTCAATTTTTTTTTTTGAATGATACTCGTGAACAGTGGCACATTTACTACTCCAAAGTAACACTATACTCTTATGAAATAGCACTTTCAAAATTTATTTATTTATTTTAATTTTATTTGTTTCTTAAGTGCTACTCTTCTAAAGTATCACTTCCACTATTTTGAACTAGCACTTTTACATTTCTGTTTTAAATTCCCTTTCTTCTACTTGCTACTCAGTGCGTCACTTTTACACTTCTAAATTAGCACTTTCAATTTTTTAAAAAATTTTCTTTTCTTATTAAGTGTTATCCTGATTAGTAGTAATGTCTCCCTTCCAAAGTAGTGTTTCTACTCTTATGAAGTAACACCTTCAATTTTTTGTTTTCATTCTTAAAGTGATATTAATTTGATTAAAGTATTACTGATATTCGTATTATTCACGTGAACAGTCGCATACATGAATTGGTTTTACACAAGACTAACTCATAATAATAATACAACATTTCATATCGTGTTAGATATAATAACACAATATTAATGAGTACGTTATAACTTTAGAAAGAAAAAAACTAACTAGTAGGGTCGACATTATAATTAATAAGAAATTAATCATTTTGTCAAATATGCAAATCATTGTGGTTGGGTAGAATTCCAAACACATGTACTTTAATTATGAATAATGGGATATTATGATCAATTGAGAAAATTGTAGGTTAGGAGACTAAAATCTGTCGTCCCATCCGGGTCGAAGACACAAGTCCTAATTTACACATTCATCGGAGTTGATCAAGTAATTAAGTTTTATTCTTTTAGAGTTTTAATCTATTTATTGTTTTCCTTTGACAGATAACAAGAATTAATGTAAGATTTTAAATCGTTTTAGCTAAAATTACAGAAGGTTAATGAGTTCTATGTCAGCTGTATCAATAAAAAAACGAAAATACTCATTCTTTTTATTTATTTTCTTGAGTGACTCCTATATTTACGTAAGAACGTATGTTCAACGGGTTCAGCGGTCCGATGCTCTTTTTTTTCTAGGAGTATTTTGTAACATATATATTCCTTTCAAATATATATTTTTGTTTGTTACATATTTATGGGAGCTAAGTGAATTTGTTGACTTGCATTGTTGATTCGGCATTATCACATTAGTAAAAGTCTATGCAATGTAAAATAAATTGAACTTTAACTCTTTTACTTAGATAAAAGTTTAATAACTGAACTTTTCTTAATAGAATGGTAAGGATTTTAAAATGAAATGGTTGGGCGGACTTGCAAGACAACTTATCTTGTCAAATATTATTGGAACAAAAAGATCAAAGAAAGAATGTGTATATGGTACATGAATTTGGAATCGGTATGTTAGCTCATTTGACATTTTTAAAATATGTTTTTGAAAAAAAAATATTGCCAAGAGTGTATTAAAATGTGAAAAGTGAAGTTATATATAAAAATATGTTTTAAATTAGATGAAAAATTATTATAAAAGACAAAATAAAAATAGAAAACAAAATTAATTAAATAACGTTTGGAAATTATATATGCAGAGAAGTCTGCACCACAAGATAGCCAGAGACCTTACAAAATTCATGGATGTGGTGAGGTTCTTTGAAGGGGTCAATTTGACAATAAAATTATGTGATTAATAATTTATGTTTAGTTTTGTTACATAAATTTCCACATTCTCTCTTCACCTTGCATTGTTGTGAGGTCTGTTTCTGATATGACAGAAGGTCGTAGACTATTCCAAATCATAATTGTAGACTATTCCAAGTCTTTGTAGATTAGGGTATCATAATAGAAAAATAATTTTACTTTGGTTAGTTTATCCTTTAAATTATTTTGACTATTTCTGGTAATTTGTGCATTTTTAATGTATCATTGTTTATTTTTATAGTGCATTGATGGTGAAAACTACAAGTCGTTTTGAAACAAATGTTATTCTCTTCATCATTATAAAGACATATATAGCGTAACGAGATATGTTTAATGCGACGTGCATGGATTCATTGCCACAAGTAACATATTTAGTTGATATCGAAATAAACTCATTTTACCATTTTAAAATATGAGTGATACATGCAAATCATTTTTGTATGGAAAGTAATTAAGTCAATTAGTCAACTTGCATTGTCTACACGCAAATAACAAGGACTTGCAAGTTGGCCAATAAAGAAGGTCTCAATCTCAATCCTCTAGTCATTTTAGCCGAAGACCTTCTTTAGTGAGGATGCAAATCATTTTCATTTGCAAGAATTCCACACACATTTAATGGAAGTCAAGTCAATTCGTCAACTTACATCTTAATGTTGAAATATTTTATTGTAATTGTCTAAAACAAAACAATGTATACAAAAAATGTAATAGAAAATCTATTTGTAAGAATTTTACGCATATACAAAATAAAACCAAAAAAGAAAATAGTAGTTCTATTCGCAAGAATTTTAAACATATATTTCTACATAGAATTAATGATATTTTTGAGTTACGTAATGAGCAAATACAACTAAAAAAGGAAATTGTGTATATATATATAATAGTGGTTCATGGCCTCCACCCAGGACCTTTCCATAGTGCATCACCAAATCCAAATGGGAAAGATTATCCTTTTCTTACTGTTTCTTGCAGTACTGCAATACTGCTTCACCCTGCCATTGATGGGCAGCTCCTCCACAGACGAGGCTGCTCTTTTAGCCATCAAATCTCAAATTACATTTGATCCCTCCAACATCTTAGCCACCAATTGGACCAAAGGCTCCTCCTTTTGCAATTGGATTGGCATCACTTGCAACCACAAGCACCAAAGGGTATCAGCCTTGATCCTTTCCGGCGAAGGATTGAAAGGCACCATAGCCAAAGAAGCTGGGAATCTCTCATTCCTTGTTTCTCTGGACATCAACAACAACAATTTCCATGGCTCCATTCCAGAACAGATTGGCCATTTAAAGCGATTGCGAACTTTGTATATGCAGCTCAATGAGTTCAGTGGTCATATTCCAGCTGCTCTTTCTCAATGTTCGGAAATCAAATTTCTTGATATGTCATACAATGAATTTACAAATGCCATACCTGAAAATATTGGAAATCTGTCCAAACTGGAGCGGTTGTATATTGGTTTCAACAATTTGACTGGTATGTATATAAGACTTTTCTTTTTCTTGGAATCACTTTAACATGCTCATCTTTCATCTCATATATAATTCAAATGTAACCAATTTTTTAAAAATATTTTTTGGTCTAAGTTTGCTCTTCTTTATTTTTTCAGGCAAGTTACCTTCGACCTTGTACGTTTAATATATCTTCCATGAAAATTTTAAGTGCTAGATATAATTCGATATCAGGCGGACTTCCAGAAGATATTTGCAAGAAAAGCATGAATTTTAATTAATCATGCAGGAGACATACCAATTGGGATTGGAAATCTATCCACACTTCATTAGCTATATCTCGAAAACAATAAGTTGACAGGTATGTGATAGTTGCATTTTTTTTATGTCAAATGTACAATTACAAAGGGGAATTTTAGATTTGCATTTCGGAAATTCCTCTTCCTTGAGGACTATTTCTTTGGGAAGAAATAGATTCTTTGGAAGCTTGCCTAAAGATCCATGTTTCATACATCCAACATTGGAGTATTTAATTTATACCTTGGTTTTAACTTATTTACAGGCAAAATTCCTTCTAGCCTTTCACGTTGCAGTGCACTCCTCGACATCGACTTGAGTTTCAATAAGTTTAGAGGTATATATCTTTATTTTGACTGTTAAAAAATGAAACAATTTTAAATATCAGATTATTATAGTCAGCATTTTTAACATGCATAAATGCAGGAGGCATACCAGCTGATATTGCAAACATTTCTGGACTTCGAACTCTACGTCTGCAGTCAAATAACTTTAGTGGTGAAATTCCTCGGTCACTATTTACCATGTCTAGTTTAGAAGATTTACGCATGTCCGATAACCAACTTGTTGGTAACGTTTCTTTATTGCTTGACCTTGATGGAAATTATTGAGAATCTGCATGAGACAACATTTAGAGTTATTTTGTGAAATAATTATCAAGTATTAAAATACAATTAAATAAATATAAAATGAACCAAAAATAGAACATATCTTAGCATTCTTTATGTCCTTATATTGAAAAACAAGCTGGCTTTAATTAGTAAATACTCTGTTTGCAATTTCTGAAGGGAACATATATAGATGATTTAAGTTGGGGAACTTCCTCTACCTTGAAAGATATCAGTTTGAGAGCAAATATATAAATTTTTTTGGAGGAAGATCTATGCTTCAGATATCCAAATCTGGAGATTTTAAGCGTTAGTAATAACTTACTTGGCGGCTGAATTCCTTGGAGTCTTTCACATTGGAATGCACTAATCATCTTATACTAGTGTAAGAATCAAAATAACTTTATCAATATTTTTAATTAATCATGCAGGAGACATACCAATTGGGATTGGAAATCTATCCACACTTCTATTTCTAGATCTCCATAAAAATAGCTTATGTGATAGTTGCATTTTTTTTTTTATGTCAAATGTACAATTACAAAGGGGAATTTTAAATTAGCAAGCAAGTTTACAGATTCATTTTCAATGTTTCCCTCTTGGGCTTCTCATAATGTTGGCGTTAATTTATTTATCGCTTTGGCTGGGAAATTAGATTTGCATTTCGGAAATTCCTCTTCCTTGAGGACTATTTCTTTGGGAAGAAATAGATTCTTTGGAAGCTTGCCTAAAGATCCATGTTTCATACATCCAAAATTGGAGTATTTATACCTTGGTTTTAACTTATTTACAGGAAAAATTCCTTCTAGCCTTTCACGTTGCAGTGCACTCTACTCCATCGACTTGAGTTTCAATAAGTTTAGAGGTATATATCTTTATTTTGACTGTTAAAAAAATTGAAACAATTTTAAATATGAGATTATTGTAGTCAACATTATTAACATGCATAAATGCAGGAGGCATACCAGCTGATATTGCAAACATTTCTCGTCTTCAAACTCTACGTCTGCAGTCAAATAACTTTAGTGGTGAAATTCCTCGGTCATTATTTACCATGTCTAGTTTACAAGATTTACGCCTGTCTGATAACCAACTTGTTGGTAACATTTCTTTATTGCTTGATCTCGATGGAAATTATAAAGAATCTGTATGAGACAATATTTAGAGACGAAAAGTGAAGCAAACTTCCATATGTTGCTAATTTTCTTATTTTTAAATACCGAAGAAACATCATTTTTGTGTATATGACTCAAAATACTATAATTCTATTACAATATATATATATATATATATATGTTACAAAATGTTATAATTTAATTTTCTAACTTCATCCCTCCTCCAATTGGACCTTAGATTTATCTCGAACCGTTTCATATTTTTTCTCCATCCTCTACAATAGCCTGAGATTGATTTTCTTCTGTCGGCCTTTTGAGGTTAAACATCTCTCGTTTGGCCTTTGGTTGCTCTCAAGGTCATTCCCCAATTTGGCTCTAGGTGCGGACATGCTCTAAATTTTTTGTCACACTTCTGTATTTTCTTGAAATAGAATTCTGTTCGCCCTAGATGGAATGACCGAAGAATGGAAGAAAAAGCATCACACCGGAGCTACCTCTGGACAGAATGAGATGTAACTAGTGGAAATAATATTTTTTTCACCCACTTAACAATTAACTCAGCAAATAACAAGAAACACAAAAGAGCTTAAAACATGTGAATATTCTAAACTCTTTATCCTGCATTTATCTATCAAATCTGGAAGCACAGAAAATTACAATCACTAAAATGATGGTAAATAAATCAACCAAGTTAATCAGAGTATCACCGAAGAAGTATTAAAATGTAATTGAATAGTTAAAATGTGTATTAAATAAGATGAAAATTAAATTATCACAAAATATAAAAGTATAGAAAAAAAGAAAAGAAAAAGCAGATAACGAAATTAAGTAATGTTTGGAAGTCATCCAGAGAAGATAGCCAGAGACCTTACTAATTAATGGAGGTGGTTTGAAGGGTCAATTGACAATGAAACCGGAACTTCATGTCATGAATTTCTTATGTTATCTTTTGTTTTGTTTCATATTTATGCAAGGTCGTTGTTGCGTAGGCTACATCAAATATACAAGAATTTCTAGAATATTTTATTTTTATTTTTATAGAAAATTCTTTGTAGATTAGAGAAAGCATTCGAGTAGTCCTCACTTCTAAACGTAATTTTACTTTGTTTAGTTTGTATCCTTTAAAATATTTAAGTTACGTTTGTGCATCGTTTATTTTTATTGTGCATAACGAGGCAGGCTCATTGTGATGTGAATATGAGACTTAGCCAAAGCACTGTGAACATATGTGGATGCGTTCATTGAGTAAATTAATATAAAAGACAAGATGCAAATCATTTTCGTTTACCAGAATTCCACACGTATTTTGGTGGGAGGTAAGTCAATTGGTCAACTTACATTGTTGCCTTCCTAAATGACAAGAATCCAATTGATTTATTTGAAATATTTTATTTTAATTGTCTAAAATTAACACCACCTATACGTAGAGGAAATGTGGTAAAAGATTTTTTTTTTCTCGGATATGTAAAAGCATTTCTAGGAGATTAAAAATAAAATTTATAATTGGATGTACTAGTTTTAAAGATGCATTCAGTAATTAGACAATGCAGAACCGACAACGATAACGATAGCGATGCAAATATATATCACATTCAGTAATTAGCCCACGATGCAAATATTTTTCTTAACGATGCAAATATGAAAGAAGAATCAGCCATCGTTAAGAAAAAGTCATTTATATACCTACCTTAATTAGACGTACTTCTACATAGTTTCATTATCTTTGCTGTACAACACTGCCTCATGAGTACTGCTAGTGGAGCTCTGCCATTGATGAGCAGCACCTCCACAGATGAGGCTGCCGGGAATCGTTTTCTTCAGACTTTTTTTTTTTTCATTTCGATTTCTGAAGAAAATGATTTCCCTTTATTATTTTTTTTTCCATTTCGATTTGTGAAAAAAACGATTTCCGGAACTCGTTTTCTTCAAATGATTTCCGACAAGATTGCCTTCACTATTTATTATTTTTTTTGGGAAGATGAACAGTGCCGGCGATGTCTGAAATGACAAAATTGCCCTTGAATTTTTTGCCCCATTGGCGACTTAATGTTTGACATGGACGGAGTGGTATTTTTTGAGCGAAATGGAACTTAAGTGTCTAGAAATAGGCACTTTAAAAGAAAGTGTCATTTTCTGCAAAACGCAGTAGTTACGTGGTATTTCATGCATTTCACCCTCCCTTTAGAATTATTTCCCAGTAATGCTATGCGTAACATTGGCACTAAGATATGGATTTTTTTGGTCTAGTGGTTATGTTCCGAATCTAGTAGAGGATAGTGAACAATGTTTCACCTAAGGTCTAGAAAAGCCCTAACGCTATTTTTTGAACAAAAAAATAATAAAACCGGCCTTATAAAGAAAAGGTTAAATTAGCCTCCAATTTATTAACCCTCCGTCACATCACTTATTTTTGCTGACTTGGCTTCAGCACATCCCTTATATGATTACGCAATTACAACGACCTACAATTTAAGGCAAAGGCAAAAAGACGGTACAAGAATATCATTGATGAGAAGTCTTTTAATATGCCCTTTTCTTAAACCAATAATCTGTAAAAAGTTAAGAGGAAACTACATGATCTGCATCATTAAAACACAACAAATAATAGCCAAATTGCAAATGAAATTGCCAAAAAGATCTGATTTCGGTTGATCTGATCCGAGTTTCAGCATTTTGAACAATTCGGGGCCTTTTCGTGCAGAATTAATTAAGAACAATAAAGCATTGGAAAATTTAATACTTCCTTTCATTGACTTTGTTTTCAGAGAATCTTTAAACTTACTGCTGAGCCTACATAATAATATATAGTTGGACGAATAAAGATTTAACAATAGTGTTTTTTTTGCATGGTTTGAAATTTCATTTGTTCTATCAACATTGTAGACTTTATTCCCTCTTGATCTTTCTATCTTCGGTTACTTATCATGTACAAGACAATATCTTATTCTAAATAGGAAATTTTTTTTTAGCACACCCGCTACATTCTTAAAAATAGTGCAACAAATCAATAGTAAAATAGGAATTAAAATTTATCTTTATTTCTGGGTGTCCTACATGTTTATTGCTCTTCCAAAAAAATTAGCAATTATCTCCCAAATATATTTGGTTGCACCATCCTACGCATGTGGTGCAATTGATGTATGGAACAATCTCTTGAGAATGAGGGAAGATGTGGGTGTCTTAGTATTTGAGAGAAGGAAAAAGAGGGGCATCAGTAAAAAGACCATAATTTATTTAGAATAAGAATTGGACAAGTAGAATCCTAAGAATTTGTAGGTTTTAATGTTAGCTTTCAAAAATAAACAAATACTGTAATGACATAGTTTTATTAAAATTTTTTGGGGCACAATAAATATTTGTCAAACTGGTAAGAGGCAATTGAAACATAAGATAAATATAGGCTACAAAAAAAAAAAAGAAAAAGAAAAACCTCTTGAAAAAATAGGGGCATGTTATTTACAGGTACCAATTTACTAAATGCAGGTATCATTTAAAAAATTATGGTATTAAAATGAAAAAATTAACCTTTTTCTTTATAAAAACAAAATTATAGGTTCAAAAAACTTGTGCCCATGGCCTAGTTTAATAGGCGTAAATTTCTAAAACTTACGCATGAGTGAGGCGTAAGTTTAATTACCGCCATAGGCTAGCGGAAGTTTTTAAAACTTCTGCCAGCCTGTGGCGGAAGTTTTCCTCATTCTATTTTTCTTTTTTCTTCTCCGTTCATTTTTTTTTTTCATCACCACAGACCTCCATTCACTTGCGAGGGTCAAAGACCGCCTTCTTTCCTTTTATACAGCAGAATCATCATCGTCTTATAATACTGCCAGCTGTATGTTTGTAATTTTGCAGAAGATAAAAAGAAAAAAAATACCATTCGGCTAAGGTAGGCGAATCTTTTATTTGCAGGACCATTTGTTTGTTTCTGAGACGTTTGAATGTAGGGGTTAGTTATGCCTTTTCATTCTTAAAATTTTTATGTGGTACCTACATTTAGTAAAATGGTACGCGTAAATGACAATTTCCAAAAAAGACTCCGGTCCTATTAATTTGATGTTTGGAATTAATTGTGCAGAAGTCTGTCCCACAAATTAAAGACCTCACTAATAATTGTGCACAAGTCTTTGAACTTAATTTGAAGGGGTCAATTTGGCAATATTGAAACGTCAAGCCCGACCTTTATTAATGTCATTAATTTGTTAGGTTATGTGTCATAGTTTTCCAGATTTAATGGGATTTTTCTCTTGACCTGTATGCTTTGTGAGGCCTATTTGTGATCCTGACAGAAGGGTCACTACTACAGAAAGGACTTTTAATGGCTGTTTTTTAGGGCTTTTAACGGCGGTTTTTGGCATTTTTGAACCGTCATCTATCCAGCAGCCGTAGAAAGTTTACAGACTTTCTACGGTGGTTGTGAACCGCCATAGAAAGTTCGGACTTTCTACGGCGGTTATCTTCAAAACCGCCGTAGAAAGCCAACTTTCTACGGCGGTTCCTAAGCGAACCGCCGTAGAAAGTTAAAAAATTTGTAAAAAAAAAATTTAATATTTCATTTTTTTCTTTACATTCAAAAAATATATATTAAAAACAGTAGGAACAACCTTAGAAAGGTTTTGATATATATATATATATATATTTCAACTTTATTCAAAATATATATAAAAAACATCCATGCTAATAAACCGAAAAACCACCAAACTTCAAAAAAATTTTGCGTGCATCCATCAAATTCTAATTAATTTAATCATTAACAGTAAGAACAATACAATAATCACCGATAGAACACTAATCAAACCCGAATTTAATCATTCATCATCTCACCAAACCTGAATTTAACACTAATAATAAACCCTAGGCAAATCACAATAATCAAGTAACAATAAAATTTGTAAACCTTAAATAAAGTTGAAACTATTTTATATTACCTTTTTTATGATTTGAACCCCACAACAAGGTAATATAAAATAAGATAGCGGATCTTGTTATCAACGCTACCGGAAGAACGACTTCGGGGGAAGACAAGAGAAAAAACCAACGGAAAGAGGATGGGCGTCGGCAACGAGAGAATGCTTCGGTTTGCTGGAGATGGAAACAAAGGGAAACCCTAAAAATTCAAACAAAATCAAGTTTCTATGGCGGTTTTATTTAATTAACTTTCTATGGCGGCTGTAATTAAAACTGCCATAGAAAGTAACTTTCTATGGCGGCTTTAATTACAACCGCCATAGAAAGTTCCGTAGAAAGTCCATTTCTACGGAGGTTTTAATAAATTCGCCGTAGAAAGCCCGTAATTGTGAATTCCAGCCCGTTCCTCTATTCCTATTGATTTCTAGTTTTTCTATTTTTGTAAATTAACCCCCAAATTTTTTAAAATTTAATAATAAATATGTATTATAGTATTTATCAATTTTTATAGAAAAATTCATCATATTTATTAATTATATGGCGGTTAGAAATACAACCATCTAGAAAGGGACTTTCTACGGCGATTTTCTAAAACCGCCGTAGAAAAGGGACTTTCTACGGCGGTTAGAAATAAAACCACCGTAGAAAGTCCCCTTTTTACGGCGGTTTTCAAAACCCGCCGTAGAAAGTAGGACTTTTTACGGCAGTTTTTGAAAACCGCCGTAAAAAATCCTACTTTCAACGGCAGTTTTATTTCTAACCGCCGTAGAAAGTCCCCTTTTTACGGCAGTTTTAGAAAACCGCCGTAAAAAGGTGACTTTCTACGGCGGTTTTATATAGAACCGCATAGAAAGTCCGTACTTTCTTTTTAATGGCGGTTTTTGGTCTTTCCGCCGTTAAAGCACCGCCGTAGAAAGTCCATTTTGTAGTAGTGGGTCTGTTTCCCCTTCGATTGAATTTTCTCCCAGCGTGATCCTAATAAATAATAAAAAGAAGAAGAAAAAAAAAGAAAAGCTACAAAATATAACAAGAAATCATTTTCGTTGGGCAAAGTTCTAAAGATATTTATGGGAACTAAGTGAATTTGTCTACTTGCATTAATTAATGTGCATTTATAATTAAATTGGGTGGTCGGACTTGCAAGAATTGGATAAGATGATTTGAAAAAATTGTAGCTTAGGAGACCAAAATCTACCGTACCAAACGGATCGAAAACACAAGTGAAGAAACTCAAAAATCAGCCATGTGTTTAAGTCTTCTGTAAAACATGTACATATAGTTGATAGCAGTTCATTTGTCTTTGATCTGCACATTTTATGTGGGTTTTGCCCAAGGTTTTAATGTTTATTTGCAGTTTTGGAGATCGGACCTAAAAAAAAAAGAATGTGAAATTGGAACAGATGGGTCAAGCCTGAAAAGGACATACGATTTGTGGGCTAAATCAAGAAGGAAGCCATAGGAGAGGTTCGACCAATTTGTGATAAAGGCAAGAGCAATCAAAGTCAAAAGCAGAAAAAGGAATTGCATGCATGAAAGTTGAATTGATCAAAATTAATTCCGATTGGAATCTGGGTTAAAAATCCAATTGGATTCCAATTAGTCCAAGTGGGCCGAATTACCAATTGGAATCTTAATTAATAATCCAATCCATTGGCCGCCGTGCACACGCAAGGAAGAATGATATGCTGCGAAACTGAAGGGAGAAACAAATAAGTTTTGGGCAATTACCAATTCGAGGAGGAATTAAAGAGAGAAGTTGGGAGTTACCAAATTTGAACCATGTGCTTAATTAATTCTCTTTTCAATTAGAAGAAGGTATCTTTATTCCATTAGGAGATTGATTAATTGGTGATTTTGTCTCCCTATATATATGAGATGATTCCTGCGCTAGAAATACAAGTTTTATATAGAATAGTTTTCATAGTTAATTTTATTCTCCACGCAATATACAGTTTCGTTTTAGTTTAGTTTTTCATTGTTTTGCTCTGTTTCAATCGCAACTTTGAATTTTCCTGACAGGCAGCCTACCGTTTGGCCAAACTGGCGGTTGTCAGATCGCGAATTCTGAAATTCCAGTACAGTATTCTCTTTCCTCTTTTAATGTCTTCTTTTATATTAATGTGTTTTGCGTATTTTATTATGAGTAGCTAATTTCTTATTTCTGGTATTATGTAAGAAGCCATAATCCATGCATGTATGAAACCCAAGAATTAATCTAAGGTCTAATAAATTATGTTTCTAAATTACCTGTGTTTATATGTCTAATCACTAATATTCTATTAAACCTGATCAACTTAGTTTAATCTAGTAGAGTCAGTGAGTGGCACAATTACCGGCCGAGTAGTACAAGATTAATTGAGTGATAATTTCTAATGCATCGTCAGTAGGAATTATTAGTTTTGGGTTCTTCTAGTTCTTAATGCTTCTATTTGTTAATTAATATGGTTTGCGGGGAATCGCGGTCTGTTAGTTAACGTAGTTAGAGAATAATTTATATGCAGGGACTCGCAGTAATACTATAACTGAAACGGCATAGGTAATTAGACAAGTTAAGAGGTTCATGATTGCATGCATGAGATTATGGTGGATTTACATAATACCGGAATTTCTTTTCATTAATTGATACTTCCTAAGTATTTACTTTCATTATTAGTTTAATTGTTATTTTTACGTGACAACTCTAAGGTCTCTTAAGAGACGCAAAAGTGACTACTAGTTATAGTTTGGTTTTTTTTGCAGGTCAATTGGAATTTGAATTAAATTGCAGTTTCTATGGATCGACCATGTCTACTATTGTGCTATATATTTTTAGCATCTTATTTGTAGGTCTTAAACAGTACTTTACTGCTTTTGATAGACTCACGACAAGTCATATCAGTCTTTCAACAGGACACCACATATGGAGAAAAGTATCACTATATTGTTACTTTTTTTTTTTTTTCATTAATACAATTCTGCCTCATGAGTGCTACTGGAGCTCTGCCATTGATGAGCAGCTCCTCCACAGATGAGTCTGCTCTTTTAGCCTTAAAATCTCAAATAACATTTGATCCCTCCAACATCTTAGCCACCAATTGGACCAAAGGCTCCTCATTTTGCAATTGGATTGGCATCACTTGCAACCACAAGCACAGAAGGGTGGCGGCCATGAACCTTTCTGGTGTAGGATTGAAAGGTACAATAGCCAAAGAAGTTGGGAATCTCTCATTCTTTGGTTTCTCTGGACATCAGCAATAACAGTTTCCATGGCTACATTCCATATCAGATTGGCCATTTAAAACGATTGCAAATTTTAAATATGCAACCCAATGAGCTTAGTGGGCAGATTCCTGAGAGCCTTGGATTCCTTTCCGGATTTCAGAATTATTATTGTCTAACAACAGTCTCAGTGGACATATTCCTCCTTCCATTGTCAACATTTCTTCCTTTCGGGTTATCAATTTCTTGGGCAATAAACTTCATGGGAATCTACCTGTGAATCTTTGCACCAATCTTCCCAAACTGAAAAGCTTTAATGTCGCATATAATGATCTAGGGGGGCCGATTCCAGCTACTCTTTCTCAATGCTCGGAGATGAAATTTCTTTCTTTATCACACAATGAATTTACAAATTCCATACCTGAAAATATTGGAAACCTATCAAAACTAGAGGAGTTGTATATTGGAACAATTTGACTGGTATGTAAGACTTTTATTTTTCTTGGAATCACTACAACATGCTCATCCTTCATCTCATATAATGTGCAAATGTAACCAATTTTTATTATATATTTTTTGGTCTAAGTTCGCTCTTCTTTATTTTCAGGCAAGCTACCTTTGACGTTGTTTAATATATATTCCATGAAATTTTTAAGTGCTAGGTATAATTCGATATCAGGCAATATTCTTCCATGGGATATTTTTGCAACAAAACAGTGAATCTTGAATCCTTGATTCTTTCAAACAATATGATGACTGGACCTATACCTTCTACTCTGCCATATTGTCAATCGCCACAAGTGATTTTTTTGTCTAACAACTATTTCGATGGAGGAATTCCAAATGGAATTTGGAATATGTCGTCATTTCAGTATGTCTATCTGGGCTCAAACAACTTGACAGGTACCATTCAACTTCATCGTCTCTATTCCCTCTTAGCTTGTCTTATTTTAAAAGTTGGTGTTAAGTTATACATTTAATTACTCTATTTATGGTTTTGGCAGGGAAATTAGATTTGAGTTCAGGAAATCCATCTTCCTTATATATTATGGCTTTGGGAGGGAATGGATACTATGGCACCTTGCCAGAAGATTTCGGCTTCAGATATCCAAATATACGGCTGTTAGCGCTTCGTTTTAACCACCTTTCTGGGAAAATCCCTTCTAGTCTTTCACGTTGTAGTGCACTCTACAACTTTGAGTTGAGTTTCAATAATTTTACAGGTATCTTTGTTTTGACTTCCAACCCTAAATCATTGTATAATGCAAAAAATTAAAATAATTAATTTCTCATGAAATTTACAATATTTTTGATTATGCATGCAGGAGACGTACCTGTTGAGATTGGAAACATCTCTGCACTCCAATTTCTATTTCTCCATCACAATAACCTAACAGGTATGGAGCAATCATGTTTCATCTACCTCTCACTTCTTCAAGTTTATCTGCATTAATTTCGGAAGAAATGAGTTCTTTGGAAGATTGCCTAAATATCTACGCTTTTGACCTACGTTTTAACTTACTTGCAGGCAAATTTCCTTCTTTTATTTCACGATGCACAGCACTCTTGGCCGTTGACTTGAGCTTCAATATCTTTAGAGGTATATATCTTTATGTTAATTGTAAAATATTGAAACAATTTTATTATAATCAACATTTTTAATATGCATACATGCAGGAGGCTTACCCGCTGATATTGCAAACATTTCTGGGCTTCAAATTCTATGTCTAATGTCAAATAACCTTTATGGTGAAATTCCTTCGTCATTATTTAAAATCTCTACTTTATATGATTTACGGCTGCCTGGGAACCAACTTGTTGGTAATCTTTCTTCATTGCTGGAAAGTATTGAACCGGCCATGTGTCCATATTGACTCTCGATCATCGATCGGAATTTGTATAAGACAACATTTAGAGACGAAAAGTGAAGCAAACTTCTATATGGATGTGTGATTTTTTTTTTTACCCCCCTTAAATACCAAAGAAGTTCCTTCACAGTATATATACAATTTCCTTCTTTCAATAGTCCAATTTGAAAAATGCACAACTTATTGTACAAAAATAAATATTATATTGGGCAACGGTGTCTTCCCATTCATTAAAACTACTTGGGGCACTGTAAATATTTATCAAACTAGTGGGGTCATTATTATTAATAAGAAATTAATCATTTAATCATAGGAAGATGAAGAAATTAATTCTTCAAAATTGAAGAGCATCTTGTAATGGTGCCACTAAAAGACCGTAACTGCGAACTTACTACGGCCATGTACAAACTCGCAAACTTCCAAAGTGAATTACATAACGTTTACGAGAAAGTGCTCGTCAAATTTTTTTTTATTTTTAATTTTTGTAATTTCTTTTTTTTATTTCTCAATGAAACAGTTACCTAATCCCACACTAAAAGATATATAATACTCTTTTATGCATGTTAATGTACAACCTTCTAAAATATATATCTAATTTGATACTACTTGTCCCCTTAATGTCGTTACATTTTACAATATTTAAAAGTTAAAACAAAAAATAATTTTTAAAGTGTAAGGAAATCATAAATTAGTCGTTTGTCAAATATGCGAGTCATTTTGGTTGGGTAGAATTCCAAACACGTGTATTCTGTGGGACTCTAAACACAATAACCACAGCTAGGAGGAGACTAACAACTAATTCCAAGAGTCACTGACAATAAGAAAACAAAAAATTGTTTACTCTTTTTCATTATTTGTTAATAAGGGTAAAAATCATGAAACTATCCAAAACCATGAGGGGTCTTAATGATTCAATTTTCTGTTAAATGAACACTTCAGTCCAAAATCATGAGGGATAAACTGTCAATTTTAAAAGCATAGTGGAGAAACTATCCAAAGCAAGAAACCACAAGGAGAAAACTGTATTTTACCCTATAATATATGATTTGTACAAAATAAAGTGATAGTGTGAGCTAATTCCGAGAAAAACATGATAGGATAGGAAAATGCTACAATAGATTTTTTTTTCTTCATTCCTTTTATATATATATATATATACATCGTGCATGCATGTCAACCATGGCCGATCCTTAAGCTTCGAAGGCCCTGGGGCAAAATAAATAAAAGGGACCCCAAAGAAAATATAATATGATAATTTAATAATTTCAATTAATTTTAAAAAAAATTCATAACGTGGGCTTTCAACAACAACAAAAGAAGAAAAAAAATTTCACTATTGCGGCAACCATTTTCAAACAAAAATAAACTCGGGCCTTGTGTTGATAAAAGAAAAAAAAAATTCACTCTTGTATCAAGTTTTAAAAAAAAAAGTAAATATGCACCTTGGATGTGGGCTTTGAACTAAACTGAATAAAATATGGGTCTTAATATAAATTTTTATGTGCCACAAACAATATTACATTTATAGAATAATTAGGCCCCTGCAATCATTGGGCACTGGACGATCGCCTGGGCTGCCCAGCCTTATGGAAGCTAGTAAAGTCAGTTAGTCAACTTGCATTGTCGATATCCCAAATAACAATGAATTAATTGGATGACAGTGATTGAATAAGATGGTCTAAAATATGTGAAAAGTATATTTTGAAGGATTGGGGGTCTTTTCGTGGAGAATTAAGAGGAACAAAGGAATGGAAAACTTAATAGTTCCCTTCCTGGCTTTGTTTTGAGTGAATCTTTAAACTTACTGATCAGCCTACATAATTGTACTTCATCTCTTTATATGTTGCACGTAATAGTTGGATGAATAAAGGTTTAACAACATTTTATTTTTATTTTTTCCTTCTTTTACCCGCATTAGAAGGTTTGATAGGTCATTTGAGATAGTTGTGCAAATTTCAAAATTATTGAGGTCAAAAAAATAATATAAGAAGACCCTTTAATTCTGGGATAAGAAATTCTTGGCCAAAATGATAATAACTATTAATTATGGACAGAAAACATAGAAATAAAAATAAGAAAATTTTTGTTGATTATTATTTGGTCCATGTATAATTTTTTTTAGTTTTTCAAATCAGTCTAAATTACCGTTGTCTCTATGGATTTGTCAACAAAAAATCTTCTACTGCCAGTAAGAAGACTAAAATCTCCAAATAAAGTAAAGAAATTGGATCACAATTGCCACAACAAAAACATGAGAGACGAAAAGTGCAATTTTCTCTATATTCTTTAATATAAGTATGACTATTATATTTGGACAGAAGAGGCGGTTTGTTTTGTAAGAAGTAATTCACGACCTCCACAAGACGCCACCACTTATATATAGTCCACTAGGAGATAAAATATTTTTGTCTACTCCCCATTTATTTTTCATGTCTACTCTCACAATAAAAGGTGAGATTAACATATCATTTCATGAAATTCACTTCCTATTACGAGATGGTAGATAGGAAAGACAAGGTCGGACAAACAGAAAATCTCATGGGAGGTAGAAACAATAATCGAAATCTCATCCAACCGGCTCTGAATGCAAAGGGTCAATTTCACCATGAAAATTCATGTCATTATAATTTGTCTATTGCTACGCTATGTTTCCTTTTTCTTCTAATATTTCCAAAACGAGTGGGATTTATTTCTTGACTAATATTTGAATGACATACAGAAGAGGTCCGTGTCATTTATATACCTTAATTAGACGTTGTTTACCTTAGAACACCCCAATGGGGAAGATTACTATATTTTTACTCATCTTATTTGCAATACAAAACTGCCTCATGACTACTGCTAGTGGAGCTCTGCCATATATTGATGAGCAGCTCCTCCACAGATGAGGCTGCTCTTTTAGCTATTAAGTCTCAAATTACATTTGACCCTTCCAACATCTTAGCCTCCAATTGGACCAAAGAAACCTCCATTTGCGATTGGATTGGCATCACCTGCAACCACAAGCACCAGAGAGTCGCAGCTTTGGACCTCTCCGGTGGAGGATTCAAGGCACAATTAATGGCTAAAGAAGTTGGGAATCTCTCCTTCCTTGTCTCCCTAGATCATCAACAATAACTATTTCCATGCATGGCTACATTCGATATCAGATTTGCCTTTTAAAGCAATTGCGAACTTTACATATGGAGCTCAATGAATTCAAAGGGCAAATTTCCGAGAGCTTTGGATTTCTGACTAGAAATCAAGAATTAATCTTGTATAATAACAGTGTCAGTGGAGCAATCTCTCCTACCATTTTCAATATTTCTTCCTTTCGAATTATTGATTTCAAGCACAACTTCCTCGATGGGAGTCTACCTGAGGATCTTTGTAGTAATCTACTGAAATTGGAAAGCTTCAATGTCTCATTTCATAGACTACGAGGGGGATCAATTCCAGCTACTCTTTCTCAATGCTCGGAAATCAAATTTCTTGATATGTCATACAATGAATTTACAAATTTCCACTACAAGAAAAGTTGCCACTAGTGACACTATTTTTGTGACACCTTTGCATGTGTCACGAATTTTGCTACATTTAGAGGTGTTATTAAATTTTATTACATTTATAGGTGTCATTATCTAATATTATTACATTAGGAAATGTCATTAAAATTTATTACACTTACAAATGCCACAAAATTTGTTACATTTCAAGGTGTCATTAAATTTTATTACACTTATAGGTGTCATTGTCTAAAATTATTACATAAGAAAAGGTCATTAAAATTTATTACACTTACAAATGTAACTAAATTTGTTACACTTCATGGTGTCATTAAATTTTATTATACTTATAGGTGTTATAATATAAAATTACTACATAAAGAAATGTCATTAAAATTTATTACACTTACAAATGTCACAAAATTTGTTACATTCTATGGTGTCATTAAATTTTATTACACTTATATGTGTCATTATCTAAAATTACTACACACAGAAATGTCATGAAAATTTACTACCTTACAATACTACAAAATTTACTATTCTTATTTTAAAACTTTTAATTAGAGTGAACAACAATGGAGCATATAAAACGAAATTCAATACATTTTTAATTAATTAATTGATTACTTAGATTTATCATTATTATTATTAGTTAGTGCAATCTCGTGATTACTGATTTCTAGATTAATTAAAAGTTTTAAATTGAAGTTCACTGACTTTAGAAATTGTGTTTCGTGTATTAGTTTTGAATCATTTGACTCGGTTGACCATTTCACCTCTAGGGCGACAAAGGGAAACAAAACCATTGACTTTACACACTGTTGACCATTTCATTTTCCTTTCCTCTCCTCCCATAGCTTCGCCTCCCACACGCTCACTCTCTCATAGACACATACGTCAGCCCCTTGCGCCGCGCAGGAGCACAGCAGCCTAGCCGCCTTCGCCGATCGCCGGTCGCCGATTGCCGATCACTGATCACATCTTCACAGTAGCACTCGAGCAAAAGCAACGCTCAAGGCTGCACCACCATCGGTTACAAAATCCAAGTAATAAGAACTAGATTGTGTTTTTCTCTTTTCATAATGAATCGAAACCTCTGTGTATATATAGCAAATGATTTGTGAAAGTTTTGTGGGTAGAATTTTATTTTCTATAAGCATATTAGCTGTTTTGGTAGGAATTAAAGCCATGCCCAGGCCTGTTGGAAGTTGCGACTCCATCCCCATTGTTAGTAACTAATTAAGGTAAGGAAGAGCTCAGCTCATAATTTGACTCTTCATCATCTGGTTCTTTAACTTGCAAGGGATTGTGTAAATATTTGAGTAAACAGTTAGTAAATATGATGTTGAAACATAGACCTTTTGCTTTAATGATATGTCCATTATTTACAAAAAGAAGGAAGAGTGAGAGGGGGGGACGAATAGGAGGACAGGGAAAGATGAGTAGACAGATGGATTGTTAAGGTTAGTTGCAAACTCATTTTACTCACTAAGTTCCAACTATTCGATCTATATTCACTTAAGATTTGTCTTTCTGGAATATTCTTGCCATTCCAAAATCTGCTATTTTGGGTTGCATCTGATTGTTCAATAAAATATTCCTTGCTTTTAGGTCTCTGTAGATTACAGTTAATCTTGAATATTCTTGTAGATACAAGATCCCCAGAGTCACTCCCTCAATGATTTGAACACATTTTTCCCAATTCAAGTATAATCTGTTGATAGGATCTATACCAAATGATGTAGTAAAGAATCAAAATTCATACTGCATGAATTAGCAAAGAAACCCTGTTACACCAAAAATAAAGAGATTGAAGCAGATTGAGCTGCGAAAAGTGGGATGACTTACCGTAGATGTAGAAATCCAAGCTCTCATTGGGCATGTATTCATATATGCAGTATCCCAATATCCTCACAATATTTATGTGCTGAAGTCTAGCAGTAAGTACTTCAGTTTTGAATTCTTCACTTCTTGTTTAGAAGTTTCAGAAAGCCTTTTAACTGCTATTTCCTGGCCATTTTTAAGTGTACCCTGAAAAGTAAGATTTCATTCACTTGGTCTTTTATGCATTGGTAGATCATGTAATAATGAAGTTTTGCTACCCTAATCCATCTACAAACGGTGTATCCTTATGCCAGATTGTAGCTGGCTTCACTTAGATCTCTCTTCTCCTGCATTTCCTCTCAACTCTCTAAATCAAACTTATAAAGGAAAAGGGTAAAGCTTAAAGGAACCCTTTTATTTTTTGTTTGAGTTTTTCAACTTTTACTACTCCACCACTTTAGGGCTCTGGGCTAGTGATCTAGCTGCTTTGAGAGCATTTTCTCTTTTGGGTTTTACTTGTTGTCCTCATCTAAATTGAGCAGGGATACTGAGCTTAAAGCATTCCAATAGAGGGAGAGGTTGCTTTGATCATCTTCTCCAATAGAGAAAAGCTCTATGAGTTTTGCAGTAGCTCTACGTATTATACCAAAGTCTCGTTGCCATGCATGCTACATTTTGTTATGATGCCATATTGAGTCTTAGTTTGTTTTCATTTTCTTCTCCGATTAGTTTTTGCTCTCTCTGGTTGTGGGATAGCACCATAAAGAGGTAATATATTAATATTGGCTTGTGTAATTTTAATGTAATACTCATTATCAATTTGAAGATCCATCTAATGAATTATGGTTGGTTTTATGATATGGATGTGAATTATGGTATCATTGTTTCACACATTCCTTGAATAAGCATTTAGTTTGTCACAGTTTCTGGATACTTCAGATTTATTTTTGTTGTTTCTTCAAAATTTCATCGTCTCTGTTTTGGATCAATATGTTATCCCAGCCAATATTTGGATACCTGCTAAATATTTTACTTTCTAATCAACTTTGATGTCCTATCACTGAGAGTGCCTATCATCTATGTGCCTGAGGTTGCTCAAATTCAACAGTTTAATTGTATGAAATTGTAAGTTATCTTATTCATGTGCAGTTTTCCGTTCTCCCAGTAAAAGAGTTGTGTTTGGAGTTAAAAATATTGTTTCCTGGCATGCTACATTTTCTTCTCTTGATGATACCATATTGAGTCTTAGTTTGTTTTCATTTTTCTTCTCTGATTCGTTTTTTCTCTCTCATCAGCTCATGACTCCACCCTTCTGTTTCTTCTTCCTACTTTAACACTTTTAAATTGATCAGGAGGAATTTGATTTCTATTTCTTTTTTTCTCTGTCGAATTGTTTCGCAAAAATTGATTATGGGTTATTCCCTGAATTTGCAGATTAATTCTAGATAGAGAAAGACCTGACGCTAAGCATCAGAAATCAAGTTTCTACTGGTAAGTTCTCACTATTCGATGAAACAATTACCTGATATCTTATATGCATGCTTTCTGTGCCTCTCTTTAATAATCTTATTAACTATATGTGCCAGGTAGGAAACAATGCCTTCATTTTTTATTATGTGGGTAGAATAGTGTCTCTCTTCTTCTCATGAGCTTAATTAGTTGCCATTTTTATACCCATATATGTCTTATTAGGTTGTAAAATATAATGTCAAATACACACTTTTATTAGAACAGAATAATAAATATTCCAATAATCGAGGAACAGAAATTCAGCAGCTTAGATTGTTGATGACTAAGCAACAACAACAAATTGCTCAACTACACATAGCCATGAATGCTTACAAGAAAAAACAAATGAAATCATTTGGTACATTGATTGATGAAGTTACTATTTACCGCACAGCATTTGGAGCTTCTTTAGGGGACCCAATGTCCGCAACCTTTTTTTTGGGCAGTAGTACATCCAACTTGCAGGTTTGATTCTGAATTCGTTAAGGAAATTCTATGTGGGCAAGTTGGTTTTTATTACTGATTGGCAAGTTTGATCAGTACTTATCACTGAATTACTGCAGTCTCCTTCCATTCTCTAGCTGAAGTCAAATGTTGTGTTTCAGGGTAAAAATCCAGGAAAACCATGCAATATTGAAGAAACTTGAGCATTTGCACATGAAATGTCATCCATTTTACAGGTAATTTGTCCCTCTACTGTTGTGATATTCTCAAACTGTAATGTTCATTCATGTCGGTCGAATGCATGTACCAAGTTTTATATGCCTCTTTTTGCTTGAAGTTAATGCCAATTCTTCTTTCACTAAAGCAAGTCCATATAACTAAATTATATGTTTCTAGTTGAATGTTGCGGTTGATTGTGAAATGAGCATATGGTATTAAAATTTATGCTTTAGTGTGGAGCAGCAGGAATTACGGTTTTGATTTGATATGTATGACTTTTGAAACTTTTTGTGTTCTGGGTTGGTCTTGAATTTGTTTCTAGTTAATTAGTTTGCCTTCTCTGTACCAGGATAAGTATGTTTGTTTGTGGTGAAAGTAGTCTTTCTTGTTAATTGTTTTGTTTGAGTTGGTTGAGTTGACTGGAGAATCAATTGTATGTTAGATCTAGAGAAGTATTTAAACTTCTGTGTATCTGCTTTCCATCTGAATTAGAATCTGTTCTGTTCTGATTTTTTGGAATAAAGTTGACACATGTCAAATGTTATCCTCCCTTTGGCTCTATAAAGGTTGTTCTTTGGTTTGCTGCTGAAAAACAATGATGTAGAAGATATTGAAGCTCCACAGGTGTTCTTGTACTTGTGAAATAAATTTATTGAGATCACCTTAGTGGTACTACCGTACTAGGCTTAGGAAGTTGTTTTCTGAAAAATTATGCACTTTGAGTAAGATAACCTTAGTGGTGTAACGCTTCTAAGGTTTTATGAAAGAACTTCGTTTCAGCTTTCCTATTTCATTTTGAAAATCTCATTTCCTTTTTTATTTTGGATACCCTTGAGCAGAGCAGAGCATTAAAGAGCAAAACACTTAAACTCGAGACCTTTTAGACAAAGCTTAACGAACACTCACGGTTTGGTTTTACTGTCTTGTAGTTGCTTTTGCATATCATGGTTCGTGTTGGTGGGTACCTTTCTCTTTTTTCATAAATAGGCTATAGTCGAATTAATTCGGAATTAGCTAGCTCTCCAATTTGTACTAACCTATTGAATTTTCTTCTGCAAACAAAAGGCATTTTCAGAATAAATGTATGGTGGTTGAAGAAGGCTGTCTTTAGACTCCAAAACAAATTCGCCCTTAGATTCTACATTTTGGTTTTTTTTAATAACATCATGCCTTGAAAGATCCATCTTTGTAGTGTGCCATTCTTTAAGGTGCTTATTTGAGCTAAATTTTGTATATTTTCTTGTAATATACAATGACACTTATTTCATCAATTATGATGAATGATATCAAATTTATTTTTTTGACAAATTTTGAAAATAAAAAATTGAAGGCTTTTAACATATATATATATATATATATATATATAATGGAAATGAATTTAGGGCTAGGGGCGGGAGAGGAGGGTTCAAATATAGTGACACCTTCCAATGTCACAATATTAGTTGCACCTCCCATTATTATAATAATAGTGACACCTTATAATGTCATAATAATAATTACACATTCCCATGTCATAATAATAATGACACATTGCAATGTCATAATAGTAATGACATATTCTAATGTCATAATAATAATGACACTTCTATATATCACCAAAAAAATTGTGACACGCATAATAGCTACATCCTCACCAAATGTCATAATTTTTTTTAGTGACATTTCAAAATGTCACAATATGCCCAAAAAAATGTCACTAGTGGCATCTTCTGTTGTAGTGTTCATAATTGAAAATATTGGCAACCTGTCCAAACCAGAGGAGTTGTATCTTGATTCCAACAAATTGACTGGCAAGTAAGACTTATCTTTTCGTTTGAATTACTTTAACATGCTCATCCTTCATCTCATTCTTGGGCTACATCCTTATATAATGCAAATTTAACCAAAAGCATCATTCTAATTTTTATTTTATATTTTTTTGTCTAAGTTTTGATCTTCTTTATTTTGAGGCAAACTACCTGGACGTTGTTTAATATATATACCTTGAAAGTTCTAAAAGCTCCATATAATTCGATATCAGGGAGTCTTCCAATGGATATTTGCAATAAAAATATGAATCTTGAAGTGTTGTTTGTTTCTTTCAATTACATGACTGGACAGATACCTGCTAGTATTTCATATTGTACATCGCTACAAGGATTTTTCGTAGATTTGAACAGTTTGGAAGGAGGAATTCCTAATGGAATTTGGAATATGTCGTCGCTTCAAGTTTTAGATCTGGGCTACAACAATTTGAAAGGTACCATTAAACTTCATCGTCTTTATTCCCTCTCAACTAGCCTTATTTTAATATATATATATATATATATATATATGGTGTGCCGGTTTGCCCTTTGGTCCAACCTGAGGCCCAATTACTAAGCATGTTAAATTTACCAGTACCAATTCACTAAATACAGGCATCATTTAAAAAATTATGGTGTTAAAATGAAAAAATTAACGTTTTCCTTTAAAAAAAATTTATAGGTTAAAAAAACCTGTGCCCTTGGCTGGGCCAGCCAGTGGAAATTTATGCTTGAGCGAGGGGCGGAAGTTTTCCTCATTCTATTTTTCTTTTTTCTTGTCCGCTTGTTTTAGTTCGTCACCACAGACCTCCAATTTCAGTTGCGAGGGGTCGGAGACTGCCTTCTCTCCTTTTAAACAGCAGAATCGTCATCGTCTTAAAAATACTCTCAAGTGTATGTTTTGAATTTTGCAGAAGAAAGAAGGAAAAGAAGAAAAAAAATAACATTCGGCTAAGGTAGACGAATCTTTTATTTGCAGGACCATTTGTTTGTTTATGAGATGTTTGAATGTGGGAGTTAGTTATGTCTTTTCATTCTTAAATTTTTTTTTTTTATGTGGTACCTACATTTAGTAAAATGACAATTTGATGTTTGGAGTTAATTGTGCAGAAGTCTGTCCCACAAATTAAAGCCTCACTAATAGTTGTGCACAAGTCTTTGAACTTAATTTGAAAGGGTAATTTGACAATATTGAAACTTCATTAATGTCATTAATTTCTTATGTTATGTTTCCAGATTCAATGGGATTTTTCTCTTGTGAGGCCTTTGCGATCCTGACAGAAGGGTCTGTTTCCCCTTTGATTGAATTTTCTCCCAGTGTGATCCTAATAAATAATAAAAAGAAGAAGGAAAAAAAAAAAGACAAACTAAAAAATATAACAAGAAATCATTTTCGTTGGGTAAAGTTTTAAATATATTTATGGGACCTAAGTTAATTTGTCAACTTGCATTAATTAATGTTGAATTTATAATTAAATTGGGTGGTCAGACTTGCAAGAATGGGATAAGATGATTTGAAAAAATTGTAGCTTTAGAAGACTAAAATCTATAGTACCAAACGGGTCGAAGACACAAGTAAAAAAACAGAAAAATCACCCATGTGTTTGAGTCTTGCGTAAAACATGTATATAGAGTTTATAACAGTTCATCGCAACTAGAACACCACCAATGGGGAAAAGTAGCACAATATTGTTACTGTTTTTTTCATTAATACAATTCTGCCTCATGAGTGCTAGCATGGAGCTCTTCCATTCAAGAGCATCTCCACAGATGAAGCTGCTCTTTTAGCCATTAAGTCTCAAATAACATTTGATCCTTCCAACATCTTAGCCACCAATTGGATTGGAATCACTTGCAACCAGAAGCACCAGAGAGTTGCTGCCTTGGACCTTTCCGGTGGAGGATTCAAAGGCACAATGGCTAAAGAAGTTGGAAATCTCTCATTCCTTGTTTCCCTAGACATCAGCAATAACTATTTCCATGGCTACATTCCTGATCAGATTGGCCATTTAAAGCGATTGCAAACTTTATACATGGAGCTCAATGAATTCAGCGGGCATATTCCTGAGAGCTTTGGATTTCTGACCAGAATTCAAGAATTAGTCTTGTATAATAACAGTGTCAGTGGAGCTGTCCCTCCTACCATTTTCAATATTTCTTCCTTTCGGGTTATTGATTTCAAGTACAACTTCCTCGATGGGAGTCTACCTGAGGATTTTTGTAGTAATCTACCGAAATGGGAAAGCTTCAATGTCTCATATAATAGACTAGGGGGGGCCAATTCCAGCTACTCTTTCTCAATACTCGGAAATCAAGTTTCTTGATATGTCACACAATGAATTTACAAATTCTATACCTGAAAATATTGGCAACCTGTCCAAACTAGAGGAGTTGTATCTCCGTTCCAACAATTTTACTGGTAAGTAAGACTTATCTTATTCTTTGAATTACTTTAACATGCTCATCCTTCATCTCATTCACGGGCTAACCAAAACCATCATTCCAATTTTTATTTTATATTCTTTTTTTCTTTTTCTTTTTTTTATATATATTCTTTGGTCTTCTTTATTTTCAGGCAAACTACCTTGGACGTTGTTTAATATATCTTCCTTGAAAGTTCTAAAAGCTCCATATAATTCAATATCAGGCAGTCTTCCAGCAGATATTTGCAAGAAAAGTATGAATCTTGAAGTGTTGTTTGTTTCTGTCAATTTCCTGACTGGACAGATACCTAGTCTTTCATATTGTCGATCGCTACCCGAATTTTCCGTAGCTTTCAACAATTTGGAAGGAGGAATTCCAATTGGATTTTGGAATATTTCGTAGCTTCACTATGTTTATCTCGGCAGAAACAACTTGACAGGTTCATCTTCATCATCTCTATTCCCTCTTAATTAGCCTTGTTGTAAACGTGTAAATGAATACTCTGTTTATTGTTTTGGCAGGGAAATTAGATATGAGCTGAGGGAATTCATCTTCGTTTATGGAAATTAGTTTGGTATTAAATGGATTCTGTGGTAGCTTGCCAAAAGATTTGGGCTTGAGACATCCAAATTAAATTTAGAGTTTTTATAGCTTGGTAATAACCAACTTTCTGGCGAAATCCCTCCTACTCTTTGGCAATGTAGTGCACTCTATCACCTTGACTTGGATTCCAATCATTTTACAGGTAACTTTATTTTGTACCATCACAAATCCTTGTGCGTGAAAAAATATTTAAAATAACTTTATCATTTTAAATATGTGTGCATAATTATATAATTGTGCTACTTTTTTTGTTCCCGCAAGCAAGAGAACTGCCTCTCACTTCTTCAAATCAGTCTGCAGCATTAACGTTCATTGATGTTGGCGCCAACCAATTAAATGGTAGCTTACCCCCAGATTTGTGCTTCAGATATCCAAATCTGCAGACCTTAGTGCTTGAGGCTAACCAATATCATGGGCAAATCCCTTCCAGCATATCATATTGTAGTGCTTTGGACACGATTGATTTAGCTTTTAACAAGTTCACAGGTACCTAATTTCAATCTTCTTCTTTAATTAATGATTTTCTTTGAGAAGAACTTATGGATTTCTTGATATACCCAAATGGATTAATTTCAGGTAAATTGCCAAGTGACATTGGGAGGAACATGTCCTTGCTTCGAAATTTAGTACTTTCCGGGAATAGTTTCACGGGTATCATTCCTCCCTCCATTGGAAATATGTCAAACTTAGTGGATCTGTCATTGGTAAAAAACCAATTCTACGGGAAAATTCCTCAAGAGTTGGGACAACTTCCTCGTTTGAAACTAGTATTTCTTGGAGGAAACTTACTAACCGGAAAATCCCGCTGGAGTTGGGACAGTCTGCAAGTATTGACATGTTAAGACTCGAGACAAACAAGTTTATTGGAGAAATTCCAGGGTTTTTATTTAACATAACTAGTTTAACAAATCTAAGCCTATCAGAGAACATGCATGCTAGTTGGTAATGTCCCTCCGTATTTATTCAACATGAGTAATCTAAGATATCTAGACCTTTCAGACAACTTCCTTGTTGGTAATGTTCCTGCCATTATTGGATCTTAATTGATCTAAAGCAGCTGCTAGCTATGTACTTCTGTGTACCCTCAAAATCTATGCTTAATACATTCAACTTTGCAGGCCAAATTCCTTCTAGTTTTTCAATTAACTTCATTTTAATTAACTTCTAACAATTAAAATAACCATGTTTTTAATCACGTACGCGTGGAGCTAAGACCATTTGAGACTGCAAACATATCTACGAACTCGAATTTCTAAATCTTGATAGCAATAGACTAGTGAACAATCAAAAAAGAGAGTTTTAAAATTCAACAAATTAACATTTTTAAGCGGCCATGCTTAGTAATATGTACGGAAAAACGGAAAGTACTGAAGTTGTTCATGCTTAACTTGCAAAAAGTTTTTTTTTTTCCCCCCCTTTGTTTTTCTCTAAAGCAATTCACGCAAAACTTAAATGAAACCATTTACATGCGCGTGCGAATGTGCGATTGGACTCGAGTATAGATCACGTGTCTTGGATGGTACATCGTACCTCCATAAAAAATCAAGTAAATAAAATTTTAATTTCCATCGAGTTGTGACATGGCACAGTTTGCTACTTTGGGATGCAGGACCTATACCGGAGGATCTTTGTAGTAATCTTCCGAAATTGGAAAGCTTCGGTGTCTCAGATAATAAACTAGGGGGCCCAATTCCAGCAACTCTGTCTCAATGCGCAAAAATCAAGTTTCTATGTTTGTCATTCAATAAATTCAAGGATTCCAAACCTTAAAGTTTTGGCAACCGGTCAAAACTAGAGAAGCTGTATATTAGTGGCAACAATTTGACAGGTAAAACCTTAATTAGTTTTTTCCAGAATTACTTAATTTGTAATGCTGATCATCCTTCCTTTGATTCATGGGAAACACCCATAGTGTATATATTTTCAGTTAAACTGCCTTCAAATGTTAAAACTTTCAAATAAATAAATAGAAGCACAATTGTATTAATTAAGAGAAAGAATTCTTACTGTCTGAGCCAACATTAGAATCTAGAGCAATATTTCACTATTATATCTATTAATTCTCTTCGCTCAAATTAAGCTAATAGGGAGTAATTTTTAAACAAAACAGTAAAATAGTGTTCAAAATGCTAATATTATACTTGGAAAATAGTGTCCCCCATTTGTTAAAGTACTCCTTCTGTTTCATTAGAAGAACTCATTTTACAATAATAATTTAATAAATTCTTTTAATGTGGCTGGGGGAATAATTTGTCAAACTAGTAAAAGGGTCATTATTATTAATATAATAAGAAATTAAGCGTACATTTGTCAAATATGGAAATCATTGTGGTTGGGTAGAATTCCAAACAGATGAATATTGGATCTAATTAGTTAAATAAAGTTGCACTGTGGTGAAACTTGCTCTATATTAGTTTGAGTGAGTTCACAATGGCCACCAGCACTCCACACTTGCACTATATTTTATTTTTTTATGATCCATATGATGGGGAATGGGGATCATTCATCTAACCGACTCAAATAATGGAGAAAGGCTTAGTTGTTCCAGCAGCGAAATTTCCAGTAAACTGATTTAATTATTTTATTTTAATATAGAAAGGTACCCAATCCTGCTACTTAATTTTTAAAAAAATGTAATACGAAAATAAATTTTATTTTTTGAAATGATTAAATAATAAATTTTATTGCATCTGAGTATGTTAAGAAAGAGTCATTTGTGAAATAATTAAATAGATTGAAAATACTATATATATATAATGGACAAGAAATAGAATGGAAATTTTATTATACAAGAGAGTACAAGAGATAAGAAAAGAAAAGAGTTAAGGAAAGCGCGTGCCTTTCTCTTCTAAATACCAGCCTATTTATAGGCGCTAATCACCGGATTCTAAGTAATTACAAACAGATTTTAAAATTTTAATTTCAAATCCGTAATAGTAAATTTATACAAATTTTGGAATCCGTATCACGGATAAGTCAAAAGTAACTTTATTAAAATTTCTCTATCTCATATTTGCTTTTAGCTGTGGTGTCGTCTTGTCTTCTGATATCATCAGCAACAAGTTTTTCAATCTTTTTGAATATTTCTTCGAGATCCAAGTTATAATCAGGATCCTGAGATTCACCTGCTAAACATTAATTTCCACTTGATTGTGAGGCCATTGAAATATCAGGTATCTTCCAAATTTCTGGCCAAGTCTTTTTTAACCTCCTCCGTAGATGATTGGATTATTTCATTTTTAGAAAGCAATCCCTTCTGCATTTGCAATCTTCTGGAAATATGTTGGAAAGGGATAATTTCCCTTAATTGTTGTGCTGGTATTCTTGCAGTTTTTCTTTGATTTGATCAATCAGTTCTTGTCCAAGCAACTAGCCCGATGATACATCGATCCTTGTAAGGTTATTCCAGAATTTAGTATAACTAACTCTTCTGAGACATGAAATTTTATGCTGGGTATAACCCACCTCTGGTGTCCATTTCCAGATCCATGGAATTGAAAAGTCAATGAAAAAAATACATTAGACCGATATTATCGATCCATTGATTAGTGACATCACACTCCATCATTTTTGGTGAAATTTTCACCCATTCATTATATAATAATTTGAATGTTTTAGTTAAAATTAATCCACCATTCTGAAAACCAATTTGGTATGGGTTTGTTATAAACATTCTCACATATTTTTATAAACCATGAATGGCGTTTTCTTTGATTTTCATATAAGAAAACCTTTTTATGGTCAACAATATAATCCCAATAATTAAATTTAACATTAACTTTCTGTTTTGGATGGATATAATCATTTTCTTTTAACGTAGACAAACCCCATTCTTCAGCTGATATAATCTGCTTGAAAATGATTTTACTAAAATTGTAAATATTTGGGGTTGAAGAAGTAAAATGTGATATTTTACTTGATCCTGAATATTTCAAGATATTTTTATAATATATCCTTTGTTTATATGATGTGGCAGCATATGATGCTTGATCAAGATATCTCTGCATTAATTATATCCACGGTTCATTAACCCACTATAAATCTTTATATTCTAAAAGAAGTATTACCTCTTTCTGAAGAACTTTCTTAATAGGAAGCAATATTATCCTCCTGATCTTTGTCATCAGTTATTCTGGCATATGAAAGGGAGGTATTAACTTCCTGTTGCTTTTTCTTGGTTATGAATTCCTTATATAAAGGATCATTCTTGGGAATTTCCCTATTTGAACTTAATGCTATATTCTCGGCTATCAGCCTTTTGTTTCCTTGTTGAGCAAGAGTATTACCCCTGCCTCCTCGACCTCGATAGGGTTAGAACCCCTTCCTCATGGTATCATGAATCTGCATAGACTAGTACATAAATGATTAAAGGAGGTGCCCCTTTGGAGGCAGGTGTTTAGGGACCGGCAAAGGCACCCTCTCCAATAGTTTATGCACCCGCCTCCAACCTCCAATAGATTAACTATTACGTGCACCCGCTTCCAATATCGTGTTTATTGGAGGCGGGTGCATTTTTGCAAATTTTAATCAATAGTGTTTCAAAAATTCTCTTTGTTTTGGACTGTTGAAAGTTGAAAATAATTCACTAGGATAATTTTGAAAGTTGAAAATAATTTTGAAAAAAGGCGATAAATTACTAAGTAATAAAAACCACAAGTTTTAGAAGAAACTATATAAATATATACTTTCGATTTTAACTTTATATACATGAGTATATGTAGCCTAGTGATAAATTTAATGTGCAAGAGTCAAGTGATTCTGCCGGCGCGAGTTCGATTCCTTCTGAAGCCATAAATTGAATAAAGAAAAATTAATTTTTGTACTGTTTAAATATTGGAGGCGGGTGTAACGGACACCCGCCTCTAATAACGATTAATTTGAATGGTTATTGGAGGTAGGTGCAGCATTAATGGTTATGGAAGGCCTGTGCAACATGAACCCGCCTCCAATAACCCCTCACAACGGAGGCGGGTGCGGGCCCCTCCTTTTAGAGGCGCCCGCACTAGATGTGTGCACCCGCCTCCTAATCCCCCATGCACCCGCCTCCCGTAAGCTATTATGGTGTAGTGATAAATTGACAAAAGTATGATTAGTCATTTAAATATTCACACGTTAAAAAATCAAGAAGACTATTATCTTCACCCTTTTTGTATTGAATTTCAAAATCGAAAGGGGCTAAATGAGTCTGCCATCTAGCAAACATTTGATTAGAAGCATCAAGGTTAAAATCTTTATTAAACATATATTTACCAGATTTACAATCAGTGTTTATAATAAACTTTTGATTATATAAATCATCTTTGAATTTCAAAACACATTTTACTATTGCAAGAATTTCTTTTGCAATAGTAGCATAATTCTTTTGACTATGAGACTATTTTCTTGAATAATTTCTAACAAGAAATTCTTGTTTGTTAACAGGACAAATCTGTTTCAAAATTCCTCCATATCCTATGTTAGAGGCATCTGTTTCTATAATTTTATTCCAATTTGGATTTGCTATCATTAAACAAGGAAGAGATTTTACTCTTTCTTTTATTTTTCTTACAGATACGGTATGCTTATCAATCCAATGAGTTAAGATAAATTTATACACTAAAATGGTATTTGAAGTTGGATATAGCATGCCTTGTTTAGGGAAAAAAAAAAAGTTAATACCCTGTTTGCAATTTTTTAAGGGAAATTAAGCTATCAATTTGATAGCAAATGGATTCTTTGGAAGCTTGCCAGAAGATGTATGTTTCAGATATCCAAATCTAAAGTATTTAGACGTTGGTTATAACCTATTTGCAGGCCAAATTCCTTCTGAGTCTTTCAAATTGCAGTGCACTCAATTATATGAACTTAGGTTCCAATAACTTTACAGGTAATTTTACTTTGACTTCCATCTCTAAATCCTAATCTAGTGCAAGTTAAAAATAATTATAAACAATATTTTTAATCACGCAGGAGGCATACCAGCTGAGATTGGAAACATCTCTACACTTGAAGATCTACATCTCAACAACAATAGCCTGATAGGTATGTGATAGTCACATTTACTCTGCCAAATTAATGTGATAGTCATTATTAGAAAGGAGAATTTTAATTTGGCAAAGAAATTTATGGGTTCATTTTCACTGTTTCTCTGTTCCTTCTTGGCATTCTCTTAATGTTGGCGTTAATTTGTTTATTGCCTTCGTAGGGAAATTAGATTTGTATTTCGGAAATTCCTCTTCCTTGTCGGATATCAACTTGGGAAGAAATAGTTTTTTTGGAAGTTTGCCTAAAAATCTATGCTTTTTACATTTGGAGTATTTAGACCTTGGTTTTAACTTACTTACGGGTGAAATTCCTTTTAGTCTTTCACATTGCACTGGACTCTTCCTTATCGACTTGAGTTTCAATAACTTTAGAGGTATATATATATCTTTATTTTAACTGTATAAAAAATGAAACAGTTTTACAAATCAGACTATTGTAATCAACATTTCTAACATGTATAAATGCAGGAGGCATACCAACTAATATTGCAAACATTTATGTGCTTGAAAGTCTACGTCTACGGTCAAACAAGATTACGGGTGAAAATTCCTCCGTGCTATTTAACATCTCTAGTTTAAGAGATTTACGCCTTTCAGAAAACCAACTTGTTGGTTATGTTTCTTTATTGTTGGATCTTGATGGAAAGTTTTAAACCGGTTCAGAGACGAAAAGTGAAGCAAACTCCATATGTTGCTAATGTTTTTTTCTTCTTAAATAATACAAAACAAAATTCATTCTCCGTAATATATATACTACGAGTAATATTCTTGCAATAAATCACATGCACAGCTTCTCTCAAATTTTGTCTTAGTAATGTATATATAGATATATATATATATATATATCAATATACTCTTTTTTTTTTTTTTTTGCAACGCCTTTCGTGGCACCTTTTTCTTTTTATTTTTTTAAAATTAAGCGTGGGGTTGGTTACCCATTTTATTGATTTGTAGAAAAATAAAACTAAAATTAAAAATAAAATCAAACCCAATGGTTTACATTTTGTGGCATATTTGTTTAGTTTTCTATAACCTATTTTAAGCTGCTTCCGAAGTTGATGCTCAAAATAAGTGTTCGCTGGCTCGTGCTTTTTAGGCCCTATAATGTAATTCTCTGCTTCATCCTCAAAGTTGTCTTCGTCATAAGTTTCCCATGGGGCATAAGCTGTCTCCCCTTTATCTTCTTAGTTGTCGTCACTAAGGTCCTTTGGTGAGTGCGGCACAGATAATGTAGTTGGAATATGTGGCTTCCTCGGCATGCGATTGATGAGTTGAATATCTATAGGCATCCTATGTGCTTTAATGGGAGTGAAAATCATCTATAGCGGATTCAATTTAGGTACTGGGAGGGACTTGTGAGCTTTTGAAGAATTATGTTGAGTCACTTCAAGTGCTCCTTGGACTACATCAGACCACATAGGTGTGGTAGCTTTCTAGTAAATTCTTCTGTAACATGTTTCATCGTGGCTTGGATTGTTTATAGAGATGGGATTGAAGGAGGCGGAGTATTAATCGGTGCATTATTATTGTCTGAGATATATATGTTCTAGATTTGCAGTAGCTATGTATATGGTGGGTGAGGGCACACCAAGCTGTACACGCAGAGCTGGCTCGTGCCCTGGTGCTACAGCAATTTGGCCATCATCGAAGGCATTTGGAACAGATATTGGTGCTGAACATGTGCAAATTTGTGGAAACTCAGAGAACACCTCCTCAATATCACTGTCTTCTATATCATTTTTTTGTATGGTTGCAATATCAGCTGTTGTAAGGCCGTTTGTGTCATTTCATCGAGTAGCAGCAGATTCCTGGGCGATGAGGGATGACACTGTAGGAGTGACTGTGGGGGGCACAATTTGGGGAGAGATTTGGGGTTGGGGAGTGATTTGGTGTGCGATTTGGGTGGAATTTGGGGAGCGATTTGGGGCGCGATTTGGGGCGCAATTTGAGGAGTGATTTGGCGGAGAGATTGGCCTCGATTTCTGGCACAGATCGGGGTGAGATTCTTAGGGCGTTATCTTTTCTGGTAAGCTTGATCTTCCTCTTGTCAGGAGGTGGCGGAGATGGCTGTCGGTTTTCGTCTGACTTCTTCATCCATTGATGTTTGGGCGGTGGTGGATTATCCTTCTAACATGACCTCACATAATGACCTACCTTCATACATTTTGTACAATAAAGGGGGGCTTTTCAAACTCCAATTTCTGAATAAATCCCTTACCTCGTGTTTCTAGGTAAATCGTGTCAAGAATACGGTGCAATAGATCAATTTCGATGCAAACTCTTGCCACAGACGGCCGTGAAAGTCGGGTGGAGACAAAATCGGCTTTCAATGCCCGTCCAAACATGCTTCCTATGGAGAGAAGCGACCATTTGTTGTAGAGATGAAAAGGCAACCTTGGTAAAGACACCCAAACAGGAACAATTGAGGATTCTGCTCGGAGATCAAAAAATGGTGTCCACTTGACGATTCGTAACGCATACGATCCAAAATTCCAAACTGCTTTGAGGAAGTAGTGGTTGTAATCTTCATCCTATTCAAATCTGATGAGAATCTGTTGGGAATCAATCAGACTGGGATGGTATCCTCCAATAAAACTAGCGGTTAAAAAATATGTGCGAAGTTGAGCCATTGTTATGCGCCCCCTTGAGAATTTTTCAATGAGGGCTCTATTGAGATGCGCCTCAAGTAGATCTGTTTCTTCATCCAAGAAGATCAGTGCAAGTTTTTCACAATGTTGAGTAACTTGTTTAAGCGGGCGGTCGATTGGAGCGGAAAGCGGTGGCAGCCTGTGTTTGGAGGCAACTGCCACTGCGTAATTGAGGGCAGCCGGCGGTTTCCGCCACCCTCCATGGCTGGAGGAGCCGTGGGAAGTCGCCGGAGAAATAGGAAAATGCTAGGATTCAAAACTCATAGAGAGCATTTTTTGAGAGAGCTTTTCAGATTCGTGGACTTATTAGTTCTTATTGGCAACCTTTTTCTTTCATGGCACCTATAATTTTGTGATTTTATAAGGCTTAGTTACTTCTTGCCTCCTTTACTTATAAAATTAGTTAACTTTTCCCCCAATGTATTTTCAAAACACCAATTGTCACTATTTAACAAAATTAATGTTTTTATCCATAATTTTTTTAATGGCAGCAATATCTTTTAAATCGATGAGAAGTTGAGATGGAAACTACATGATCATCAGCATCATTTATAAAAACACGACAAATAATAGCAAATTCCAAATGACATTGCCAAAATGATCTGATTTCGGATGATCTTCGTCTGCATGTGGCTTGATGAGCTAAGTATTTGTAGGTATATATCCTATGTGTTTTTTCACGAAAGTGAATATTTTCTGTAGCAGCTTCAATTTAAGTACAGGTAGGGACTTGTTTACAATTAACAAAATATAAACAATAAAGTTTAGAATAATAAACTAGCATTAAAAAAGGCTTAATCACTATTTACCCTCCAATGTTTTTAAAACTAACTCTTTACCTCCCCCCCCCCCTTCCCCCCCTTTTACTAAGTCATGTGTAATAATTATTGAAATGATAACATTACCCTCATTAAATGATGGCTCTCTCCGCCACGTCATGATTTTTATAAAAATTAATTTGTTTAGATTGTGAAATACATCTGTGATGTAATTTAAATCATTAATATAATTGAAAAAGATATTAAATAATTTATAGTTTAATGTTGTATAATATAATAATAAGAAGAAAAAATAACAAAACAAAGAGTTGCTAGAGTGGTTAATTAGCTTTCCTTAAGATTGCCAATCTTAGGTTGTTTGTTTGAATCCTGACTTATGTCAATGAACATTATAATTTTACATGTTTTAAGTTTAGAAAACCCAAAATTGGATGGAGAACTGAACCGGACCCACCGGTCCGAGCTAGAATCGGACCCGCAGCTATGAAAAAAAATAAAAATTGAGAGGGAACCAAACCGGACCCGCAGGTTTGACCCGGAACCGACCCCGAAAAAAACCCGCCCTGCAGTTATGGAAAGAAAAAAAAAAGAAAAAAATTTGAGAGGGAACCAAACCGGACCCTGGGTTTTACCTGGAACCGACCAGAAAAAAAACCCGACCCGCAGTTATGGAAAGAATGAAAAAAAAAGAAAAAAAATTTGAGAGGGAAATGATCCGACCCGACCCGCGGGTTTGACCCGGAACCAAATTGGAAAAAAAATACCCAACCCGCGGGTCGAGTTTTTTTTGGTCGGTTCCGGGTCAAACCCGCGGGTCGACCCAACCCACAGGTTTTTGACCACCCCTAGTAAATAAGTCAATTAAGAGGTACACACGCAGCAGCCCAAACCTTGGACTCTAATACCCAAACCTTTCGATCCTCCACCGTAAATGTTCAAGGCGTGCGAATAGTAAATTAAAGCTCACAAGACCACAACTTGGGAGAAACTGGAAGCTCTGATCTTGTTTATTTTCAGCAAAATCTATTTCTTCTATACATCTGTCTCAATATATAGACAAGTGATAAAGAAACAGATGCATAAGAAGTTTGCTTCACCTTTCGTCTCTGAATATTCCCGATTAAGCATTTCCATGAAGATCCAGCAACAAAGAAACATTACCAACAAGTTGGTTCTCTGACAGGTGTATTTCTTTTAAACTAGATAGGTTAAATAACGACGGGGGAATTTCACCAGTAATCTTATTTGACTGTAGACGTAGATATATAAGCTTAGAAATGTTTGTAATATCAGCTGGTAGGCCTCCTGCATATATGCATGATTAAAAATGTAGTTTACAATCTAATATATAAAATCGTTTCAATTTTTTTTTTCAGTCGAAATAAAGATATATACCTCTAAAGTTATTTAAACTCAAGTGGATGAGGAAGAGTCCAGTGCAATATGAAAGAACATATGGAATTTTGCCTGCAAGTAGGTTATGGCCAAGGTCTAGCATATACAAGTTTGGATGTTTGAAACAAAGATCTTTAGGCAAGCTCTCAAAGAATCCATTATGTGCCAACGTAATTTCGTCCAAGGCAGAGGAATTTTTGAAATGCAAATCTAATTTCCTTGCCAAAAGCATTAAACAAATTAACGCTAACATTAAGAGAAATAACAAATCCTACTACAATTATAATTACCTAATTAATACAAGTTTGGTTTGAATAATATTTTCCAACATAGCCTCCTTAAACCAAACTTGAACCAAAGCAGCTCCAATGCCATCACGATCTTGAATCTCCATTGAAATCTCTTTTGTAGTGTAGACAATATGCAACATAACCTTGTAGTAGGTTTTCAACTCTACTTTCAATCTCATCGTAGAGACACCTTTGTATGTTCCATGGATCTTCTATGGAACTCATCCTTATCAAAGAACTTAGTCATGTCCACCCATTTTTCATCTAAACAAGTCTTCTCGTCAACCTTGTAGTCATCCTTGCAAATTTCAATAACAACCTCGCAAATTTGAGGTATTTCCTTCAATTTTGATTTGAATATAAACTTGTATTTTGAGCACATCTTGTCAAATTTCCCAACTTGATCAAAGAATTCACTGATATCTACCCATTCATCTTCAGAACAAAGCTTTTCGTCAACATTACTAATCTCATCAATGCCTTCATATCTAACAATGTCCTTGCAAATCCAAGGCTCCACTGTTACATTTTTAATATGGTCGGACACTCTACTAAATGAGGAGTCGACTTCACTGCAGTTGATCAGCTCCAATTCAACAGAGCTTTCAACAATCCCATGATCACTTTCATCCATGTGATCATCAATTTCAATATCTCACTCTTGTTCAGCAGGACAAACGATCTCTTCTTCTTTGACCAAAGCAACACCTTCAGTGCCTTCATCCACATTCTTGACACAATCTAGTTCATTGATTCTTTCACTTTCTTCATTGACAATTCTTGAAGTAATCTCTTCGACTACATACTCTTGTAACTCCTTGATCACTAATTGGTTGCTATTAATCCTTATTTCATCAAAGAACAATATACTTAACAATTCTTCATGACACAACTTTGAAATATCTCTTGTCTCAATTATTAATGCCACAAAGTAATCAAACTTCCTAGGTAATGTGTTGAGAACATGATTCACAAAAGTTTCTTCGTCGAGAAAATACCTGTTTGATTTCATCTCATCTTGGATTTTCTCCAATCTATTAATATAATCCTCAACTGTCTCACATTTTCTCATCTTCCTGTCTCTAAATGTCTTTTTCAATTTTAAGACATTATTTCTCTGAGCTTTATCTATTCTTCTATAACTTTTTGCCAAAATATCCCATATCCCATGCTTGTTTGGCAGTTTTAGCACGACAAATTTTTCCAGATATTGAACTATCAATAGATTGACGAGTTAGAGATAATGCCAAACGTACAGTCTCCTTTGTTTCATCCTTTGCACCATTTGTCGCCTCCTTTTGAAAGAATTGTCGCACTGCAATGCCTGAGAATTTATTCTCACAACAAAATCACCAAGAACACTTCTTCGTTTTTCCTCTTCGACGCCGAACGCAAGACACGGCTGTCAACTATACAGATTTTTTTTTCTGGCTCTGATACCACTTGTAGGATATAAAAATAATATATATCCAAAATAATATTAAAGAGATTAACGCACAGTGGAATATAACTTCCTTGTAGTAACGAACAATAAACAAACCCGCATGCACATAATCTGTGCGGCGCACCTAAGCCGAAGCTTGGTCGGAAAACAACAGGAAGGCTATTCAGTTTCTCCTGTATCTATCCTGTATTTATCTTTGTCTATTTCTGTATTTATCTCTGTGATTACAATCATCACCCAATACCTCTATTTATAGGCTAAACTATCATTGAATCCTACCATTAATTTGATTCAGAACTATTTCTTAAAACAACTAGGTTTCCCAAAATAAACACTAAACCAAATACGAAATAGACAAATAACAAATCCTACTACAATTATAATTACCTAATTAATATAAGTTTGGTTTAAATAATATTTTCCAATAGATAATAGGAAAAATTCCATAGGGTATACGATACTACAAAAAAAGAGGTCTTTGGTGACAACCAGTATTTTAGTCACCATAGGTTTAAATCTGGTCACGAAAGGCTTTCGTGACCAAAAAAGTCGTGACACTCACTGGGTGGTCACTGAAGCTCGGCCACCAAAGGGTCTGGTGACCACCTAAAAAAGGTTTGTCACCAAAGGGTCTCTTTGGTGACCAAAATTGAGTGGTCACCGTTTTGTGACCAGAAAGCATTGGTCACCAGTTTGGTCACCAAAAGGGCATAATCTGGTCACCTTTGCTTTGGTGACCAGAATTTGGTTACCAAATTCTTTTAGTGACCGAAAATTCTTGTCAACTATAACTCTCCGTTAACGCCGTTTGACACCATTCGGAGACCAAAAAAGTGGTCACCGATTTTGGTGATCACTTTCCTGGTCACCAAAAATTAAAATTTACTAAAACAAATTACGGGTTTGGTGACCAGATCAGCAATCTGGGTAGTTTTAAAGACCAAAATTCTGGTCACCAAATGGTCACCTGGTCATAATAAAAATATTTGGGCACCAATATCCATTCACTTTTATTGGGTAAAAAATAATAATAAAATATCATGCTCAAAATTTCAATTATATTTTAAATTTAAATTGTGGAACAATACAAGGCATCTTCAAACTTTATACAAGTCATGTTTCAAATCTACATAACACAAAAGCATCCTAAATATGCTAAAAGCTGTCATTATATTTCCTATCTATTAGCTGATTTGAGGTAAATACCTGCACCTGCACATTGACAATCAATGACATTAAAACAAGTCCAAACATAATTCCAAGGTATATCAGACTCACAATTCTAAAAAATACATCACTGATGATGTTAGGATATAAAATCACTAAGAAAAAGACTAAGAGCTTAACCTGCATGCCATCACTCCATTCAATAGACAAAAAATACAAGAGTAACTTTAAGAGCTTCAAATGAGAGCATTTAAGGTTCACTAAGTCCATCCATTCCCGTAGAGCAATTGAACTTTTCCTTACATACCCGTTGGATGCACGTGGCTCTTAGCAGATGTCAAACTTTCAACACTTCAAGCACAAATGGCCCATCTAATGTATAACAACATAACCAATTTTTATATATTGGCCTATTGCAACAAACAATCCCATCTCCTAATTGAATATGCTAAATGAGGAATAAAAGAAAATAGTAACTCAGGGCCAAGCCCTAGACAAAAACTAATTCAGACATAAAAGAACATTTCTACATTAGAATCTACTAAACCTGGCAGAGAAAATAAACTTGATGAAACTAAAAGCTTAAAATTCCATGACACAACAATGGTATACATGTATGCCAGCTTAAACAGAAATTTAAAATGTGAAGTATCTCAATAATTGCATCCCTACACTTTTGAGGTGTACAATATGAATTGACCAACCTGACCTTTAAGCAAGCATTATACAATTTCTTAAAACATGAGATTTCCTAATGAAGCATAGAAGCATAACAAACAAGAATTTAGCCTCATTGACAAGTTTCCATAATTCATTATTGATAAAATTTTGAAAACACACACACACTAAACGAGCAAGGCAATAGAGTTTCCACCTTTTGAATGTTTTAATCATACCAATCTCATATTACAGCAACTATCTCATCTAGTAAAATGAACCACGATAAAACAGAAACTTGCAGCAGTAATTGCTGATAATGATCAAATGAAAATATGTGGATGATCATTTGTCACCAAAGAAGGCATCATTTAACTATCCCATTTTCTATTTTGATTTTATTATATGTTACACCTATAAGCATCAGGATTCAAGCACACGAGTCCAATTTAGAATTCAACACAAGAACTGAGCAATCAATCAATCATAAATTTTCAGTATTTAGTACGAGGCCATGAACATGAGCACAACCAAGTTACCTTTTGGGGCATCAGTCTCAAAATAATGATAATTAAATGCAAAGTAGGTGCAAAGGGGTTGTGAGGATGCAGAATAAACCTATACTTAAAGGAACAAAAAAAAAAAAAACAAAACAAAACAGAGCAAGTGGCTGTACTTCAGGACTGCTGACTCTCAACTGTCAATTATGGAGCACCATGGTCAAACAGTAATCCCTTCCATCTTGAGCTATTCCCCTTAAAACTGCAAAAAAAAAAAAAATGTAAATTTTCAGATTTCATTCGTCCGTATGCATAAAAATATGAGCCTTACTTGATAAATATACCTTCTTTGGGACATCCAACCACCTCGTCCTTATGAGGATCTGCCAAACTAACTTCCAATACTCATTGCTAGCCCTTCTTAAGCAATCTTAGTGCCCTGAGTTCTGGAGACAAGTGGTCTTGCCCGCATATCGGACCTAAAGAACAGAGGATGCCATTATATCATACAAATCCTTTTTTCGTGAAGGGATGAGCCGCCTTCTTCTTTCCACCTTTTTGCATTTGGAAATCCTCTTGCTTTGCCTACAGACATGTTTGCAGAGCAACAGATCCCCAATTATCTAAAAGGTCAAACTTTTATTTCTCAAAAAGAAAATAAAATAACGTATCTACCTTCTTCTCGCCCATAAAGTTTCAGATCTCAATAGATTGGTTTGAGTTGGTGATTGATGCCCAATCTTACACCGGAACCCTTAGCGAAGCCGGTGATGAGACTCTCAAATAGCTGAACGCCGTTGAAATCTTGGCAGTGGCCTTGTGTGAACCGACAATAGGAGAGGCAATACAATAGGTTATTGGTCTGGGGGCTATGGGAAGGAAGAAGAAGGAGGTACTTTTGGAGAAGGCAGCGGTTGACGGCTGTGGTGTAAATTGGGGATAAGTGTTGGGCGAATTTGTTATGGAAATGAGTTGTGAGTGGCTATCAAAACGCAGAGCGGTTTGGGAGTCTATGAGTGTTGGGCGAATTTGTTATGGAAATTTGACTTACCGCCATATTTTCTAGATGAAAATTCAAGTGTTGAAGCCCAAAATTCAATGCCCTCTTCTTTATTTTTTCGTCTCTTTTTTAAATTAATAGCTATTTTAAATTAATTATCTACTTATTGAAGTATTTTCTTTGGTAACTGTTCATTTTAGAATTTATAAAGTTTACTTTATATCCTCTCCCCTTTAAACTGATAAAAAAATTTAGTATTCAAAATATTCATTTAAAATATTGATTAGAATTTTTTTAGTCTGAAATTAAAATCATTTTATTGAAAATGTTCTTTTCAATTTTAAAAATAATTATGTGCTGGAAATAAATGTATGTGGGAGTGAGACAAATTACAAGTATTAGGATCTCTTAATATGTACTAGTCCTTCTGTTGCACTTGAAGCTTTCACAACTGTACACTGATGTCAAAATACAATATATAAAATAATTAATTAGACACAGTTTGTTCAATTGACTAGAATTTTGTTCAATTTATATGCACATTTAGATTCAAAAGTAACACTTTTTAATTGACAAGTATTTTGTTTTTATTTAAAAGTAAAACTTTACATTGAAAATTGTCATTATTATATTTAAAAATATCACTTTTAGCTTTACAAGTATCATTGTTACATTTAAAAGTACCAAGTTATATTTCAATGTAACACTCACTTTGACAACCATCATCTTATATTAAAAGTAACACTATTATATTGGCATAGTCTTATATTTGAAAGTAACACTATCCAAGTATAATGTACATTTTTATGATAAATTGATCTTTACACCAAGAATATATACTCAATTATCAAAGAGTATCATTTCTAGTTTCAAAAGTATATCTATTACTTTGAACATCATACTCCTCATTTTAAAAGTACAAGTTTAACTATATTAAGTATCACTTTCAGGTTCAAAAGTATTTATGTTACCTTGAACACCATAATCCTCATTTCAAAAGTACGAGTCTAATTCTTAAGTATCACTTTCGAGTTTAAAAGTATAACTATTAATTTGTACAATAAAATATATTAATTGTATAAGTTTCACCTTTTTCAATTTTGAAGTAGAACTCTCATCTTGATATGTATCAATGTTATATTTAAATGTAAGTTAAATTACTCAGTTGGTCCCTTAACTTGAAATTATTTTATACTTAAAATTTTAATTCAAAATGATCCCCAAAATCTAATTTTTGACAATTAAGGGTGGACAAAATGATTTAACATTTATTTTTTCATTTTTTGCCTGTATTATTGTGTGTGAATCTTACATGTTAGTCTAAAACAGTTCAAAATTTGTCAGAATTTGAATTTGGGAACCATTTTAAAATAAATTTTTAAGTTAAGGGACAAAATGAATCAACTTCAAGTTAAGGAACCAAAATGATACAATATCCCAACGTTAGGGACTAACGAAGTGGTTTAACCTTAAATGTATCACTCTAAATTGATAATTACCCCTGTTATATTTAAAAGTAATACTCTCACCTTGACACGTATTAGGGAACTAATATATGGTCCATTATGAATTTGACCATATATGGTGTTATAGTGCAATTATTATAAATATAAAATACTATGTTTGGCCAATTTGGGCAAGATACTTATTGTACACAATATATATATATATATGTATGTATATATATAATATTACATCACTTCATTGCTTCCTTAACTTGTGATGTAGTCTCCCTTTAGTTCATTACCTTTAAATTATTTAATGTTCATCCCTTAACTTGAAAAATTGTTTCAAAATGGTAATGAACCCAAACACTGACAATATTTGAGCAATTTTTTACTAACAAGTGAGTGGTTTCAAACTAAATTAAAGAGTTAAAAAGGAATTTTACATTTATTTTTTCATTTTTCGCTCGTACTAATGTGTGTGAGTTTCATTAAGTCACATGTTTACCCAAAATTGGCTAATACTGTCAAAATTTGGGCTCAAGACCAATTTAAAATAAATTTTAAAGTTAATGGATGAAAATGAAATATTTTCAAGTTAATAGACCAAATGGTCACAACAACACAAGTTAAGAGACCAATGAAGCTATTTACCCTCATAATAGGATTAGTATAAATTTAGATCAATATTATAACTACATGCATGAAAGTCTAATTCATTTATTAGTAGAGAATTAATTAAATATAATAAGTTTATCCCAGCATTATTGGCTAATTAAGTTGAATTTAATTAGAATTTGTCCACCAGAAATTAGGTTCATTAAATAAAATTCAAAAAGCAATACACACATATTATAATTCTATAATAATTATTTTACCAATATATAGTTAATTTTTTGCTCAACTTAAATTAATCAATTCATAAGCTTAAGACCCTTGTAAAATTAAAAAAAATCTTTACACCCATGTGTACCTAAAGTGGAAGGAACTTTCCTGTCAATTTTTTGGATCCTCGAAAATTTTGCAAAGCAGTGACCAAACATTTTGGTAATCAAAGGACTTCTTATAAAATATTGGTGACCACATGCTTTCTCAAACCAAAAGTGGTCACTACATAATGTAAAAAGGGAAGAAAATTTCCCGCTACTTTTTTTTCGGGTGACCAGAAATTTGGTCACCAAAAATTTACACAATGGTGACCAAATATTTTGGTAACCAAATCACTTTTGATAAAATATTGGTAACAACACAAACTCTCGTCACCAAACGTGGTCCCTATGGGTGGTCAAATGGAGGGAACTTTCCCACCACTGGTCACCAAAAAATTTGCACACCGATGACCAAACTTTTTGGTCACCAAAGGAATTATGACTAATCATTGGTGACCACTTTTTTCTTGGTCATTGATTGTGGTCACTAATAGGAGTAAATTTGGCTGGACCATTTCCCGCCAAACCTTTAATGACCAGTTGGTGACCACGTTTTTCTTTGGTCACCATGTTTAAGCTTCAACCAAAGTTTGGTGACCAAAATAATTCAAGAAAAAATTTTGGTCACCAGGAATTTGGTCACTTAAGATCAATTTTCTTGTAGTGATATTTGAAAGAAAACCATTAATCTTTAACTTTTGAGGCTTTATGTGAACTCTAGGAATGGACAAATATCTTCTGGTCTGCCATATCGTCAATCGCTAACACAAATTTATGTGCTTTACAACAACAAATTTATGGTTTCTTGGGAGATTGCCAAAAGATATACTCTCTTGGTTATTTTAGAAAAGTTCACATTGTTTTAAGAAAATAGTATTACAAAGTCGACTCTTCTAGTGGAATATAGAAGCTATGTTTCAGACGTCCAAACCTTTGAGTATTAACCTAGTTATTCATAGGCCCATTTTGTTCTAGTCTTTCAATTTAGTTGCAATGTCCTCTATTACATTAATTTGAATTCAAATAATTCCATATATCTTTCTTTTGACTTTCCATCTCTTCATCCTATATCATAGTGCTAGAATTAAAATAAATAGTTTTCTTAAACTATCACCACAATTTTTATTAATAAAGTAGGAGGTATGCACTTGATTACAAACATTTCTATATCTCCACAATAATAGTTTGATAATTTACAAATTTATTCCACCCACTGAACCATCACAAAAAAACATAAAATAAAAATTTGTTTGCTTAATTTTGGCTAACAATTGAGCACGTTCACTTTTATCGTATCCATATTCCCTCTTAGCTCCTTAATTACAAATGTTGTTGTTAACCTTTAAATCTGTTTATTGTCCGTGCAGAATTAGAATTTTTTTTCAGGCACAGTTAAATAAATATATTTAACAACTAGATATCTAAATTAAGAAATATAAAGAGATAAAAATGTGTAGATATATAAAAATACGCTATTGGATGACAGTTTTTTTGTTTTTTGGTTTTTGGTTTTCAATAATTTGTGGGGTTGGTTACCTATTTTATTGATTGCAAAAAAATAAAAATAAATAGGAAATCAAACCCAATGGTTTACATTCTGTGGCCTATTTTGTTTAGTTTTCTATAATCTACTTTAGGCTACTTCCGAAGTCGATACTCATAGTAAGTGTGTTCCGGCTCGTGCTTTTTAGGCCCTATAATGTAGTTCTCTGCTTTGTCCTCAAAGTCGTCATCAGTTTCCCAAGGGCCATAAACTGCCTCCCCTTCATCTTCTTGGTTGTCGTCACTAATTAAGGTCCTTTGGTGAGTGCGGCACAGATGATGTAGTTAGAATGTGTAGCTTCGTCGGCATGTGATTGATGAGTTGAGTATCTGTAGGCATCCTATGTGCTTCAACTGGAGTGAAAATCGTCTGTAGAGGCTTCAATTTAGTTATTTGGAGAGACTTGTGGGCTTTTGAAGAATTATATTGAGTCACTTCAAGTTCTCCTTGGACTACATCAGACCATGTAGCTATTTTAGTAACTTCTTCTGCAACACGTTTCGTCGTGGCTTGGATGATAGTTAAATAATGTATTTGTTTTAATTGCGTTCTGGTCAGAAAAAGTGACGGATGTATTCAGTTGATCAATAAAATAAATTTACTTAAACTACGACTTTCTATTTTTCTTAATTAAATGCAATACAAAATCAGTTAATTTTATTTCTCATTGTAATATTATTGATTGAAATTCTTCGAAATTTAGACATTCAACCTAAAATTTTGCACCCTTCCTATCAACGCTTCATTGATAGTTTCTCTAGGACTCGGCTACCATTGAGTAGCTCTTCCTTTATTGGTGTCGTCAACCACCTTGAATCTTCTTGTGAATTGCGTATATAAATGCAAGTGATCTCTTCATAACACGCACATCTATATTTGAATTGGCGCTCTAATTTGCAACCCTTGGCAAATTAATTTAATAATTTACAAATTTAAACCACTGCATTCCCCATTGGAGGGGGACTGTATCCACCATTGTTTATTGTCAACCGTGTGTATTGTGCTAAGTAGAAGTCAATGATTGAATAAAATTATCCACACTATATACCTTTCCCCTTTTTCATTTTTTTTTTTCTTTTTGAAGAATTGACAATTAAGTGTAAGTGGTTGGTGGGATTGGAATATTCCGAATTCATTTGACAAGGCCTAGCCTTTGTCGGAATTTTCTTTTCATCAAAATCATCTTCATATGAAAGACTTACAATATGCTTTTTCCTATCCCAAAAAGTTACCTTTTTATTAATTTCTTAAAAATCAAAATTACAACGACGAAGGGGGACATAATGCACCTTACCCTCATTAGAGAAATGTGTCCAAAACTTGTGCAGTGTGAATGTGATGCAAGCTATTATGGAAAATTACACATCTAAGCCTAACGCCTTATTCTAACAATGGGAAGGCCTTGCTTGTCGAGCAAGCAAAGGCCCGAAAATTATGCAGTAGTCGGAAAGTTCCACCGTACCTGTGAATGTGACGCCCATCGTGCCAACCAATCCGCGGGGATCAACACTATATAACACTCCCTTCGTCTCACTTAAAGAGTCCATTTTGAAATGTGTACAACTTATTATGGGTTGTGATGTTCAACACCTAAAATAAGTAATTTACCATCATATTTTCCACTTATATCCTTACTTTAGAAATAAAAGTTAATTGTGAACCACACATTGTTATATTAGTAAGAGTATGTAATGTAAATAAGTTCAGAGTGGGCTGTTAAAAAGGGACAATATTTGTTTTTGAAAGTAGCTTTTTAAGTGGGACGAAGGGAGTACTTATCCTCACATATATCTTTAATTACTTATGCTCGCATATTTTCCTCAACATCTAAAAGCAAGAAGATAAAAATTAGCTTCCAATTCGCCTCTGACAATCACATGAAATGTGAATAACCCGTCCTCCTCTCTTTGAAAGAAGGAGCACTTCCGGCTCTCTTGGTGCTAGAAACAATTTTGTCTTCTCTATATTACTATATCTCTAGAGTCAATAATTTTATATGAGGAACTAATGAACTCAATCACTTGCTGTCGTGACTCTTCAATTTTCTGTTGAGGTCTATCCTATAGAAGTACTCAAATTGGATCAGTGATCGATTTCTAAGTTTTGTCGTAAACCAAATTGGTTACTTCTAATTATGTAAATCAATAGTTCAAACCGCACCAAAAAAATAAGACATTTTCCATTTTTATAAGAACTTTTGTAGGGTTTTTTCCCCCAATATTTATATTGGGGCCAAAAATTACCAAAATAGACCATTTGTTTTTTCATTCCCAAAATATAAAAAACGAAGTTGGGAAACGAATCTCCCAACTTCGTTTCCTTCAAGAATAACAAAAAATAATAATAAAAAAATTTAAAAAAAATCTAGAAGAAAACGAATTCATGGAATTCGTTTTCTTTGGAAACGAATCCTTCCTTCTTTTTTTTATTTATTAATTTCAAATTAATTTTTTCCTTTTTTGTTTTTTTATTAATTTCATTAATTCAAAAGAACCCCCATAATTCGTTTTTGAGTTGTTATGAAAAAAAGCAAAATATAATGTATAACTGAAATTTTAAATTGTAATTTAATAAAATTTTAGAGGAAGTAATTTACGGCATTTTTTGAAATGGTGGTCAATTACCTTTGTCTTCTTTATTCTCTCGATTTTCTATATTATCGCGCCTGCCTAATCCCACTAGTATTCCCTATGCAAGCTCATTTAAACTAAAAACAATTAAAAATGGAAACATCAATATCGGTCTACTGTTATTTCTCTTTGAGAGAAACGAATTTATGAGTTTTGTTTTTAATGGAATTAATTATTTTTAAAACATAAATGTGTGACTAAATTTTTAAAGATAAATAAATTCCCCAAATTCATTTATACGAAGATTTTATGTATTTCAAAAAATGTCATAAATTACTTCTTCTAAAATTTTATTGAATTACAAATTAAAATTTCAGTTATATAATTATATTTTACCTTTTTTTATTTTTTATAACAACTCAAAAACAATTTATGGGGGTTCGTTTCGAAAACCCTAAAATTTGTTTTTCATTAAATAATATTTATTTTTTAAAAATGAATAAAAACTTAGAAACATGTTGGTGAACCGTTTTCAATGAAAATAATTATTTAATTTTTTTAAAATTCGTTTAAATATAATTATTTTTATTTATTTTAAAATCATTTTAGTGGAATTCGTTTCTTAATGAAATTAATAAAAAACAAAAAAAGAAAAAATTAATTATGGAATTCGTTTATTAATGCAATTACCAAAAAACAAAAAAGGAAAATGAATGTTTTGAAAACGAATTCCCTGCATTCGTCATGGAATTCGTTTCCTTTTGAAAACGAATGCAGGGAATTGGTTTTCAAAAGGATTTTTTTTTTTTTTTTTGATTAGTTTTGAAGAAAACGAAGTTGGGAGATTCGTTTTCAAATGAAAACGAATCCCCCAACTTCGTTTTCTATAGTTTGGGAATTAAAATTTTTTTTTTTGTTTGTTTTAGTAATTTTATGCCCCAAAAGTTAATATTAAGGTAAAAAAATCAACTTTTGTACCAGAAACAATAGTATTTTCAATGATAGCCCCAAATATAGAAAGCTTCAAGGCAGAATTCGTCAAATGACCACCTTATTAAATAAGTTACAATTTTTTTTTTTCCCTGTTGCATGTCAATGGTTCATCGTTATGATATGTTTTTTCCCTATCAAATTCAATGTCCTTCAACCCAAAAAAATAAATAAATAAATAAAATAAAATAAAAAAGTCAATTTTAATGGCGTGGAGAAGAGCTCTAGATTTTGCGGTTCGTGCCACCGTCTGGAATGGATCATTCATTCTTCACTTTAAATATGCATAATTAACCATTCAACTATTGAATCTGGTATATGCAATTGCATAGATAATTTTCACAATGCCAAATTCAATAACTAAATGTTTCATTTGAAGGGACTATAGTCTCGCTTTATATATATATAGACACACACACTTATCGCACTTACCAAAGGACCGCAGTGATCCCTGATGACTACAACCAAGCTGATGAAGGGAGGCAGCTTATAGTGTTTAGAAAATTGACGACGAAGAAGACTTTGGAGACGAAACAAAAAATTACATTATAGGACTCCAAAAGCACAAGCCAACGAACAGTTAATTTGAGTATCGACTTTCGAACTTAGAAAAGTAAACAAAATAGACCATAAAATGGAAATGAACCATTGGGTTTGATTTAATTTTTATTTTTACTTTTTTGTATCATAAATAAAACGAATTACTAAACCCACGCTTAATTTTTTATATTATATACTCCGTATCAGATGCAAATCAATTTTGTTAGAATTCCACACTAGAAGTCCAATTGACTGACCTGAAATATTTTACCCCAAATTACACTTCATTTTTCATTTCTAAGAAATCCATTAATTTATTATTTATTTTTTTTGTGGAACGTGGTCAATGAGTCAATGAGTCAAGTGAAGATCTTATTTTATACCCTAAAATCAACCGTGTGTATTGTGCTTACTTAATACGTATAGAAATTAAAATAACCAAGAGAAATGACAGTAGAGTGAGCAAATATATTGCCCGCCCCTCCCTGACCCAGAACCGAATCGACCCGTTGGTTCTGAGTCCCGTCAGGTTGGTTTCTGGACCGGTTTTTTAATTTTATTTATTTAGTTATGTTGTTTTGGAAACATGATATTCTCTTTACCAACTCAAAATTTTCAAAATTATAATGCCAATTGCCCAAGTTGAGATTCAAGCACGCGATCTAAATTTATTAATAAACCTTAAGAAAATCTAGTTAACCACTCAAATTACTCCTTTTTTTTTTTTTGTTTATTCCTCCCTCCATCCCACCCAAAAAGTCCACTTTGTATTATTATTTTTATATAAAGTAAACTTTTTAAATGGGACAGAAGGAGTATATGTTTATTTTTATATATAATTATTTATACTACATATATTATAATAATATATAAACTAATGGTATAATTTACATTTTATGTTATTTTTCTCTTCATTATTTCAACCTTTTTATTATTATTAAAAAAATAAAATACCGTAATAAAAAAGACAATAGAGTATAATTTTATTTATTTAACATATCTTTTTTCGAGTAATAAATTCTGCGTAATATTTAATTTGAAATAATATATAATTTCAACAAAAAAATATTGTTAGTTTTTTTATATTTAAAATTTATTAAGATTATGAAATGCATGTGTGATTTAATTTAAATAATAAATAACATTGAAAAAAAATAAATCATAATTTTGTCAAAAGAAGGAGTAGTTGAAGTTGGGGGGAGGGGTTGAGATGATGGTAATGGAAGGGCCTTGTAAATCCGAAATCATAGGTTCTGCTCTTGGGGATGCATGGGTTAGAAAAAAAGGGCAAATGACAGTTACTCCCCTATGATATAGCCTAAGTGACAGTTACCTCCTTGTGTTTTCTAAATACCTTGTTATCCCCTTATATTATTGGACTAAAATGTCAAACGGATGGAAAATGCTAACACTAACGGTTGTTTGATATTCACGCATCACATATGCGCATGTCACCAAATATGGGTGATGTGATTTTTTCAATTCCCAAATTAACCTTCAGTGTAGCATATTAACCTTCTTCCTCAAACCCAACTCGTTATTCACCAAGTTTGGAATCATCCACATCTGCCCCTTTTTTCTTTCTTCTAACCATTGTTTCTATAAAAACAATTTGTTCTTTTCTAATAAGTGTATGGCTCTAAACAACGGTGAAAGGAAATTAAGAAGCCATGTCAGTTTTCTGAACATTCAAAACTTCTTCAAAATCTCTTCCTGCCGACCTTAATTGTGCAAATTGAATTTGGTGGTATAACTATGTCGTTTTCTATAAATGTATGAGACTCTGAACCATCTTCTTCTCCTTCAACCGCCCTCCCAAAAACAATAAAATAAAATAATTCTACAATTGAATGAAAAATAAAATAAAATAATTCTAAATGGATATGCCTAAAACATAGATTCTGAACAACTAATTTTAATATCGAAGGATCCAAAGAACACCAAAATGGAATTACAGAAGGAAAAAAACATACTGCAAACAAAAAATTGTAAGGAACCAAGTTCAATTTCTTCCCAAATTAGAAGGATCATCACAAAGAATAGAGAACAATCCAAAGCCAGATATGATGCCCACCAAAAATTATACAAAAGCAAGTTAAATTTGATTCCTAAATCAGAAGGACCAAGGCAAAAAACAGGGAAGAATCCTGTCACTGAATTTTGAGAAAACATGAAAACAAAGAACCAAAAAAATCCCCAATCTTAGTAGCACCGATTTGGGGCTGTTAGAAAAAGCCGCTGCTGATGCGATGAGAAAAAAAGGATGGCCTATTTGGTGCTTTTCACTCTAGTATGTGATTTCTCCAACGCTGGTCATGGAAGCATTGCAAGTAACCATTGTTTTTGTAGAAAGGTTATTTTAGGCCATTCACTTGTTTTTATCTAACACCGTTACAACTTAAAACTTTCATTCATTTGACATTTTAGTCCAATAATATAAGGGGCACAAGGGGTAACTGCCACTTGGGCTATATCATAGGGGATAAATGTCATTTGCCCAAAAAAAAAAAAAAAAAAAAAAACAAAACTAAGGAACCGTGGTTTATTTTTAGTTTTGTGAAGATTTTAGGGAAAGGCGTTCCAGGAAGGAGGAACCGTGGCAGTAATGACACGAAGAAATAGGTACATTCATTTTTATTTGTATTAGAGATAGATAATAATAATAATAATAATAATCCATAATACATAATTTCAAATCATTTCAAGTACAATAACATAATATTAATTAATGAGTGAATCATTTCTAGTTCAAGGGGTAAAACACTTGTGCACAGACCTTAAGATCAAGACGAAATTCCAGCACCTTTAATAGTATATTTTTTTAAAAAAATTAATGAATGGTTCATTTGGTTGGTCGGTAGTCTCACGTAATCTAAATGTAGACTTTTTTATTGAAACAAAAAATATTTTATAAAATAAACTATTCATTGAAACAGAGGAAGTAACAAAATTGTGTTAATGAAGAGATAGAATTGTTATTGATAGAGTGAATATTAGAATCTATAGCAATATTTCATCATTTTCCCACTACTATATTTATTAATTCTATTGCATTCCGATGAAGCTATAGGCCTGAACAAAAATTTCAGCGGTTCATGGGTAACCTCGAATTCGATCCGAAATTTTGAAACGAATATTAATCGGCGGATTGAAATGGGTTTCGGATTTTTTTTTCGGATAATTCGAAACCGATCCAAATTGTATCCATACTATTTTCGACTTTCGTTCCCTCGTTTGCTACCTTACCAGAGTAAGCAGGCCGTTGTCCGCAAGTCCCTCGCTCCATCCTGGTCTCTGGCCGTCATTAGTTTCCCTCCGTCTCGAATTCGTATTCTGATGCTTTTAGATATTCACTTGTGTCGTCCTTGTCAACGGATTCGAGACTCCTTGACATGCTGCTTCCTCTTAAATTGCTTGACGGAATGGTTCACCGTCGAAGTCGAACCCTCCAAGAGGTTTCTTTTGGGTTATGTTTATTTTTCATTTTTGTTCTTTTTAAACCTTGTGGGTATCTTGTGCTGCGATGGATTGAAAATGAAGTATGAAGAACTGTTGTTATAACAGTAATGGCATTGGTTCTGAAATGCTCGATTGTTTGTCAAGTTGGTGAAAATGAAGTAGGTTCTGAAAATTCTTCACTGTAATTGATTAAAGCTTTGCTTCGGCCTGATCTTGTAGAGAAAACTAGTCACAGTAGGTTTCTCAGAACAAGAAAAAAAAGATAAGGAATGAAAGCAAAATAAAAAAAAAGAAGATAATAATAATAAATAAATCTGTAATGATTTTCGGATGAAAACCGTGTTTTTGGGTAAAAATCTATCCAAAACCTCATCCTCAGATTAAAATCCGAAACTGAAGTTTCGATTTTGGATGGGATAGTTCTTTTGTTCAGCCGTAGAAGCTAATAAGGGGTAATTTTGAAACAAATTAAATAGTCAATATTGTTTTAAATGCTAATAGTTATAGTATTATAATGGGGAATAGTGTCTCCCATTTATTAATCGTCATTTGGGAAACTATATTAATTTGTCTAACTGGTAATTAAATGCGTCAGTATTACAGAATAAGAAATTAATCGATCGTTTGTCAAATATGTAAATCATGGTGTGGTTGGGTAGAATTCCAAACACATGTATATGGGATATAATGAAATCAACTATAAGTCAACTTGCATTCTTATCAATTTGAGTCCACAATGGCCATCAGCACAACAATTTTTCATACATGGAAAATATTATCATATTATTGATTTTAATGGGCAATAATGACGTCTCCCTCTTATTAAAGTTATTTGGGGCACTATAAATATTTGTCAAACTAGTAGGGTCGACATTATTATTAATAAGAAATTAATCATTTGTCAAATATTCAAATCTTTGTGGCGGGACTTGCTTTATATTAGTTTGAGTAAGTTCACAATGGCCAGCAGCACAACCCACTTTTTTCATACATGGAAAATTTTATCATATTCTTGCTGTCTTTCTCAATGAAATACCGCTTCATTGATGAGCAGCTCCTCCACAGATGAGGCTGCTTTTTTAGCTATCAAATCTCAAATAACAGTTGATTCCTCCAACATTTTAGCAGAGAATTGAACCAAAGGCTCCCCAGTTTGCAATTGGATTGGCATCACTTGCAACCACAAGCACCAAAGGGTTGCGGTCTTGGACCTTTCGTGTGAAGGATTGAAAGGCACGATAGCCAAAGAAGTTGGGAATGTCTCCTTCCTTGTCTCTCTGGACATCAGCAATAACAGTTTCCATGGCTCCATTCCATATCAGATTGGCCACTTGAAGAGATTGCGAACTTTATATATGCATCTCAATGATTTTAATGGGCATCTTCCTGAGAGCCTTGGATTCCTGACCAGAATTCAAGAATTAATTCTTTATAATAACAGTCTCAGCGGAACTATCCCAGCTCCTTCCATTTTCAGCATTACTTCGTTTCAGTTTATTGATTTCCGTTTCAACAACCTCCATGGGAGTCTCCCAGAGGATCTTTGCAGTAATCTACCCAAATTGGAAATCTACCCGAACGAATTTTGAATTAGTATTATAAGTAGGTAATTTAAAAATATTATAAAAAATAAATGGAAAAAAAACGTAAAGTAATTGTAAGACACGAAAAATGTAGAGCAATATTTTATCATTTTTTTTCCCACTATTATCTCCATTAAATCTCTTGCATTCAGACTAGGCTAATAAGGGGTAATATTAGAAAAATAATTAGTGAAATATTGTTCTCAATGCTAATTATTAAAGTTATTTGGGGCACTATTAAATAGTTGTCAAACTAGTAGGGTCATATGTTATAATTAATAAGAAATTAATCATTTGTCAAATATGCAAATCACTGTGGTTGGGTAGAATTCCAATCTCATGTCAACTTGCATTGTGGTGGGACTTGAACTATTATTAGTTTGAGTTAATACCACCAGCTAGCACATACTCTCTCCGTTTTATTAGAATGGTGGTCGTCTGCTTTCACTAATGTATAATTTATTGTGAATGTCAAGGTATAATAATTAAAATAGTTAATTTGACACATTTTATTTCATTAATATCTTTACTTTTTATTAATGGACTAATTATGCACTACATATAATTCTATTAGTAAGGGTGTGAGAAGTAAAATAATTAAAAATAGACTCCTCTATTGAAACAAAAAATATTTTTCAAAATAAATCCTTGTAATAGAACGGAGTGATTATCCGTTTTCTAACATTTTTTCAGCTCGCAACTAACTTTTGGGAATCCCCAAGAGGATCTTTATGAGAGTTCAGTCAATTAGTCAACTTACATTGAGGAGGGAGTTTCAATTCAAATGCATTTCCCCGGAAAAAATAAATAAATAAAACCACATATTGACAGGGAGTGTAGGGAGTTTAATCAACAAATAAACATGTACAATTGATATTCGTCTATTACAATAGAAGAGTTTTTAATTGTAAAATTGTTCTATTCCATTAGGAAGTTGTGTTTTTATTTATTTATTTTTTTTACATGTAAGATTTACTAATTCAATGATTGAAAATTAACTCACATTTAATTAATAAATATGGACATAACTGAAATTATTAATCACAAATGACCTATTATAGATGTCATACTTCAAAACATGTAAAAAAATTAGGAAAATACTATGGTGAAGTCATTTAGTATTGACTTACCATTAAGCCATTGTTACCATGAGGTGCACAACACATAATTATTGCATTAAATACAGGTAACTTGCTATAGCAGGTTATAGCAATAGATAACAAGTTATTATTTTTTTTTATATATTTTGTAACAAGTATATATTTGTGCCTATATAATAAAGTATTTTAACATATAAAAGTTTATTAATTTTTACAACAAAATTTTAGATTATCAAAAGATAAGTTATTATTTTTTAGTGAGTATAAGGGGGGAATTATTTATTTATTACAAATTCATGCAATGAAATGTAATTGTACCCCAATTTTTTTGCACAATGTGCCCAACAAAACTCTATTGTACCCCGCCGAACATATAATTAGGGATAAATTGATATTAGGAAATTAAATTAGTTTGTAGATATACCAATCGAGTAATGCATTTTATTAATTTATCACATCTCGGTATTATAATTGTTCAAAAATAACCAAAAATATTTTAATTAATATGGGCACAGTGCGCCATATAAAACGAGTGTAACCCAATTACTGAAAATAATGTCCTCCATTAAAAATAATTGTAGCCCGCCCAAAATCCTAATTTTGAAACATACATTTTTTAATACAACCTCATATATTACGGTATAATTTACCATCGCCATGGGTTAATTATCGCTCAAAATATATTTGGGACGTAAAAAATATTTTTTATAATTATTTTGAGCATTGCATCATATATGAGAGGCAATTGTACCATGCTATTGTGTATAATGTACCCATCAAACAACTATTGCAGCCCGCTTAAAATATAAAATGAAAAATTGATATTAGTAAATTAAAATATTGTGTATATTGCAGCCCGCCCAACTATAGACTGCGGTTTAATTTAGCATACCCCGGGTTAATTATCAAGAGAAATATATTTGGGAGAGAAAAAATATTTCTTTTACAATTATTTTGAGTATTGTACCCTATATGAAATGCAATTGTATCTTACTTTGGTACATAATGTACTCCAACAAACAACTAATGTACCCCGCCCAATATATAAGGGAAAAAATTTATATTAGTAAATTAAAATATTATGTATATACTGATCGAATAATAAGATGTTTAATTTAGAACATTTCGGATGTTATAATTGATAGAAAATAATTAAGAAAATAAATAAATATAATTTTAATTAATTAGGGAACAATACAACATGTAAACTCTTTGTACCCAAATATTGAAAATGATGTGCCTCAATTAAAAACAATTATACCCCGCCTAAAATTCTTAGTTTGAAACTGAAATTTTTTTTTATAGAACCTCATATAATATGGTATAATTTACCATCCTCGGGGGTTAATTAATGCCATAAATAGAGTTTGGCTCAAAAAATAATTGTTTACAATTACTCTGGGCATTGTACCCTTTATGAAATGCAGTTGTACCCCAAATGTTTGCACGATGTGCCCAACAAACAACCATTGTACCTCCTCCAATATATACTGAGAAAAAATTATATTAGTAAATTAAATTAGTTTGTATACATACCGATTGAATAATGAAATTTTTTAATTTAGCACATTTCGGTGTTATAATTGTTCAAAAAATAATTAAGAAAATAAAAAAAATATATAATTTTAATTAATATAGGCACAATACACCATATAAAACCAGTGTACTCTAATACTGAAAATAATGTTCCTCAATTAAAAACAATTATAAGCTGCCCAAAATCCTGAGTTTGAAACTTAAAATTTTATAGAGAACCTCCTATATTACGGTTAAATTTACCATTCATAGGTTAAGTATTACTCGAAATATATTTGGGATAGAAAAAAATACTTTTTTTATAATTACTTTGGGCAATGTACCCTATATGAAATGCAATTGTACCTTGCTTTTGAGCATAACGTACCCAAAAACAACTATTGTACCCCGCCCAATATATAAGAGGAAAATTTTATATTAGTATATTAAAATATTATGTATACACTGATCGAATATTGGGATGTTTAATTTAGAACATCTAGGGTGTTATAATTTTTTGAAAATCATTAAGAAAATGAATATATATATATATATATTTAATGAATATAGGATGAGTACACCATGTAAAATCATTGCATCACAATACTGAAAATGATCAAAAATTAAAAATTATTGTACCTCGCCCAAAATTTTGAGTTTTAAACTCACAATTTTCTATAGAACCTCATATACTACGGTTTAATTTAGCTCCCCCGAGTTACTTATGGCGATAAATACATTCGGGACAGAAAATTATTTTTTCACAATAACTTAGACCATTGTACCGTATATGAAATGCAATTGTATCCTACTTTTGTGTATAATGTACACTAACAAACAACTATTGTACCCGTCCAAATATATAAGAGGAAAAATTGATATTAATACATTAAAATATTGTGAATATACCGATGGAATATCAGGATGTTTAATTGAGAACATATCGGGTGTTATAATTGTTTGAGACTAATGAGAAAAATAAATATATACATTTTTAATTAATAAAAGCTGAGTACACAATATTAAATCATTGTACCCGAATACTGAAAATGATGTGCCTCAATTACAAACAATTGTACCCCGCCCAAAATTCTTATTTTTAAACTTATAATTTTTTTTATAAGCTCATATACTACGGTTTAATTTACCATCTCCCGGGTTACTTATCAAGAGAACTATATTTGGGACGGGAAAATATTTTTCACAATAACTTTAACCATTGTACCCTATATGAAATGCAATTGTACCCTACTTTTGTCCATAATGTACCCCAACAAATACCTATCGTACCCCGTCAAAATATATAAAGGAAAATTTGATATTATAAATTTAAATATTGTATATATACCGAGCGAATATTGTGATATTTAATTTAGAACATCTTGAGTGTTATAATTGTTAGAAAATAATGAAGAAAATAAATATATATTATTTTAATTAATATGAACACAATACACCATATAAAATCATTGTACCCAAATATTGAAAATGATGTGCCCCAATTAAAAACTATCGTATTCCGCCCAAAATTCTTAGTTTGAAACTTAAAATTTTCTATAGAACCTCATATACTACAGTATAATTTACCAGCTTCCGTGTTAATTATTGCCATTAATATATTTTGGCCTGAAAAATAATGTTTAAATTACTTTGGGCGTTGTACCCTATATGAAATGCAATTGTACAACAAATTTTTGCCCAATGTGCCCAACAAACAACTATTGTACCCCATTCAATATAAACTTAGAAAAATTAATATTAGTAAATTAAATTAGTTTGTATATATATGGATCAAGTAATGAGATTTTCTTAATATAGCACATCTCGGTGATATAATTGTTCAAAAAATAATTATGAAAATAAATAAATATAATTTTTTTATAATTAATATGGCCACAATACACCATATAAAATCAATGTACCCCAATGTTGAAGATAATGTTCCTCAATTAAAAACAATTATACGCCGCCCAAAATCCTAAAATTGAAAGTTACAATTTTCTATAGAATCTCATATATTACAGTTAAATTTACCATCCCCTACTTAAGTATTGCTGAAATATATTTGGGACAGAGAATATATTTTTTTATCATTACTTTGAGCAGTGTACCATATATGAAATGCAATTGTATCCTGCTTTTGAGCATAATGTACCTCCAACAAACAACTGCTGTATCCGTCCAATATATAAGAAGAAAAATTTTATATTAGTAAATGAAAATATTTTGTGTATACCGATTGAATATTGGGATATTTAATTTATAACATCTCGGGTGTTATAACTGTTAGAAAAAAAATGAAAAAATAAATATATATTCTTTTAATTAATATGGGCACACTTTATAAAATTATTGTACCCAAAGACTGAAAATGATGTGCCCCAATTAAAAACTATTGTATCCTGCCCAAAATTCTTAGTTTCAAACTTAAAGTTTTTTTATAGAACATCATATACTACGGTTTAATTTACCATCCTGGGTGGTTAATTATCGCCACATATATATATATATTATATTATGGCCCAAAAATTAATTTCTGCAATTACCCTGTATGAAATGCAATCGTATGCCAATTTTTTGCATAAATGTGTCCAACAACACTCTATTGTACCCCGTCCCAAAAAAATATATATATATATATAGTGAAATTTTGATATTAGTGCATATACCGGTCGCATATTGGGATGTTTAATTTAGAACATCTCGGGTGTTATAATTATTTTAAAAGAATTATAAAAATAAATAAATATATTTTTAATTAATAAAGGCTGAGTACACCATATAAAATCATTGTGCCACAATACTGACAATGATGTTCCCAACTTAAAAACTATTATACCCCGCCCAAAATCCTTAGTTTTAAACTTACAATTTTTTACAGAAGTTCATGTAGTAAAGTTTATTTTACCATCCCTCGGGTGACTTATCAAGAGAAATATAGTTGGCAGAGAAAAAGATTTTTTCACAATAACTTTGACCATTGTACCATATATGAAATGCAAATATACCCTGCTTTTGTACATAATGTACCCCAACAAATAACCACTGTACCCCGTCCCATATATATAAGGAGAAATTGATATATGTAAATTAAAATATCGTGCATATACCGATTGAATATTGGATGGTTAATTTAGATCATCTAGGGTGTTATAACTGTTAGAAAATAATTAAGAAAATAAATAAATATATTGCATAAACAAAAATAAATAAAAACAACTTTAATACAAATGCAATGACTTAAAGGTATTGCATAGATATGACTTTTTTTATTATTATTATTATTTATATCTTTGTCATGGCTATAGCAATAGCTCAAATTAAGCTTAAGTAACGATAATTAATACAAAAAATATTTTAGTTTTTAAGTTTTTATTTTTATTTTTGGCGTGTGATTTCACTTTCCAAATTAAATGAATATCAAGTAACCGGTTACCATTTAGAATATCAAGTAACCAACCGGTTACCAATTATTTTGGTTATTATTTCCTACATCTCTGACCCATTAAACCTTATTTGTACCTTATTTACTTTCAACCATTAATTATTAATCTAATGGTTCAGATTAAATCGACTTAATGGTAAGTCAATTTTAGTGACTTCACTCTAGCGTTTCCCAAAAAATTATACATTTTTGACATAGAACTATTCTTCTTTTTTTTTCTTTCTTTTTTCTTTTTTTAACATAGAACTCTTCTAACGTGCAACAAAGGGTGTATCAAAAGTAACGGACTCTGATTGAAATGGCTAGATGGATTTACAATTTCCATGGCTACATCCCATATCAGATTTGTCATTTATTGCGAGTGCAAACATTATATATATGCATCTCAACGATTTCAGGGGGCATATTACTGAAAGTTTTGGATTTCTAGATAGAATTCAATACTTATTCTTGTATACAAATATAATTTCATGCCCTTAATAATAGTTATAATGTGTGTTGAAGTAGCTTTAAATAGCCCAAAATTACATGAAATTACTAAATATGCCAATAAATTACTTAGGATGCAAATCAAATTAAAAAATTTGTTAGAATTCCACACTAGGAGTCCAATTGAATGACCTGAAATATTTTAGCCCAAATTACACTTCATGTTTTATTTGTAAGAAATACATTACGAGTAATTTATTTTTAGAGGTACAGGAGTTAAGTCAACAAATCAAGTTGAATATTTTATTTATTAGCCTAAAATAAATCGTGTGGATTGTGCTTATGAAATATGTACAGAGATTAAAATAACCAAGAAAAATGACACGATGAAATACGTATATCATTTTTTATTTGTATTAAAGATAGATAGATAATAAAAATATAGGATTTTAAATCTTGTTAGGTACAATAACATAATATTAATGATTGAATAATTTATTTAGCTTAACTGTAATCTCACCTAAAATGTTAAAGCTTTCAAATAAATAAATAGTAACAAAATTATACGAGTATTAATTAAGAGATGTAATTGTTATTGCTTGAGCGACTATTAAAATCTAGTTCAATATTTCATCTTTTTTTAATTATTATATCTATTAATTCTCTTGCATTCAGATTAAGCTAATAAGGGGTTATTTTGAAACAAAATAATGAAATATTGTTCTAAAGGCTAATATTATATTGGGCAGCTAATAGTGTCTCCCATTTATTAAAGTTATTTGGGAAATTATAAATATTAATTAGTCAAACTAGTAAAAGGGTCATTATTATTATTATATAACAAATTAAACATTTGTCAAATATGCAAATCATTGTAATTGGGTAGAATTCCAAACACATGAAGATGGGATATAATTAATTAAGTAAAGTTGCACTATGGTGAGACTTGCACTATATTAGTTTGAGTGAGTTCACAATGGCCACCAGCACTCCCCACCTTTTTCATCCATGGAAATCATATGCAGTGAAAGAAAATATCAATGGTTAAAATATCGTGTATCCGTATAACTTTTGATGTATTATTGGTTTAAAAAAGAATCACCATTTTTTTAAAAAAAGTATCACTTGTAAATAAAAAGTATCATCTATGGTGAAAAATAAAAATGTATTGATTTTAGGTATTAAAGTAATCCCTTATAGCCGCTACACCCGCATAAAATTATTGTTTAACGAAAAAAAAATATTATCTATATATATAACATCTAATGTATTACATGTTAAAAAAAATATGACCTAATTTTAAAAAAGGAACAAAAGGTGTTTATGGAAATAAAATAAAAAAGAAAAACGTATTACTTGTACTAAAGAAAACGCACGTATCAATTTTGAGGGCTAAAGTATTACCGTGAATCCTCACACGCATCTAACAGAAGGGAGACTGCCCCCAGTAATTGATCAGTCTCTTAAGACATGTGATAAAATACTTTTCAGAGGTCCAAACCCAACATCTATCTCAGATAAACTACCCAAAACTTACTAAAAGGACTCCGCGATGTTCTTTACAATTTTCTTATTGGCTCGGTGCGAGGCAAATTTCTGGGTCAATTTTCATTTTTGCTTTCTTTATTTTATTTTGATAAAAATTTATCCACTCCTATTATTTAATTTTAAAAAATTAATAGTAAAATAAAATTTATTATTTAATATTATTAAATAATAAAATTAAATGCATTCAATGAGTATGTGAAGAAAGAGTTATTTTTATTTCTTTTAGAGTTATTTTGTGAATAATTATGAAGTATATATAAAATGAAACAGAAATAGAATATATATTAGCCTTCTTTAGGCTTAAAAAATGGCGTCATTATACACCATTTTAATGTAAAATTTGCACTTAAATTGTATTTCTTAAGATGGAAATAGCATGCCTTATTTAGGTAAAAATGTTGGCTTCAATTAATAAACACTCTGTTTGCATGATCGGTATCGATATGATCGTATGGTAGGATCCTAAAATACTACACAAAATGTGCAATTATAAAAACTACTCTTATTTGAGTCATTTTAGCAAATTTTTACACGATCAAATAGAATCAGAAGTACAATCAATTTGGTGTTTTAGAATCGTAATATAGTACGATCCTATAATACATATCGCGATATTGTATACTATGGCGATATGTAGTCACATTTACTCTGTCAATTGAACCGTTGGAAAGTTAATTTTAAATAAGCAAACAAGTTTATAGGTTCGTTTTCACTTCTTCTCTATTCTCTCTTGGCCTTCTCGTAATGTCGGCTTTAATTTGTTTAATGCTTGGGCAGGGGAATTAGATTTGTCTTGGGGAAATTCCTCTTCCTTGAAGGAAATTACGTTGGCACATAATTGATTTTCTGGAAGTTTGCCTAATGATCTATGCTTCAAACATCCAAACCTGGATACATTAGACCTTGGTTTTAACTTATTCGAAGGCAAAATTCCTTATAGTCTTTCGTATTGTAGTGCACTTTGCGACGTCGACTTGAGTTTCAATAATTTTAGAGGTATATATTTTTATTTTGATTGTAAAAAAAATTGAAACAGTTTTAAATACAAGATTATTATAATCAACATTTTTAATCATGCATATATGCAGGAGTCATACCAGTTGATATTGCAAACATTACTGGGCTTCAATATCTACGTCTACAGTCAAATAACATTACTGGTGAAGTTCTTCCATCCTTATTTAACCTCTATAGTCTAAGAGATTTACGCCTTTCACATAACCGACTTGTTGGAAATATTTCTTTATCGCTGGATATGGAGGAGTCGCCATTTCCATGGCTACATTCCTAATGAGATTGGTCATTTAATGCGATTACGAACTTTATATATGCATCTCAATGAGTTCAAGGGACATATTCGTGAGAAATTTGAGTTTCTCGCCAAAATTCAGGAATTATTCTTGTATATAAATGTAATTCTGTCTCCGTAATAATAATTATAAGACATTCAAGCCCCTATAAAGAATTTCGGATGGTGCAACGCTCTTAAGGGAATTACTAAGTATTCTATTTTTACTTTTTATCTATCAAACTGATATATTATTGCGCCTTCATGTTTTAAATTAAACAAATTATTTTCGTCAGAATTCGTGAAACCGCCTTAAGAGTTTGTTTTAACTTGTTTTTTCCAATGTTAATTTTAATGGTTGGTAATATTTCTTTGTTGCTGGATCTTCATGGTAAGTTTTGAACCGGCCATGCATCCATATTGTCTCTCCATCGAGAATATGATAAGGTAGGAGAACTCCATTAATAATCTCCGTTGGCTAGAAATCCAACACGTTCATGAGAGCTAGTTTAGTCATCTTCCATTGGGGGATGTTTGATTACTTCAATAAACAAGGAATCTTAACTTAATGCGATTGCGAACCTTATATATGCAGTTTAATGAGTTTCATGGGCAAATTCTAGAGAGCTTTGGATTTCTAACCATCATTCATGAATTATTCATGTAATAACAATGGTCTCTTTCTCAAACATTTCTTCGGGTTATTGATTTCAAGCACAACTTCCTCGATGGGAGGTCTACCTGAGGATATTTATGTAGTAATTTACCGAAACTGGAATGCTTCAATGTCTCAAATAATAAACTAAGGGGGCCAATTCCAACTACTCTTTCTCAATGCTCAAAAATTAATTAAGGGGGTATGTTCTTTTCCTTTTCCTTTTCGTTTTGGTTTTGGTTTTGGTTTCGGTTTCAACATTAAATTTAATACATTATATCTTTCATCATTTTTAGTGCAATTTTTTACTATTTACCTATATCTTTTTACATTTTTAATACACTTTTTACATTATAAAACTATTTTTAAAAGAGTAGTGTTAAACAACTCAATTAATCATCTCAACTTTTTTATAGCAACTCATGAAGCATGTATTCTTTGGCCACTTATGTGATATTAATAATTATTTAATAAAAATGTAATCAGTGAATGCATACCACATGAGTTGTTATGTAAAAGTTGAGATGAATTAGTCGAGTTGTCTATTATTATTCTTTGCAAAAACATGTTTTCAAAACAATAAAAAGAGCATGCCCTAAGTTTCCGCCTAGGGTTAGGACTGTCTACAAGTATTGGAAAGTTATATATATCTCCCATCAAAAAAAATTATTGGTGAAATATCTCTGCTCCTTTAGTTAACTTCACATCGATTTGGAACAACAACATCTATGTCTTGATAATAATAGCATGACAGATATGTGACAATTACATTTTTAATTTACTAAATAAAGTAATAAACCATAAGAAATGAGTATTTTAATTGAACAAACACCTTGAAATGTTTGTTTTCGTTGTCTTTAAACCTAGCATGAAATATTTTTAATCATGCACGTAGGAGCTAGGCATACAGCAACGATTGGAAACATATCTTCGCTCCAATATTTAACTAGCCTCAAGTCCAACAATATGAATGGTGAAATTCCTTCATCTTTATTTAATATCTCTAGTTAGTTGATTCACGCCTTTCAGAAAACTACTGCTCCCTCCCTTTCTAAATAAGTAGTCATTATATAAAAAACACACAAATCAAAGAGATAAGTGAATTCCTTTTTTTTTTACCCCTATTTATGTTTTCTTGTTTGCCTACATTTCAAATGTGAATATGTGCAATGTATGTGCATTTAAAATACAACAATATCATTAAATGAAATCAATTAATTAACAGGTTATATTGGAACTATTTAAATTTTTCTCTTGAAATGTGTAAAAGGACACTTATTTGGGAACAAAATAATTTTCTATAATAACCACTTATTTAAGAACGGAGGGAGTAATTGGTAATGAACCAACTCATCCTAGAGGAGTTGGCCACTTAAGAAAAATTTAAGTCTTGCTTGGGGTGTAGGTCTTAAGTTTAAACTCATGACCAGCATTCCTGGAAGCTAGCTGTGAGGCCAACAAAATTGGCGTTTAATTTGTATCCACCAATTTAAGTCTGGATCATTCCGAATGCTCACCCCACATTGTGTATGAGGCACAATTCAGATAATGATTAAGGAAAAAAAGAAAACTTAGAAATCTGTGTGAAATAATAAAAGAAGGAACAACTCATTCCGGCACTACCAATAAATACCGAATTTTGTACTCACTTTGTTTCATTTAAAAAATTCATTTTATATTACTGTTTTTAGTAATACAATGTGGATAATTTAAATAGGATGAGAGAGTATTAATTAATTTTCTGGCATTTATTATTTTCATGACTAAGTATATAAATTTTTGCGTCTTAATGTTGTATATATACAGTAAAACCTCTATAAATTAATAACCTTGGGACCATGAAATTTTATTAATTTAACAAGATATTATTTAATCGATAAATTAATAATTTATTAATTTAAAGAGTGCTTTTGATCTTCGTAAATAAATATCTAGATAAATCAAATACGTACAAGTTAATTGTATCTATTTGTTCATTATATTAATAGGTATTAATATAAATTTCAGATTTTTAATGTACAAATCAATTGTTTCTATAAGTGTACATGAAAATGTTACAACCTTCGCTTGGACAATAAATGTCTCACAAGAGACAATAGCAAATTGTTTTCGACATTGCAAAATTTGTTCAAGGGATGAAGGTTCAATGGACCATAATGACATAACTTTTGAAGAAAACCTTCATGAGCTTGAGAATATGATTAAAGATTTTGATTATTAAAACAAAAGGGATGTCAATAACCTATTGGATTATCCGGGTGAAAATAATGAATGTTCAGATGTCCAAAGTTTAGAAGAAATTGTGGCCAGTGTTATTAAAAATCCCGTTGAAGATGAAGTTGAAGCTGATTCAATACCTTTGAAATCAATCACAAGAAAAGAAACACTCAAAGCGGCAATGACTCTTCAAAATTTTTTGCTGCAGTTCAACAATTCAATGTTGAAACTTTTAGATGCAATTAGAAAAGTTAGAGATGAAATTCATTTAGATTTATATTTGAAGAACAAACAAACAATGTATTCTTATTTTAATAAAGTATCATAGTTATATTGTAATTTATAATGATGGCGGGACTATATATTTATAAAGGGATCTTTCAAAAAATTATTATCTTATTATTTTATTAAAATTTGTAATTTTTTGAATTGACCCGAATTGGGACCGGGGAAAACTGTTATCTTAGAGAGAGTATTAATTTACTGAGGTTCTACTATATTAAACAAATTATTTTCTTAATTTACTGAGGTTCTACTATATTAAACAAATTATTTTCACTCAGCTGTCAATAATCAATATATATCCTACAGGCATATTTATTTACGTCAACAATTAAGTGCCAATAGAATAAAATTTTAAAAAAATAAAAAATTAAAAAACTTGAAGGCAGAATTTCGTCAAACAAAACCCCTTCTCCGGAAGTTAGGAGAGAGTTATCTCGCGCCCCTACGTATTTTCTACCTACCCACATGTGTCGATTTTGGGTACATGTATCTTTTTTCTTATAGGTATTCTCGAGGCATTTTCTCTACCCCTTCTTACCCTGAAAAGTAGGGACACCTTATGTTTTTGAACCGATAATCATCTTTCGGCTAACCTAGCATTCTCTGTCCCTCGGGACCCACAAACGGTAGTACGGGAATATTCACCTGTTGTCCATCAACTACGCCTTTCGGCCTGATCTTAGGCCCTAACTCACCCTTTGTGGACAAACCTTGCTGAGGAACCCTAAGGTTTTCGGGGTATTAGATTCTCACCAATGTTTGCGTTATTCAAGCCGACATTCTCACACATCTTAAGAAAGGTAAAAAAAAAAATTCTGTTGTATGGCAATAGGGTCATCATTTTAATTTGTTCTTTTCCAATTAATGTTAGTTTTAATGGCGTGGAAAATTTCTTTGAGCTTCTAGATTTTGGCTGCCACCGTCTGAAATGGATCATTTATGCTTCACTTTAAGCTCTTTAATTTAATTTTCACGTTTCTCTATTGGCCGGCATGAAATCGCAAACTACGGTAATTTGTGTTCAAATGGCTTTATATAGTCCACTAATTACTAAATAAGAAGATTAGAATTCCACACTAGGAGTCCAATTGACTGACCAGAAATATTTTAGCCCAAATTACACTTCATTTTTTATTTGTATGAAATGCATTGAATATCTTATTTATTAGCCTAAAATCAACCGTGTGTATTGTGCTTATGAAATACGTATAGAGATTTAAAAAATTAAATCAAGAAAAATGGCACGATGAAATATGTACAATCATTTTTTATTTGTATTAAAGATAGCGCAAAAACCTATCCAACTGATTTTATACAGCAAAAAAAAACGCGTGTTCCTCTATAGCCTTAATTTTTTTTCACTTCTACAATAATATTTGAAAAAAGTAATACTGATACTCATGAATAATCCCACGATTACTGTTCACAAGTTTCCATTTTTTCCAATAAAATAAAAAAAAATTCTTAAATGCTACTCCTGAAGAGTAGTAGTGCACTAGTGCTACTCACTTGTATTCTTTTAGAGTAGCGCTTATACTATTCTTTGAGAGTACTTTTTTTTTTCTTTTCAATTTTCTTTTCTTCTTGAATGATACTCGTGAAGAGTGGCACATTAATTTACTATTCTAAAGTACTCTAATGAAGTAGCACTTTCAATTTTATTTATTTATTTTAATTTCATTTGTTTCTTAAGTGCTACTCTTCTAAAGTATCACTTCCACTATTTTGAACTATCACTTTTACATTTGTATTTTAAATTCCCTTTCTTCTATTTGCTACTCAGTGCGTCACTTTTACACTTCTAAATTAGCACTTTCAATTTTTTTTTAAATTTTCTTTTCTTATTAAGTGTTATCCTGATTAGTAGTAATGTCGCCCTTCCAAAGTAGTACTTCTACTCTTATGAAATAGCACCTTCAATTTTTTGTTTTCATTCTTAAAGTGATATTTGATCAAAGTATTACTAATATTCGTATTATTCACGTGGACAGTCGCATACATGAATTGGTTTTACACAAGACTAACTAATAATAATAGTAATAATACAGAATTTCATATCGTGTTAAATATAATAACATAATATTAATGAGTACGTTATAACTTTAGAAAGAAAAAAACTAACTAATAGGATCGACATTATAATTAATAAGAAATTAATCATTTTGCCAAATATGCAAATCATTGTGGTTGGGTAGAATTCCAAACACATGTACTTTAATTATGAATAATGGGATATTATGATCATTTGAGAAAATTGTAGCTTAGGAGACTAAAATCTGTCGTCCCATCCGGGTCGAAGACACAAGTAAGAATTTAACACATTCATCGGAGTTGATCAAGTAATTAAGTTTTATTCTTTTAGAGTTTTTATCTATTTATTGTTTTCCTTTGAAAGATAACAAGAATTAATGTAAGATTTTAAATCGTTTTAGCTAAAATCACAGAAGGTTAATGAGTTCTATGTCAACAGTATCAATAAGAAACGAAAATACTCATTCTTTTTATTTATTTTCTTGAGTGACTCCTATATTTACGTAAGAACTTATGTTTGACGGGTTCAGCGGTCAGATGCTAGTTTTTTTTTTTTTCTTCAAAATATTAAGTTTAGTCACAAAAATATCATGTGTCTATAATGAAAAATTACATATCGGCTATAATCTTTGATGTATTCCGTATCGCTTATAACATCTAATTTATTTAGTTAGCCGTGTATCGCTTTTAAGTTATATCTCAACACATTATTGTGTGATTGTTTCAATCTTATTAAGGATAAAGCTAACATATGATATCTTCAATATGTAGCATTATAACCTTAGTTAATGATAAAAGTAAAATGTTACACAAATTTCTAATTAAATTATAATTTCAATGAGTTTAAATTAATGCCTTGAAAATCTACAACAGAAATAAATGATAAAATTAATAAATAAGGACAAACATATAACAAAATGCACCATTATTTTTTCTTAAATTATTAAAACATCATATAAATTAAGATAAAATTTAGAGGTTAAAACATCGTATGCAAATTGGGATGGACGGAGTATAGTACCGTATATCTGAGACTCTCTTCTCTCTATATATATATACAAGCACACTGCCTCATAACTTACTTTGTCTTTCCAAAGTACACCACCAATGGGGGAAACTTCCACAATATTGTTACTGTTTTTTTCATTAATACAATACTGCCTCATGAGTTCTAGTGGAGCTCTGGCATTGATGAGCAGTATCTCCACAGATGAGGCTGCTCTTTTAGCCATCAGGTCTCAAATATAAGATTTGATGACGACAGCTTCTTAGCCCCCATTTGGACAAGAGGCACCCCCATTTGCAGTTGGGTTGGTATCACTTGCAACCACAAGCACCAAAGGGTTGTAGCCTTGAACCTTTCCCGTGCAGATTTCGTAGGCACGATATAGCCAAAGAAGTTGGGAATCTCTCCTTCCTTGTTACCTTGGACATCAACTATAATGGTTTCAATGGCAACATTCCAGATCAGATTGGCCATTTGAATCGGTTGCAAACTTTATATATGAAGCGCAATGAGTTCACTGGGTTTATTCCTGAGAGTTTAGGATTTTTACACAGACTTCAAGAATTAATTATTGCTGTGTTTAAATTTTCTCAATGGATCTATCCCTCCTGCCATGCATTTTCAACATTTCTTCGTTACGGGTTATTGATCTCAGTTACTATTACAACCTCCATGGGAGTTTACCTGAAGATCTTCACAGAATGCTTCCAAAATTGGAAAGCTTCAATGTGTCAATCAATGAGCTAGAGGGGCTAATTCCAGATTCTCTTTCTCAATGCGTTATTTTGGATACGACCATACATTTCTTTGGCCAGCAAGCATGGTGTTCCCAGAGCTAGATTCAGCACAAGGATGGATTGAAGATAAGTGTTGATGCTGTACCTCATTTTTTTTAAAAAATCATTTTCGCTTTATTACAAGAAATGTTATCTTGAGATTTTATTTATAACATAGGAATTTAATGTCTTTTGATTCGTGTTAGGTAGGAATAATTAATTAGTAATCTTCTTTATATGGAGTATTTTTTTTGTCCAAAATAACATCTTATACGATAATATTTGCCAACTTAACATAAATGTAAATCATATTTTCTAATTAGTATATATTTTCTATGCCATGTCAACCTTCAAATGCCAACGTGAAAAACAATTCCATATTTTATTATTATTATTTTTTTCAAACGTGAAAAACAGTTCCACTAATTTAATGATTCTTGCTTATTTTATGGAATTTCGTTTCTATCCGGTTGTCTCTATGTCTTTACCCATCTCCCTCCACCCACTTCCACGTACAACATGTGAACATCACAAAGATTCTATCCCCATAAAAAATTCAAGGGCGAAACACAAAAACATTTGGAGATTTGTCGAAAGATTAAAAGAAACCCCATTTTTTAAAAAGTACAAATTAAACTTTTAACTGAGATATATACAATTTTTTAGACAAAAATATCCTTAGAGCTACAATAAAATATATGATTCACCCATTTTTTTTCCTTATTTTCATGAACCATTACCCTTTATTCCTTTATCATGTTTTAGAAAGACCCATCAAACAATGTTGTTTCCATTCCGAGGTAAGTTTATTAGACAAAATCAGACTCTGAAAGATTTCGACGAAGCAGAGGAAAGTGGTGGCGAAGTAGGTTTTGTGAACCTCACCTTAAATTGTGATCATCGAATGACTTCTTAATCCAATCGTTTTGTGGTTCTGTGAAAAATGCTAAAAAAGTTGAGGGAGGAGGAGGAGGGTGTTCCATCGATTTGAGTGAGAACGTAGAAATGGTGGAGAATGGAGACTGTGCATGGGGTTGGGTATGTTCCATTCAAGATTCAATATTGAATATTTGTGATGGTTGGTACACCTTTGACTGCCATAATCTCATATTATGAAGATCAAGGAAAGAAATAAATTAGACATTATCGACCATAAAAAAAAAAAGAAAATGATCAATAATAAGGGGAGAGAGATAAGCATAAGGTATTGTTGTCTATAAAAACAAAAAAATTATTAAAGGTTTAATTTGTAATTTATAAAAATTGGGGGGTTTTTTTTATTGTTACGACAAATTCCCGGGTTGTTTTTGCATTTCGCCCAAAACTCCAAAAACGAGAAATCCTCTTTGTGATGTCTATCTACCCGAGAAACAACATATGTATCAACCCTGAATCAATCATTTCATTGAAGGGCAAATCACCTAAAACCTCCATGTGGTTAACGAAAATTAACGGCGCTTATGGTTTAAAAAGCTACAATAAACTTCCTTTACTTTTCCATTATCCATAATGTTTGAGATATCTGTTATTTTTAACAGTCCAAAGGTTAATTTTGTCACTTTACCTTTTTCTAAAAAATCTTTCTTTTACCATTCGCCACCTACTCCTATTAATTAACCCTAAGGGAAATTCCCTTTATTTCTACAATTACTATTTAACTTATCTTTCTCACTAGGGGCTCTATCAAACTTCCTATTTCTTCTCCCTTGTCTCCTCAAATTTCGATTATGCTTCATCAACAAACCAAAGTGAAATTACCAATTTTTTATTATGGTTTTTTCCCACTCCTTGCTGCGGCCTCCCCGATGGTGAATGGTTGATTTGCAGAGTTTTGTGCTTCCCTTTGTGAAGCAAAATAGCATAAGCAATGTTCTCTTGCAAATAAAACCAGCAGGCGGCAGTGACGGAAGGCGACTCCAGTGGCAGCCGGTGGACACGAAGTAAAGGAGCAGAGCAGCAACCTTCAGATCTTGGACGAACTTCACGTCTGGAATGCAGGGAAGGAAAAGAGAAGAGCAACCTGACGACGGCGGCGGTGGAGTTTGGGTGTGGACGGCAACCGGCAATAACGGCAGATCTAGAAGGAGCTTGAGAAGGGCTTGCTCTTTAGAGAAGAAGGTTGCAGCCGCCACAGATTTGAACCGAAGAGAACAATTACAAGCACTCCAGCGGCGGTGACAGTGAAGGAAGGGTTACTGAATTTGTTAATTTCCAAAATTTTCCATTGGAATGCAAAATTTCCATTCGATTGCCAAATTTTTACTTAATTTCCTTGAGTTGCTGAACAATATTGCTTTCGTTATTTTTATTTGAGATTGTTAGATAATTTTAATTTTGAATATGAATATTGGGTTCTTAAAATTGGTTTTGAAGGTTAATGTTAATCTAATGATGTTGATGAAAAAAATAATATTATACAAAAAAGTAAGAAATAATAATCGAAAAGACTATGAATGGTAAAAGAATTTTGAGACAATAATTAAGATATAAAAAGATTTATAATTTGTAAAAAATGAACATAATAGTTAAGATAAAAAATTATGATTTGTAAAAAGAAAAATAATAATTAAGATAAAAAATTTATGATTCGCAGACGAAATGGGAAGCAATAATTAAAGGAAAGCAGAAATTAAATTTTAATTAATTTAAAGAAAGAAGATAAAGAATGAAATTTATAAATATTTAAAAGAAATTGAATATTTTAAATTAAAAAATACAAAATAATAATATTTTATTTTACTTTTTTATTATTATTATTTTGAAATAAAATTGCAGATTACATGTAGCCTGACATTTTAATGTTTGGGACTAAGCGGCTAACCAAAGCGAGTAGCCTCTTGATCCATCTAGGAAGCTGCAGAACCGGTAAACGTGGCCAATGTCAAGGTGATTCTCCATGAGTTGCAAAATCTTTCTCAAGGCCATAGTGTGTACCCACGGAACCTTGAAAATCCTGACCATATGAACCAAAGCTAAAGAATATGTTTCACCTCCACTCCTGTCAGTCCCATTCGTGCACATTCTTTGAGCCCTCCTAGCAAGAGAGCCCTCACTTCTGCTTCAAAATTCGTCCCATATCCAAGATACACGGAGCCTGCCGAAGCAACCATGGCAACATTCTCATATCAGATTGGCCATTTAAAGCGATTGCGAACTTTATATGAGGAGCTCAATGAATTCAGCGGGCATATGCCTAAGAGCTTTGGATTTCTGACCAGAATTCAAGAATTAGTCTTGTATAATAACAATGTCAGTGGAGCTATCCCTCCGACCATTTTCAATATTTCTTCCTTTCGAATTATTGATTTCAAGCACAACTTCTTCGATGGGAGTCTACCTGAGGATCTTGAAGTAATCTACTGAAATTGGAAAGCTTCAATGTCTCATTTAATAGACTACGGGGGCCTATTCCAGCTACTCTTTCTCAAGGCTCGGAAATCAAATTTCTTGATATGTCATACAATGAATTTACAGATTCCATACCCGAAAATATTGGAAACCTGTCCAAACTAGAGGAGTTGTATCTTCGTTCCAACAATATGACTGGTAAGTAAGGCTTTTCTTTTTCTTTGAATTACTTTAACATGCTCATCCTTTACCTCAGTCATGGGCTACATCCTTATGTAATGCAAATTTAACCAAAACCATCATTCCAATTTTTATTTTATATTTTTTGGTCTAAGTTTGGTCTTCTTTATTTTCAGGCAAACTGCCTTGAAAGTTCTAAAAGTTCCATCCAATTTGATGTCAGGGAGTCTTCCAGTGGATATTTGCGATAAAAGCTAGTATGAACCTTGAAGTGTTTCAGATATCTTCTAGTATTTCATATTGACCATCGCTACAAGAATTTTTGGTAGATTTCAACAGTTTGGAAGGACGAATTCCAAATGGAATTTGGAATATGTCGTCGGGTCAGGTTTTATATATGGGCTACAACAATTTGAAAGGTACCGTTCAACTTCATTGTCTTTATTTCCTCTTAGCTAGCCTTATTTTAAAGGTTGGTGTTAAGTTGTACATATAACTATTTTGATTGACATTTATGTAATAGCCTAAATGTGCAAGAATTTTTGGAAATGACAAATTTGATTTAGCAAGAAACTTAAATGACAAGTTCATTAAAACCACATTGTTTATATCTATATTACTTGTTTGCCTTCTTGTAGATGTTGGCGTTAACTTCCAAATACTTTTGTTTTGAGGGAAACTCAGATTTGAATTTAGGAATTTCTTCCTATTTGCTTATTGTGCGAGTCAAGTTTCTTGGCTTATTTTTTTATTTTTTATTCTCTCTATCTCATTCAAAAAGTTCACTTTGTGTTACTAAAAATACTAATACAATGTGGACTCTTTGATGAGATGGAAGGGATACTTTATTTTGATAAAAGTTAATTATTTAATTGAAAAAAGTGATTTTTTTTTTGTAGGGGCAGTAAAGTTTCTAAAATGATAAAGAAATGTATAATTTCCCTTTAATTTTTAAAAAGGGTGGTAAAGGATATATTGGCTAAAAATTATATAATAAAAATATATTAACTCTATAATTTAATTTAATCAGTACTAATAAAAAGCGCATAAAAAACAGGCCATTCATAATAAGTAAATATCCATCTCTTTTTTGGTTTTAAATATTGTTTTTAGTATTCAAAATAGGCCATTCATAATAAGTAAATAGGCTATTTGATGAAATTATCAAATTAACGTACCCTTGAAAAATCAGATTGTAAGTTAACTGGCTAAAAATCTCGAAATAATTACAAAACAAAATAAAATTCGAAATGACTCCCATGAGATTTGTCTAAATTACCAACTGAAACCCATGATTTGATGAAATTAGTGACTGGTTAACTCCCCTTTTGATTGGTCAAAGGGTAGTTTAGTAATTTTATCAAATTATAGGATTCATATGATAAATTGAACATCCCAACAAGGTTACATTTCTTATTCATCTTCGATGTAAGTAGTAAATACTCCCTCCCTTCGTTCCATTAGCATGGTCCACTCAAAAAAATATTTTTTGTTTTATTAGAAGAGTTAACTTTTAATTTGTTTACACCTCATACCCTTACTAAGGTAATCATGGGTGATATACAATTAGTTCTTACTTAAAAAATAAAAAAAATAAGGATATAAATGGAACAAATTGTGACAAATTAGCTATTTTAGCTATTGCACCTTGACATTCATAATAAATTGTATCTAAGTCAAAATTGACTCTTCTAATGGATCCGAGAGAGCCTTATACATAAAGGGACATAGTTTGACTCATAACTGATCATAAAACTTGTACAAACCTCTACTGTTACCACAATTTCCCCGTCTTATTTATATAGCTTTTTCCAGCCAAGGCAGCAACACATTCATGCTCCATAATCCTCCTCACTGTCTGCGGTATGCTTCCCTTCGTTCTTGACATATTTGTACCACCTAGCTAGCACAGCCAATGTAGATCACCAAGTCTAATATATTCAGAACGGCCAAGAGAAAGTAGATGACCGGCGTTCAGGCTCACCGGGATCCAGCCGGACATATCATCTCTTGTAGATATCTTCATTACTATGCTCCCCACTAAGCTGCTGATCATGACAGAGAGAAATTGATGTCATGCAAAGTGCACTACCGAGGCTTTTGAGTCTGTCAGGTGCTTGTGAATTTTTGACCTACATACATGAAAACTTCGGAAGCACCTATGAGAGCGTATTGCCAGAATATGCTCAATGAACTTGAACCTTCACAGTTCATGCAGTCTCTGCACCAGTAGATCTCCACCGAAACCATTGCTGCTATAGCTATTAGCAGTCCAATTCCCATTCTTTGGAGCTCTGTCAGTCCTTTTGAATTTTTGGTCTTAGTGATCCCCTCGGAACCTCTATTCTTGATCCTCCAGGAGGGATTCGGAAGTTTGAAACTGTTGTGTTCATGGCTGCACCTTGCTCAACGAATTATGATATGGAGGCCATCTGAGTAAATACCACTGAATAGATTATGGTGCAGAGACAAATTGGCATTAGTCTCACTATGCATTTGACTTGTGAAATAGGGCATAGACGTCATTTGTCATACTCTCCTCCTTTGAAGTAATGAATGCCGCTCTGTCCAGGAATCTGTGGCACATGAGACAATTCTGACTTAGCATTGATCAAGGAGATTATTAGAGTCTAGGAGATGAGTTGTGGTTAGATTAGTTTCTATAAATTCACCCATGTGTATATGGAGCATCTTTCTCACACCTTTAGGGTTTTCCTCTTCCTCTTCTTCAAATAGCCCACCATCCCCATTTCGGGTTATCTCAACTATCCACTTCTTTGAAACTGCTACCAAGGTCGGTCTTTACACTTACAAGGCCCTGGGAAAAATAATAAAAATAGGCTCCAAATAGACTTTTATGGTGCAATAATATTGTTGTTAAATTATTATGTGCAAAAATTATTTTATGTGCAAAAATTACTGTTCTAAAGTTGTTATGTGCACAAATTTATTTTTTTAGAATTTTTATGAGTATAAACTATTATTCTAAACTTTATACTAATATATTATAATATATCAATAATTCATACTCAAAAATTTTTGAACAATAATTTTTGCACATAAAATTATTAAACAAGCCCACTTATACATTAACACCTTTCATATAAATTTAATTTGGCGTTAAAACTAAAATTATTTGACATAAAACTTACATTTTTATCAATTAAAGTTACATTTTATCATTAAAAGTTTTACAAACTAAACCTACTACTAACAAATAGTATACTATAATAATTTTGGGCCATTTACCTAAAAAAAAAAAACAAAAAGAATTATTTTTGGATGAACCTCATTCAAATAAAAATATATGTGGATCTTACTTTAAATTTTTTTGAGAAAAAAAAACTATTATATAACACTGTATTAATATAAAATAGGGGCCCTGGACGGTCGCCCAGCCTGCACGGGCTTTAGGTCCTGCCCCTGCTACAAGTACATGGCAGAATCGGGAAAGAGGGTTTCCGCTATGACCTGAAGTGCCTATACCTCGGGGTGCCTGCAAGAAAGAGCAGCCAAGGCAGAGAGGGTAGACATCCAGAACCCAAGTGCCCACATTCCTTCATCCTCAAATTACACTAGGATGGTGTTGGAGAAGAGCGAACTAAGGTTTAGAGCGAGGTAGAAATAGCTGAACAAAGGAATCTTGGAACTGCCTTCATTTGGATGATCTTCATCGAACTGATCTGCCCCAAAGGTAGCAATGTTTGGCTGGTATCCTCCATTTCCTAGAGCAATCAGGTAGATGGAGATGTAAAATAGACCGATCTTCCATCTTGGATGTGGTGGGCAAGGAATTTCTTCATTTCCACAACCTTTAGGTCTGAGCAAGAAAAGCTGTGTTGACAGTGACAAAGCAGCCAAGCCCTGAAACAAAATGCCACAGATGCCATTAGTAAACTATAGCAAATCAAAAACTTTAAAAGTAAAAGCCATGAACAGCGGACACTTACAACGACAAAGATGATCTGAAATATGGCGCAGATTTTGTATCATCCCCAGTAAGAGTCACTCAGGAAAGCTCCGACGAGAGAGAATATGTAGACAGTTCCAGTCCATTTGCTGACACTGTTGGCAGCATCAGCATTGTTCTGTTGCAGGACCTTTGTGAGGAATAGAACCAAGTTCACCCCCAACGCCGAAGAAAGCTAGGGTAGCAAGGCCTTGGTTTACTGCACAATTTAGGGTTAAAACACCGCATTGTTAGTCGTTTGAATGAAATGCTGCTACGTACAGTTAAGTTGCCATATTTTTACTTCACAGAATATGCAAAAATGACCTAAAGTCAAACAAGATTATTGGTGAAATTCCTCGGTCATTATTTAAAATCTCTAGTTTAAGAGATTTACGGCTTTCAGAGAACAAACTTGTTGGCAATGTTTCTTTATTGCTGGATCTTCATTGAAACTACTGAACTTGCTCGATCGGAAATCTCTGTATGAGACGAAAAGTGAAGCAAACTCCATATGTTGCTAATTTTCTTCTTCTTAAATACCAAAGATAATTCATTCACCTTAATATATGCTAATATTCTGGGATAAATTACATGCCCTAGCTTCTCTCAAATTTTGCCTTAAAAATTTTGTAATTTTATAAGGCTTAATTAATTCTTGCCCCTTGTGTTTCCAAAATACATTTTTCGTCTCTTAGATTGTCACAATTTAACAAAATGAATATTTTAATCATGATATCAGCAATATGTTTTAAATCGGCATCATTTCTAAAACACAACAAATAATAGGCAAACTCCAAATGGCTTTTTATCAATCAAGTAGGAGGTATACACTTGAGATTACAGCTAAATATTTCTATATCTTCACAAAAATAGTCTGATAATTTACAAATTTAAACCCCAACTGAACCATCAGAAAAAAAAAACTAAAATAAAATAAAGATTTAATTTAGCAAACAATTTAGCACGGTCACTTTTATCGTATCCATATTCCCTCTTAGCTCATTCTTAATTATAAATGTTGTTGTTAACCTTTAAATCTGTTTATTTGTCCGTGGCAGAATTAGAATTTAATTTCCTAGGCACAATTAAATAAATAATTTAAAAAAAGATATCCAAATTAAGAAATATAAAGATAGAAAAATGTATAGATGTATAAAATACGCTGTTGGGTGATACTTAACACTTCATAACGTATTTGTATTCATTTCAATTCTGTTCTCGTCACAAAAGGTGTCAGATGTATGCAGTTGATCAACAAAATAAATTTACTTAAACTACGACTATCTATTTTTCTTTTAATTAAATGCAATACATAATCAATTTATTTTATTTCTCATTGTATATATTGACTGAAATGCCTCGAAACTAAGACATTCAACCAAAAATATTGCTTCTCATTTTGAAGTGCGGTCACCTTCGAAAACGACAAGCCATGAACAATATCATACTACTGACTATCTAATTATAATTAAATCTCTAATCTAAACTTTTAAATTTATAATCTAAATTCACATTAAAATATCCTAATATAAATTCATAAAAACAACTAAAACTACAAAATATATTTTTGTTATTTTTTTTAATTAAAAGGTGGGTGTAATCACCCGTTCATCAAAAACTTGAAGAGAGTACATAAAGGGAGGTAAAAAATAAATAAATAAAAACATCTAATAAACTTTGAGAAATCAACAAGGTAAATAGAGCTATTTGCAGCGTTTTGATCCTCCAGCCAATGTTATGTAATCCTTATGCGGAAATTGGTCGAGTTTGAATGGTTTTTGAGATAAAAAATGATCCTTTTGTCTTTTGATTTTTTGGAGATCACTGATATGAATTTTTCTTCATTTGCTATGATGTTTAGTTCTTCTTCTGATTCAAACTCTTGCTTTGAATCCCGTTCTTCCATTGATTTTCTTCATATAAATTTTAATTAAACTCAAACAAAAATTAATTTAATAATTTACAAATTTAAACCACTGCATTCCACATTGGAGGGGGACTGTATCCACCATTGTTTATTGTCAACCGTGTGTATTGTGCTAAGTTTACTGTCAAAGATTGAATAAAATGATCAACACTATATATCTTTAATTAGTTATCCTCTCATATTTTCCTCAACAACTAAAAGCAAGAAGATGAAAAAGAAAAAAGAAATATAGAAAGCTTCAAGGCAGAATTCGTCAAACTGCCAACTTATTAAATAGGGCGAAATACAAAAATAACCCCGAGATTTGTTGGAAAAAAAAATAGACCCTCAATTTTTAAAAGAAACAAAATAGAACCTTGACTTAAAAAAATAATTTTGACTAAAACACTAATAATTTTTAAGCTATAAATACCCTTAATAAAATATAATTATTTCCTACTGCCTAGAGTAATTCACGCCGCTACATTGCCTTTACATTGTGCTTTCTAGCTGCTATTTCTATTTTCTACGCATTTGGTCTGAAATGATCATCATAGAAGGAAAAGCTAGAAGCAGATAGCATACCATAACCGTTGCTTGGGACACTGCGAAGAGCCTGCAAATTACAAATCTCCAAGGAACAAAGAAAAGTGCTGCTAGCCTGCTATTGCTACTATACGGAGTATGAGAAACAAAGCATAAAAATAAAAAAATGAGAACCAGAAAAAAGAAAGAAATGCACTGTTAAACTCAATGAAAGAACTCCCAGACTAAACAATAAAATCAAGTAAAGAAGTAGCTTCAATTAGAGGCATAAAAACGGACCTATTTCTCTTCAGAGTCATCAAAAAAAAATGCCTGATGCATCCTGCGAACTAGAACGACAAAGTTCATCATTCCGATCGATCACTTCGGCCATTGAAGGCCGTTTGTTAGGTTACTAAGTAGTGCAGTTAACTGCAAGCTGAACTATTTTTCCTCAACATAATGATATCTCAGGAGTTCAAGATCAAACACTTCCAAAGTTTATTCTTTTTGGACCATGGATTGAACCCATCTCGGAAGGTCCACCCCATCCTCATTGGTTAGTGAGTGAATAGGGGCCTTTCCAGTCAGGAGTTCCAATAGCAAAAGGCCAAAACTATACACAGCTATTTTTCTGAGAGATTTTTCGGGGGTCAATTACCTCCGGCACCTTGTAGCCAGAGATTTTTCGGGGGTCAACTACCGAGCTGAGCAAGGTCGAAGTCTGAAACCGGACTTTGTAAGTAGGTAGTTGGTGAGAACCTTTGTGTATTTCCGCTCTGAAGCCTTGATATTTCCATGGGAATCGCAGGGGTTTTGCATTTGAAGGGTATTTATGGCTTAAAAATTGTAAGTATTTTAGTCAAAAAATTTATTTTAAGTTAAGGGTCTATTTTATTCCTTTTAAAAATTGAGGGCCTATTTTGTTCTTTTCACAAACTTGAAGGTTGTTTTTGTATTTCGTCCTATTAAATAAGTTTACAAATTTGTTTTCTTTTCTGTTGTATGTCAATAGGGTCATCGTTTTGATATGTTTTTTCCAATGTCAAATTTAATGGCCTTCAACAAAAAAAATAATAATAATAAAGAAAAAAAAAAGAAAGAAGAAGTCAATTTCAATGGCGTGGAAAATTTCTTTGAGCTTCTAGGTTTTGCAGCTTATGCCACCGTCTGGAATGGATCATTCGTGCTTCACTTTAAACTTTTTAATTTTATTTTATCTTTTGGCCTGCATGAAACTACAAAGTACATGTAACTTGTGTTCAAATAGCCCAAAACTACATGAAATTACTAAATATGCATAATATAACTATTTAGCCATTAAATCTGAAGAGTCAGCTTATAGCATTTGGAAAACTAAAATGATGAAGACGACTTTGAGAACAAAATAAAAATCATATTATAAGGCTCCAAAAACACGAGCTGACAAACACGAACTTGTATCAACTTCCGAATTATCACAATACGCTATGCATCAGACCCAACAATTGCCGAAGAAGACGACGGCTGAACCTCACACGCAGCAGCAACGGGAGAACCAACACCAACACCACATCCCATCGCATTGACATACTTCACTGTCTTCTTCTTGCGCGGGCTCCAATTCTCAACCGCCTGCCTACTAGGCAGCGTTTCAGAACTTCCACTGTTCAACCTAGGGGTAAGGGTAACGATATCTGCAAGTTTTCTGAGCCTTCCTCTCGTCTTCCTAGACTGCTTCTCCGATGAAGCTGCGCAATATTTCCAGCGGAGCACCATTCGCTGTCGAGAATTCCTTGTTGGTGCAGGTTATTGACGGCGTTCAGTGTTTGGAGAGAGGTGACGCAGCATTCCTGCCATTTCAGATAGTTCAAGTCGTTGATCACGTCTTCCAGTGATAAGATTGAGTCGGAAGTTACGCCGTCGTCTTGGATTGTTGAGCAGGTGAGGTTCATGAGCTCCATTTTACTCACAACCTCAAGCAAAATACCGTGTATGAAATTAAAGGAGCAATAATCGAAACAGGACTGGAAAAAATGAGAAGGCTAACGTATTGACGCCTGACTTTGTTAGTTCTGTGTATCTTCTTGAAGCCGTGCATATGAATGATCTGCAAAAGGGAAAAGGATACAAAATTACAGATCCGCACTTCATTTTCTTCACATGAATCAATTCTCTGCAAACCTATAAGAACTAAGTCTCTCATTTTTCCAGAAAACAGAGGAGAAAAAACAGAGAGTAATTTCAGGACCAACGAGCAAGCGATTGAATTATTTTTACAGTTCATTCAGTAACGAAGCACTCACATCACATGGAGAAATACAGCGAAAAATATTTATCTAAGAAAAGAAAGCTCTGAACACAAGAATAATACGCGACCGAAAAACTGAAACCGTTTAATTTTCGGAGGAAAAAGAAAAAGGTAAGTGAAATGGCGGTGGACCTGATTGAGGTGATCGACGGTGAGATCAGGCTGCTTATCGGTGTTGATGAAGTCGATGTACTATTGGATCGTTAGCTTCGGCGGTTTTACTTTTCTCTTCGTTGGAGCACCACAGCTTTCCGCCATTGTCGATCGTTTCTGCTTGCTCTGCGTCTGTACTCTGTGAGTCCGTGGTGCGTGACTGTGTCTGTGTGTTCTTTCTGTTTCTGATAGTGCACAGAGAACAAAGAGTGAAGAGAAGGCCGTGATTTGCAGCTTTGTTATATGTACTGCGTGGGCTCCGCATACTGGCACGAAATGGTTGTTGGTCCGTTCAATTTCAGCATAGGCCCACGAGGCCCATATCTTGTTTTTCGTTTCGAGGCCCATTAGCATAAAAATCGTACAATGATTCATATTTTATTATTTTGAAGTGAACAATACTTAAATATAGAATCTTTCAAGTGTACATTATGTGAAATCAACACACATATTTACGGGAGCTAAGTGAATTTGTTGACTTGCATTGTTGTTAAGTTATTATCACATTAGTAAAAGTCTATGCAACGTAAAATAAATAGAAATTTAACTATTTTATTTGGACAAAAGTTTAATAACTGAACTTTTTTAATGAAACGGTAAGAATTTTAAAATTTAAATGGTTGGGCCGACTTGCAAGACAAATTATCTTGCTAAATATTATTGGAACAAAAAGATCAAAGAAGGAATGTGAATTTGGAATCGCACCAATACATAATTCTACAGTGGAGGCGAGTCCTTAGGGGATAAGAAGGCGGGTGCATCGTCTCCAATACTCTCCCAGTAGAAATCGAATTTGCGCCTGTAGAATTACTTTGATTCTTGCACATTAAATTTACCACTAGGCTACATGTACTCATATATTTAAAGTTAAAATTGAAAGTATATATTTATATATCGCCTCGCTCGAAACTCGACAAATTTTAAAAATTATTTTCAACAATCCAAAACAAATAGAATTTTTGAAACACTATTGAAAATTTTGTAAAAAAGCACCCGCCTCCTTTTGTTGTTTTGGAATTGTAGGCGGGTGCAAAGCTTTGCCTCCAAAATCTTTGCCGGCCCCTTTGCGGGTGTTTGGAAACCCGCCTCCAAAGGGGCACTTCCATTGATGAATTGTATAGTAGTGTGGGTATGTTAGCTCATTTTAATAGACATTTTTAAAATATGTTTTTGAAAAATAATAATGCCAAGAGTGTATTAAAATGTAAAAAGTGTATTAAATAATGTTTGGAAATTACATATGCGCGCAGAGAAGTCCGCACCACAAGATAGCCAGAGACCTTACAAAATTAATGGATGTGGTGAGGTTCTTTGAAGGGGTCAATTTGACAACGAAATTATGTGATTAATAATTTATGTTCTGTTTTGTTTCATAAATTTCCACATTCTCTCTTCACTCTGCATAGTTGCGAGGTCTGTTTCTGATATGATAGAAGGGCGTTATTGTGTAGGTTACATCAAATACAAGTCTTTGTAGATTAGGGAGAGTAGAAGATACCAGAGTCGATATTCATGTATCATAATAGAAAAATAATTTAATTTGGTTAGTTTATCCTTTAAATTCTTTTGGCTATTTCTTGTAATTTGCTCATTTTTATTGTACCATCATTTAGTTTTATAGTGCATTGATGGTGAAAACTACAAGTCGTTAGTAAACAAGTGTTATTCTCTTCGTCCTTATAAAGACATAGCGTAACAAGATGTGCTTATTGCAACGTGCATGCGTTCATTGCCACAAGTAACATATTTAGTTGATATTGAAATAAACTTATTTTACCGTTTTAATATATGAGTGATACATGCAAATCATTTTTGTATGGAAGGTAAGTAAGTCAATTAATCAACTTGCATTGTCTACACGCAAATAACAAGGACTTGCAATTTGGCCAATAAAGAAGGTCTCAATCTCAATCCTCTAGTCATTTTAGCCGAAGACCTTCTTTAGTGAGGATGCAAATCATTTTCGCTTGCAAGAATTCCACACACATTTAATGGGAGTCAAGTCAATTCGTCTGGAATGGATCATTCGTGCCTCACTTTAAACTTTTTAATTTTATTTCATTTTATTTTCACCGTTCTCTTTTGGTCTGCATGAAACTACAAACTACGTGTAATTTGTGTTCAAATAGCCCAAAACTACATGAAATTACTAAAGATGCATAATATAACTATTTAGCCATTAAATCTGGGGAGGCTGCTTATAGCCTTTGGAAAACTGATGATGAATACGACTTTGAAAACAAAATAAAAAATAATATTATAAGGCTCCAAAAGCACGAGCTCACAAACACTTATTGTAAGTATCAACTTATTATTTGAAGAGTCCACTTTCAATATACAACTTATTATGTTAAGGTACCACATTTAAAATAGTTAATTTAACACAAATTATTTTATTTATATTCTTATTTATTAAAATATAAGCTAATCGTGAAACATATGAAGTATAAAATAAAAAAATAAAAACAGATAACGAAATTAAGTAATATTTGGAAATCATGCAGAGAAGTCGATCTGTGCCACAGGTTCTTTGAAGGGGTCAAATTGGCAATGAAATTATGTGATTAATATGTTATGTTTTGTTTGGTTTCATAATTTTCCAAATTCACTCTTCACCTTGCATGGTTGCATTCATGGTGAGGTCTGTTTCTGGTCTTTGTAGATTGGGAAATCTAGACTAGTCCAGATCACTTGCATCTGTAACAGAAAATCTTTTGGCTGTATTTTGTAATTTGGGTATTTTTAACGTAAATTAGCGTTTGACTTCAATGTGCCTTTGTTTATTTTTATTATGCATTGATGGTGCAAGTTACAAGTCATTTCGAAACATATGTTATTCTCCTTGTCATTCTAAAGCCAAATTATTGCATAAGGCATGCTCATTGCAACATGCATTTGAAATCTAACTCGATGCGTTCTCTGTCACAACTCACAAATAACCTCTTTCGATGATTTTAAAAATTGTACCATGACGTGACCGTTTGTATCAAAACAAACTCAACATAATATGCGGATATTTTTGTTGGGTAAATTGGTCAACTTGCATTGTCCACTTGCATTTTTGTGACAGTTACTTAAGTCAATTGGTCAACTTGCATTGTCCATACCCAAATAACAAGAGGAATCTAACTGGATTGTGAGTTGGATGACAATGATTTCATGAATAAAGATGGTTTCATCGTGACTGTAAATATAAAAGACAAGATGAAAATCATTTTCGTTTGCAAGAATTCCACACATATTTTATGGGAGTTACGTCAACTAGTCAACTTACATTGTTGACATCCTAACTGACAATAATCCAATTGATTGATTTGAAATATTTTATTCTAATTTTCTAAAATCAACACGATGCATACAAAAAATATAATAGATCTTTTTTCTTTTTAGACAGATAGGTCTTTTTTTCGGATATCCGAAAACATTTTATTTGTAACAAATAAATGTGTATATATATATATATATATATATACACTTAGAAAACAAAACCACTCACTTAGGCTCCGTTTCGATAAGTATTTCAAAAATATTTTTATAAAAGTGTTTTTCAAAAAGACTTTATAGAATATGTTTTGGAAGTTTCTTTCACTGAAATATGTGTTTGGATAAGTATTTTATAAAAGCATTTTTTGAGTTAAAAATGTTTTAAAAGATGTTTGGACAAGTATTTGAAAAATACATTTTTAAATTATGTTTGATGCGAAAAATTATATTTGCGGTATGTAAACCAATTTTTTTCTTTTCGCTAGGCAAAGTGTGGGGCCAAGGTCGGGGCAAGCTGGGCTGGGTCGGGCTGGGTGCGGGTTGGGTACGAGCCAGGTCGGGCTGAGGTAGGGCTAGGGGCGAGGTCGGGTTGGGTCCGAGGTTGGGGGTGGATCAGGGGCATGTTAGGCCGACCCGCAAATTTTACTTAAAAATACTTTAAATTTTTGTAACTATTTTATAAAACATGTTGAAAGTGTATTTTAAATACATTTTACTTAAAATTATTTCTTAAAAACATTTTGCAATTTTTTTAAACACCATTTTAAAGTTTTTTTTTTTTACTATTAAAACACTAAAAATGTTTTTCAAGTATTTGTCCAACATGACCTCATATACTATATATATATATATATATATATATTTATATATGATGGAGTAGAGGGAGTTTCATCAATTAATCAACATGAATCAGTCCCAATAGAAGTGTTCTTATTTGTAAGATTTTTATGTTTCAATTTCAGAAAGTCATTTTTTTTTTATAAGATACAACACCTAAAATAACTAATTTTATACAAGATTTTTCACTTTTATATACTTACATATAAGTAGGGGTGTCAAACGGGTGGGTTGGGCCGGTATTAAATGAGTGTTAAGTTAATGGGTAATGGGTACTCATTACCCATTCAATTAATGGTCTTAACTCAAATTGGTAATGGGTAACTATGAGTACCCATAATACCCATTATACAAAAATGTAAGGCTTATTTAATGGTTTATTAATAATTTTTAAAAATTTTTTTTTTTAGTTTCATTTTAATTCTTTTTTTTAAGCGAATTTTAATTGTTTGAATCTACTCTAAAATTTGAAATATTAAATATTGTATTGCCCCACCCAAGGCCCGAGGCCCAAAACTGGGCCTGAGACTAGAAATTGGGCCCGGCTCGAAACTAGCCCGAGGCCTGAAACTGGACCCGGCCCGAAACCGATCCAGAACTGGGCCTGAGCCATGGGCTCGAATTCAAACCCAGCCCGAAACCCGAGCCTGAACTCGACTTGGAACCCGAATGAATTTTGAATTAGTATTTATAAGTGGGTAATTTAAAAATATTATAAAAGAACAAATGGAGAAAAAACGCAAAGTAATTATAGGATACGAAAAAAATAAATAAATAAATTTGAAGAAAAAAAATAAAACAGGTCCACTAAAATAGGTGAATTGTTGGGTTTTTGTTTATACTTTTAAGGGTAGTTTTGAATGGGTATTTCTGGTACCCATGATGGGCGAATTTTAAGATACCCAATGGACTACCCTAAACCCGCCCATTACATATTTAGCCCAAGCCCACCCAACCCATTATTGTTTTAAAAGTGAGTTTTATTAGGTTAATACCCAATGTATTTGGGCAGTTTTTGAGTTAATGGGTTTTTCTGCCACCCCTACTTATAAGTAAAGATTAATCGTGGATCACAAATTATTATATTAGTAATTGACATGTATTGTAATCAAATTTAAAATAGACTGTTTTATTATAATAAGAATTTATTTAAAAAAGTGAACTTCTTCGATAATACATAAGAGAGAATATTTTGTAACATACTCCCTCCGTTCCATTAGAAGGGTCCAGTTTGAGAAATATTTTTTGTTCAATTAGAAATGTCCAATTTCAATTTTTTTACATCTCCTACCCTTACTAACATAATTATATGTGGTCTACAATTAATTCTTACTTCTTAAGTAAGGATATAAATAGAACAAATGATGACTAATTAAGTATTTTAGGTATTGTATCTTGACATCATAATAAGTTGTACATAAGTAAAAATGAACCCTTCTAATAGAACGAGAGAGTAACTTCCTTTCAAATATACAAATGTCCTACATGTGATTCCCAGAATATTTTTATTTGCTAGAAATCAACACACATTTATGGGAGGTAAGTGAATTTGTTGACTTGCATTGTTGATACGACATTATCACATCAGTAAAAGTCTACGCAACATAAAATAAATAGAAATTTAATTCTTTTATTTAGGAAAAAGTTTAATAACTGAACTTTTTTACTGGCATGGCAAAGATTTTAAAATTAAAATGATTGGGCGGACTTTGTAAGACAATTTATCTTGTTAAATATTATTGGAACAAAAAGATCAAAGCGGATTTGGAAAATATGTTTCTGAAAAACAATAATGTCAAGATTGTATTAAAATGTAAAAAGTGAAGTTATATAGTAAAAATGTGTTTTAAATTAGATTAAAATTTATTATACAAGATAAAAAATAAAAACAGAAAAGAAAATTAATTAAATAATGTTTGGAAATTATATATGCAGAGAAGTCTGCACCACAAGATAGCCAGAGACGTTACAAAATTAATGGATGTGGTGAGGTTCTTTGAAGGGGTCAATTTGACAATGAAATTATGTGATTAATAATAAATTTTTTTTTGAGAAAGGCATTATATGCCAATTATTAACTAAACAAACACACCCAATGAAACAACGGCCACAAACACGGAAAGACAACAACACATTATATGCCAATTAATAATTTATGTTTTGTTTTGTTCCATAATTTTCCAGATTCTCTCTTCACCTTGCATTGTTGTGAGGTCTGTTTCTGATCTGACAAAAGGGCGTCATTGTGTAGGCTACATCAAATACAAGTCTTTGTAGATTAGGGAAAGTAGACGATTCCATATCATTTGCGTCAGTAGAAACAAATGTTATTTTGGTTAGTTTATCCTTTAAATTCTTTTGGCTATTTCTTGTAATTTGCGCATTTTTATTGTACCATCGTTTATTTTTATAGTGCATTAATGGTGAAAACTACAAGTCGTTTCGAAACAACTGTTATTCTCTTCGTCATTATAAAGATATAGCGTAACGAGAGATGCTTATTACGACGTGCATGGGTTCATTCCCACAAGTAACATATTTAGTTGATATCGAAATAAACTCATTTTACCGTTTTAATATATGAGTGATACATGCAAATAATTTTTGTATGGAAAGTAATTAAGTCAATTAGTCAACTTGCATTGTCTACACGCAAATAACAAGGACTTGCAAGTTGGCCAATAAAGAAGGTCTCAATCTCAATCCTCTAGTCATTTTAGCCGAAGACCTTCTTTAGTGAGTATGCAAATCATTTTCATTTGCAAGCATTCCATACATTTAATGGGAGTCAAGTTAATTCTGCAACTTACATCTTAATGTTGAAATATTTTATTATAATTGTCTAAAATTAATACAACATATACAAAAAATGTAAGGCTCTGTTTGATTTTTATGGAATTGAGGTATGGAAATGGAATTGGACCCTCAATTTTAATTCTTATGTTTGTTTGTATAATAATTGTAAGAAATGAAATTGAATTCCAATTCCAAATACTTCCAATTCCACAATTTCAATTCTTTTTTGTTAGATCTAAGAATTTTAATTCTATATTTATGAATTGTGTGTGGTTGTGTATGTGTATGTGATTTTTTTTTTTTTTTTTTTGTCCCCCCTCCCCGTATCACCCAAGCCCCTATTGCCCAAACCAATTTTTTTTTCATCCCAAACCCCACACACCCACCCCCCTCCCCGGCAACCTCCCGTATTCCCCTCACCCCACTCACTCCCCACAAAGAAAAAATTCACCCAGGCCCCCTGCACTTCAATTTTAAAAATAATTTAATTTTCCAAGTTTCAATTTTAGTTTTTCACTTTTCAAAATAATAAATAAAATAATTTTAATTATTTTATTTAAGAAACTATAAATTATACATATTTTTAAAGTTACATTATATATATTGATATATTTTTGCAACAAAGTTATTATCATTACAATATTCTTACTAGCTTAAGAAAATATAGGATGAAAAAAAATAATTGAGCTGAAAAAATTATTTTTTTAAAAAAACTGAAGAAAAAAACATGGAAGAAAAACAATTTTAAAATATGCAAAATATGATAATTTATATTTTTAAATAAAATAATTAAAACATTTTATTTATAAAATTTGAAACTAGAAAATTAAAACTAAAGTTGTAGAAATTTTGGGATTTTTTTTCTTGAAAGTGAGGGGACAGAGAGAAACTGGGGGTTTGCCCCGGGCTGGGGTGCTGGGGGATGGGTGGTTTGATTTTGGTTCGGGGGGTCTGGGGATTTTTTTTGGTTCGGGTTGGGCTGGGTTTTTTTTTAAATTATTTTATTTTTTGTAATTTTTTTGTCATTTTAAAGTTATTTGAAAAAAAAAATTTCAAAACGTGTCGACTCCAATCGTGTCTCAAACTCGACCGAACTTTTCGATTTGGTTGGTGTCGATTGGGACACTCCTAATATTAATAACACAAAAAAAAAATTAAAATGACTATTTTACCATTATAAATGAATTCTAATTCTGTATAAAATTTTAAGTATTCAAACAAAATAATTAGAATTATAATTCAATTTCTACATAATTCTATCACTTTACCAAACAAAGAAATTCAAATGGATTTACAATTCCAATTCCAAAATTCAATTCTATAAAATTTCAATTCCAATTCCAATTCAATTCTAATTCCATTTAATCAAACGGACCCTAATAGAAAATTTATTTATAAGAATTTTACGCATATACAAAATAAAACCAAAAAGGAAAATAGTAGTTCTATTCGCAAGAATTTTAAACATATATTTCTACATAGAATTAATGATATTTTGAGTTACGTAATGAGCAAACACAACCAAAAAAGGAAATTGTGTGTATATATATATCTTTAATAGTAGTTCATGGCCTCCACCCAGGACCTTTCCATAGTGCATCACCAAATCCAAATGGGAAAGATTATCCTTTTCTTACTGTTTCTTGCAGTACTGCAATACTGCTTCGCACTGCCATTCATGAGCAGCTCCTCCACAGACGAGGCTGCTCTTTTAGCCATCAAATCTCAAATTACATTTGATCCCTCCAACATCTTAGCCACCAATTGGACCAAAGGCTCCTCCTTTTGCAATTGGATTGGCATCACTTGCAACCACAAGCACCAAAGGGTATCGGCCTTGAACCTTTCCGGCCAAGGATTGAAAGGCTCGATAGCCAAAGAAGTTGGGACTCTCTCCTTCCTTGTTTCTCTGGACATCAGCAACAATAATTTGAATGGCTCCAATATTCCTGAGAGCCTTGGATTCCTAACCAGAATTCAAGACTTATTCCTATATAATAACAGTCTCAGTGGACCTATTCCTCCGGCCATTTTCAACATTTCTTCGCTTCGGGTTATTGATTTCAAGTACAACTTCCTCCATGGGAGTCTACCTGAGGATCTCTGTAGTAATCTCCGAAAATTGGAAAGCTTCAATGTCTCATTCAATATGCTAAGGGGACCAATTCCAGCTGCTCTTTCTCAATGTTCGGAAATCAAGTTTCTTTGTATGTCACACAATGAATTTACAAATTCCATACCTGAAAATATTGGAAACCTGTCAAAACTGGAGCGGTTGTATATTGGTTCCAACAATTTGACTGGTATGTATATAAGACTTTTCTTTTTCTTGGAATCACTTTAACATGCTCATCCTTCATCTCATATATGATTCAAATGTAACCAATTTTCATTTTATATTTTTTTGTCTAAGTTTGCTCTTCTTTATCTTCAGGCAAGCTATCGATGTTGTTTAATATATATTCCATGAAAATTTTAAGTGTTAGAAATAATTCGATATCAGGCAAACTTCCACTAGATATTTGCAAGAAAAGCATGAATCTTGAACAGTTGTTTCTTTCTTACAATTTCATAACTAGAAAAATACCTTCTACTTTATCATATTGTCAATCGCTAGAACTGATTTATCTGTCTAACAACAATTTGGAAGGAAGAATTCCAATTGGAATTTGGAATATGTCGTCGCTTCAGTATTTATACCTGGGCTACAACAAATACTTTTGTTTTGAGGGAAATTTAGATTTGAATTTAGGAAATTCTTCCTCTTTGTTTATTGTGCAAGTCAAGTTTCTTGGCTTATTTTTTTTATTTTTTATTTTCTCTGTCTCATTCAAAGAGTTCACTTTGTATTACTAAAAATAATAATACAATATAGACTCTTTGAATGGGACGGAAGGAGTACTTTATTTTAATAAAAGATTATCTTGCTATTTAATTGAAAAGAGAGAATTTTTTTTATAGGGGCAGTAAAGTTTTTAAAATGATAAAGGAATGTATAATTTTCCTATAATTTTTTAAAAAGGGTGGTAAAGTATTGGCTAAAAATTGTACAATAAAAATATTTTAAATCTATAATTTAATTTAATCAGTACTAATAAAAAGTGCATTAAAAAAATATCATTTCAATACATTTATATTCTTTTATTAATAATAATTTAATAAATTTATGCTTTTGCATCTAAATGGCATGGTGCTTTTTTTTTTCTTTTCTTTTTTTATAATTGGCATGGGGTCATTGGGACACATGCCTCGGTGCCTCCATTATAGATTTGCCACTAGTATTGAACCGACCATGCATCAGTATTGAATCTCTCCGAGAATCTGTATGAGACATATTTACGGATGAAAAGTGAAGCAAACTACCAAATTAAGAAAATTAATTCACGGTAATTAAACTATAGGGAGGTCATCCGTAAGTTTCTCAAACCACAGGAGTTATGCGTAATTAACCCAGTATTTTTGGATAAATTACATGCACTTCTCTCAAATTTTCTCTAGTAATTTTGTAATTTTATAAGGTTTCATTATTTTTTGCCACATTGTGTTTACAATGTTGTTTGACTTTTACCCCCATGTATTTTTAAAATAATCTTTTCCCTCCTAAATTCTCACTATTTTGTAAAATTGATTTTACCCCCACTTTTGCTGATAAAAACAATATCTTTTTACTGTGTGTTTTTAAAATATATAGGGTAATTGTCAATGAGGGTATTCTATAAGGGACAATTGTCATTTGTCTTTAATATATTGTAATATAATGGTACCTAATCCTGCTATATAATTTTTAAAAATGTGAATGTAAATTAAAATAAATTTTATTTTTGTGATAATATAAACAATAATTTTTTTAATTTGATGAATATGTTAAGAAAGAGTTATTTTTGTGAAATAATTAAATAGTATGAAAAAGTATAAAATGAACCAGAAATAGAATATATGCTAACATTCTTTAGGCGTAAAAAATGATGCCATGGTTAAAGATAAATTTATACACCATTTAATTTCATGTAAAAATTACAAAAATGGTATTTTAAGTTGGATATAGCATGTCTCTTATATAGGATAAAAAGTTGGCGTTAATTAGTAAATACTCTGTTTGCTATTTTTGAAGGGAAACTGGATGATGTCATAAGTCCGGGAAATTCCTCTGCCTTGAAAGAAATCGATTTGTCAATGAATAGATTCTTTGGTGAGAATCTACTTGCAGGCCGAATTCCTTCGAGTCTATCACATTGCAGTACACTTCAGTGGCTTATCTTGTATTCTAATAACTTTACAGGTAATATTTTTATTTTTTACTTCCATCTATTAATTATGTTGTGGTGCAATAATAAAAATAACTTTATCAACATATCAATATTTTTAATCACGCAGGAGGCATACCAATTGGACTTGGAAACATGTCTGCACTTCAAGGTCTAACTCTCTTTAACAATAGTTTGACAGGTTTGTAATAGCCACATTCCCTTTACTCTACCAAATAAACTGTCAAAAAAATAAATGATATTAAATTGAGCAAACAATTTAACAGTTTCATTTTCATTCTATCTCTATTCCCTCTTAGCCTTCTTGTAAATGTTGCCGCTAACTTTTAAACATGTTGTTTATTGTTTTGGCAAGTAATTTAGATTTGAATTAAGAATATTTTTTTAATATATATTTATTGTGGGGGTCAAGTTCCTTGGCCTATTTTAAAATTTTTGTTTTTTATTTAAATAAAAGGTTATCCAATCCTTCTATTTAATTAAAAAAAATGATGGTAAACTAAATTTTATTTTTGTGATACTATTAAATAATAAAATTTATTGTATTTGATGAATGTGCTAAGAAAGAGTTATTTTGTGAAATAATTACCAAGGATTAAAATACAATTAAATAAATATAAAATGAACCAAAAATAGAACATATCTTAGCATTCTTTATGTCTCGAGTTAAAAGATAAATTAATACACCATTTTAATGTAAAAGTTACACTGAAATGCTATTTTAAGTTGGAAATAGCGTGCCTTATATGGGGAAAACAAGCTGGCTTTAATTAGTAAATACTCTGTTTACAATTTCTGAAGGGAACATATATAGATGATTTAAGTTGGGGAACTTCCTCTACCTTGAAAGATATCAGTTTGAGAGCAAATATATAAATTTTTTGGAGGAAGATCTATGCTTCAGATATCCAAATCTGGAGATTTTAAGCGTTAGTAATAACCTACTTGGCGGCTGAATTCCTTGGAGTCTTTCACATTGGAATGCACTTCAGCTTCTTTACTTGTATTATAATAACTTTACAGATAACTTTATTTTGATTTCCATCTACTAATCATCTTATACTAGTGTAAGAATCAAAATAAATTTATCAATATTTTTAATTAATCATGCAGGAGACATACCAATTGGGATTGGAAATCTATCCACACTTCAAACTCTACATCTCGATAACAATAGGTTGACAGGTATGTGATAGTCACATTTTCTCTGTCTAATGTACCATTACAACGGGGAATTTTAAATTAGCAAGCAAGTTTACAGATTCATTTTCAATGTTTCCCTCTTGGGCTTCTCATAATGTTGGCGTTAATTTATTTATTGCTTTGGCTGGGAAATTAGATTTGCATTTCGGAAATTCCTCTTCCTTGAGGACTATTTCTTGGGGAAGAAATAGATTATTTAGAAGCTTGCCTAAAGATCCATGTTTCATACATCCAAAATTGGAGTATTTAATTTATACCTTGGTTTTAACTTATTTACAGGCAAAATTCCTTCTAGCCTTCCCGTTGCAGTGCACTCCTCTTCATCGACTTGAGTTTCAATAAGTTTAGAGGTATATATCTTTATTTTGACTGTTAAAAAAATTGAAACAATTTTAAATATCAGATTATTGTAGTCAACATTATTAACATGCATAAATGCAGGAGGCATACCAGCTGATATTGCAAACATTTCTGGACTTCGAATTCTACGTCTGAAGTCAAATAACTTTACTGGTGAAATTCCTCGGTCACTATTTACCATGTCTAGTTTAAAAGATTTACGCCTGTCCGATAACCAACTTGTTGGTAACGTTTCTTTATTGCTTGATCTTGATGGAAATTATTGAGAATCTGTATGAGACAACATTTAGAGATGAAAAGTGAAGCAAACTTCCGTATGTTGCTAATTTTCTTATTTTTAAATACCAAAGAAACATCATTTTTGTGTATATGACTCAAAATACTATAATTCTATTACAATATATATATATATATGTTACAAAATGTTATAATTTAATTTTCTAACTTCATCCCTCCTCCAATTGGACCTTAGATTTCTCTCGAACCGTTTTCATATTTTTCTCCATCCTCTACAATAGCCAGAGATTGATTTTCTTCTGTCGGCCTTTTGAGGTTAAACACCTCTCGTTCGGCCTTTGGTTGCTGTCAAGGTCATTCACCAATTTGGCCCTAGGTGCGGACACGCTCTAAATTTTTTGTCACACTTCTGTATTTTCTTGAAATAGAATTCTGTTCGCCCTAGATGGAATGACCGAAGAATGGAAGAAAAAGCATCACACCGGAGCTACCTCTGGACAGAATGGGATGTAACTAGTGGAAATAATATTTTTTCACCAACTGTACTACACCTGCCCACTTAACAATTAACTTGGCAAATAACAAGAAACACAAAAGAGCTTAAAACTCTTTATCCTGCATTTGTCCATCAAATCTTGAAGCACAGAAAATTTCAGTCACTAAAATGATGGTAAATAAATCAACCAAGTTAATCAGAGTATCACCCAAGAAGTATTAAAATGTAAAAAAATGTACTTGAATAGTTAAAATGTGTATTAAATTAGATGAAAAATTATTACAAAATATAAAAGTATAGAAAAAAGAAAAGAAAAAGCAGTTAACGAAATTAAGTAATGTTTGGAAGTCATGCAGAGAAGATAGCCAGAGACCTTACTAATTAATGGAGGTGGTTTGAAGGGTCAATTGACAATGAAACCGGAACTTCATGTCATGAATTTCTTATGTTATCTTTTGTTTTGTTTCATATTTATGCAAGGTCGTTGTTGCGTAGGCTACATCAAATATACAAGAATTTTTAGAATATTTTATTATTATTTTTATAGAAAATTCTTTGTAGATTAGAGAAAGCATTCGAGTAGTCCTCACTTCTATCAATAGCTATGTAATGGAAACGTAATTTTGCTTTGTTTAGTTTATATCCTTTAAAATATTAAAGCTATATATTATTTTGTAATTTGTGTATTTTTAATGTAAACCAATATTTAAGTTGCGTTTGCGCATCGTTTATTTTTATTGTGCATAACGAGGCAGGCTCATTGTGATGTGAATGTGAGACTTAGCCAAAGCAGTGTGAACATATGTGGATGCGTTCATTGAGTAAATTAATATAAAAGACAAGATGCAAATCATTTTCGTTTACCAGAATTCCACACGTATTTTGGTGGGAGGTAAGTCAATTGGTCAACTTACATTGTTGCCTTCCTAAATGACAAGAATCCAATTGATTTATTTGAAATATTTTATTCTAATTGTCTAAAATTAACAACACCTATACAGGAAATGTGATAAAAGATTTTTTTCTCGGATATGTAAAAGCATTTCTAGGAGATTAAAAATAAAATTTATAATTTACTATTAATTGGATGTAATAGTTTTAAAGATGCATTCAGTAATTAGACAATGCAGAACCGACAACGATAACGATAGCGATGCAAATATATATCACATTCAGTAATTAGCCCACGATGCAAATATTTTTCTTAACGATGCAAATATGAAAGAAGAATCAGCCATCGTTAAGAAAAAGTCATTTATATACCTACCTTAATTAGACGTTGTTCTACATAGTTTCATTATCTTTGTTGTACAACACTGCCTCATGAGTACTGCTAGTGGAGCTCTGCCATTGATGAGCAGCTCCTCCACAGATGAGGCTGCCGGAAATTGTTTACTTCAGACTTTTTTTTTTTTCTTTTTTCATTTCGGTTTCTGACGAAACGATGTTTCTTTATTTTTTTATTTTTTTTTTCTTTTCGATTTGTGAAGAAAACGATTTCCGGAAATCGTTTTCTTCAAATGATTTCGACAAGATTGCCTTCACTGTTTTTTTTTTTTTCAAAAAATTTTTTATTTTTGGGAAGATGAACAGTGCCGGTAATGTTTGAAATGACGAAATTACCTCTGAATTTTTTGCCCCGTTAGTGACTTAACATTTAACATGGACGGAGTGGTATTTTTTGAGTGAAATGAAAGTTAAGTGTCTGGAAATAGGCACTTTGAAAGAAAGTGTCATTTTCTGCAAAACGCGATAGTTACGTACTACAAGAAATTTGCCATTTAGTGACCAGACCCCTAGTGACCGAAATAAATTTTGGTCACCAAAAGTATCATTTGGTGACCAGCAAAAAGTTTGGTCAGCAAACATTGGTCACAGCTGAAAAAATAGTGACCAAAGAAAAAAGTGGTCACCAGCTAGTCACTAAAGGCATGGAGAAGGAAATATTTCCGCCAAATTCACCCTTATTAGTGACCAAAATCGCTGACCAAGAAAATAGTGGTCACCAATAGTTGGCCCTAATGCCTCCAGTGACCGAAATGTTTGGTCACCATTGTGCAAATTTTTAGTGACCAATTTTGTGGTCACCCAAGAAAGTGGCGGGAAATTTCCCTCCACTTTTACACTATATAGTGACCACTTTTGTAATGAGAAAGTATGTGGTCACAAATATTTGATTAGAAGACCTTTGGTGACCAAATGTTTGGTCACCGCTGTTCAAAATATTTGGTGCCGGAAAATTCCCTCCACTTTAATTTCCCTATACAAACATGGGTCTAATGCATATCAATTGATTAATTTTATTTAAGTTGAGAAAAAATTATGTTTTATTGGTAAAATTATTATATAATTATAATATGTGTATTGATTTTTGAATTTTATTTAATATATGAAACAATTTGTGGTTGACAAATTCTAGTTGACCCAACTTAATTGGACAATACTGCGGAGAAAAACTTACTATATTTAATTCACTTATGTTCTATCAATAAATGAGTTAGACTCATTATTCAGTAACATTGTCATAGACATAGTAGTAACCCATAAAAATTTATTTATAATTTTTTTTTAATTAATTGATAGTGATAAGGTTATGATTATAATTATTAAAAGAAAACAAAAAGTCATCAAATGTATACTGGTACTTTACCACTACACCTGGCCAGATTTTATTGATAAAAGTGGGATATTATAATTAATAAAGCTTTAATAAATAATCATATCAAAAATTTGCCCATAAAGAGTTTCAACCTCTGGACGTTTTATTGAAGACACATGATTCAAACCAACTGAACTACAACAACTTATGCGCTACCGACTATTTTTTGTTTAATGGTACAAAAGTATTGTAGTAAAGCTCTTTTCTTTTTAATATATAATATCACTAGGATACCCTACTATTTTTTTTAATTCATAACTTGTAATAATGTTACTAAAATACTCTAATATTTTTTTGGTTTATAATCTTTAATAATATTAATATGATAGCATGTTGGGCTTAGTGAGGCACGCTAATTTTACTAACATTATTGCTTGTGATTTAAATTAATCTTAATTAGGCTCTCTAATATAGTACTTCATCTGTCACGACTTATACAGAAAAACAAAATACTTGGACATTTATTAGTAATTACATTTCTTCTAATATTATGTTCAATGAAAAATAAAGAATGGATCATTTATACAAAACAAATTAATCACTCTACATTTCATTACTTCTAACATTACTCTATAATAAGTTATAGCAATTAGTACATAAACAAACTTCATTAGTTATAAGAAACATTCTTTGTTCTACTAACAAAGTTTAGTGATACAACTATTAATGAGGTACAAGATACATCTTCAAACTAGACTCTTACAAGGAACAAAAAAAAGTAGTAAATATAGCTAGTAAATATATAAACATGAATCATTAGTGAATGCATGATATAATGAATTAGCATAAGTTATTATCACATAAGTATATAGTATAAGCTTGCATATTCTTTTATTATGTTATGTAGTCAATATACACTATTTAGAAAATTGAATACAACTATGCTTAGTGATTATATTTATCATGAATTATTAATAAAGATTAATTTTTACTTAAGTTAATATAAGTAATTTTATAATGTTAATATAGACACACTAAACAATCGATAGTTTCTTACACTAATATGTAATCTAAACCATTCGTAGTCTATAGGAGTTAGTCACTCAAAGGGGACTTAAGTCCTCTCTGTGGTACAAATCTTGGGTTCGAAACACAAAGCTGCATATCTGGGGTTACCTTGTCAGTCACAAAAAATGTGCACTGCACATTTTAGTTTAAAAAGTCCAGATAATTGATTGTTGTACTGTTAGGAGTCTCACCTTGCATTGTGTGACATATAATACATATAGGGATTGATTAAAAAAGAAAAAAAAAAAAACCCCATGGATAGTTTAGTTATCCATGTGTATATATGTTATGAATTAAATATTGATGAAGATTCACAAAATAAATAAGAATAATAATTATTTTTGGTTTGGATTGAAAAAATTAAATATATACGTCCCTTTATTCTATTAGAATAGTACACTTTTAAGCATATATTTTTTGTTCTAATAAAAAAGTCAATTTTCAAAATATTTGTTTTCTAATAGAGGAAAATAAAAAATATTTTTTTAAAGTGAACTCTTCTAATGTAACGGGGTGAGGTCAAATTTTTCTTGAACTAAAAAAATAAAAATTTCCTTGAAAAACAAAGTTGGGGAATTCGTTTTCATTTAAGATGAATTTATTTTAAAATTTTATTTTCCTTAAAAACTGAATTTGGGGGTTTCATTTTTCATTGAAAACGAATCTCCCAAATTCAGTTTAACGGGAGTATATATACAGAAAATTTTATTTTATTTTTGTCAAAACATCAATTAATTGAGACCGGAAGGAAAAAAAAAAAAACAGAGCCACACAAAGCAACTCCCTTCATCTCCAAACCACAGCACCGCTGCCTCCACGCCCTACCAGCCGAATCCGTGCCAAGTCGACGCACGTATTGACCTCGCCGGCCGACGCCCTGTTGTCCGGGAATAGAGAAATCACCATACGGAACCCTAGTTCCAAAAGAGGTAGTCCTACCCGGGAGCCCAAATTGCTGGCGGTTTACCATCATTTTTCGGTGGTGACCTGCGATTCAGGCGCTCGTAGGTCCGACTCTGCTTCAGGTTTGTTCTTTCTTTTCTATTGTGGTGAATAATTTGGTTTTTCTGTATCACTGTTCACAAAGCCTCATGCTTTAATTTATGGTGAAATAATTTACGATTTCCTTCAATTAATTCTGTTTGGTTATCTATTATTTTGCTTTTTGGGGAAATGGGAAGACCATGAAAGAATTGCAAAATACCCCGGGGAGAATGTTGAGAACTGGGTGATGTTGGAGAATGAGAGGCCGGTTTTTTCTGAGTATTATAGATAATTACACCAAATACCCAGAGGTTTTACAAATAACGAAAGATATAGATATAGATAGCAAAGGAAATTTTTTCATTCAACAGAATGAAAAAGTTCATATAGAATTTGGGGCTTTATTTGATAAAACAGGAACAAAGTTCATATATAATGAGTCTTTATTTGATTCTTTGGCTTTTAAAATGAAGGAATTAATGGATTTAGTTTCATTCCCAGCCACGAATTCTGGATGGCTTAGGATCTCTGTTGAAGGGAAGAATTAATCCCTTTTTTCCACATGAACCTTTTATATATGCAAATGCTAATGCTATAATACTATTTCATGCTGGATCTGCCAGTTACTTTTGGATATATTTATCCTTCTAAGGAATATTTGCGTGCATGAACTATTACTTGTACTAATAATAATTGTTGGATGGAGAATATGTTACCTTGGAAGTTAGTGTGTTCATATTTTGAAACCCTGAAAACAAACGAGAATAAATAGAATTTGAGGTGTTGACAGTTTCATATTTTGATTGATTAATTTTCCGGCCTCTTCCCGAACCATTTCCTTGAGAAAAAGAGGAAAAGAGGAATGAGAAAAGCATTATGCTCAAAATTTTCATACCCTGTGGAACTTGTGGTTGAAGATGTTGATTGAGTAATACAACTTGGAATCTAGAATCTCAGGAAGTATGATTGAGTAAGCATAATCAAGTAAGAAAATTTGATGGATTAGGATTATATAGGATGCTTGGTGGAACCTGTCGCAGATATCCATCTACCTATTGTTACCGTTAGTACATTAGATTCATTCCTCCCTGGTGTTTGGGGGGTTGGGTTGGGTTGGGTGAGGGGGGGGGGGGAGGCAGTTCCTTCCAATAGCATCAGAAAAATATTGTCAAATCTTGAGAGGCAAGTCCTTAATCTTATGGAGCCTAGGTTAATGTGGAGAGAGAGAGAGGCGCAGAGTCTCAATAGAAAACTTTTCTATAGAACATGTTCGTAGAACTGTGATAAGATGTGAGATGTATGTTAATTGTTAAGCTTCAGTTGGGGGCTCCAGATATGCTCCTTGATTCCAGTTTTGAGCTCAATAAATGCATTTCAAATATGTAAAAAGTGGCTGAAGTTATTTGTGATTTCATTGTCATTTGTGTGTTTTCTGTGCTTTGCCTCTCTCCCGCTGGACACATGAATTTTATACCTTTAGCAAAAGCTTTTTCTTGGTGATTCATTATTGTGCTATGGCATGCAACAAATGTAAGATTTCATCTTTTCGGTAGCGTAAGATTCTATCTTCCATTAGTTTTCCACTTTACCTTTGTTTGCTCATTTTGTAGTACAACTTGTACTCTTCTAGCTGCTATTGATTCCTGAATGAGATATAAAATCAGAAGATACTCTTGTTGATAAATTTTTTCCCATTTAATGAGAGGATGAAAGTGTTGATATAGCAGGACCTGGTGATGCAATCATGTTTTACATCTATTCTCTATGGAGGGTTTGCATTTTTGTGCAATTTTTGTGTGATGGTGATATAAACAGCTTAACTCTGTGTGTATGTTATTGGATGATTCAAGATTTATATGATGTTTATTGATTAAAGTACTACAAAGAAGCAATTTATGACGCGTGACCAATCTGCTATTTCTCTAGTAGGCTCTGAAGGAAGACCTTTCTCATATCCGAGCTTGTTCCAAATTAAGACTTCTGCTGAGGAAAAAAGATCTTAGATATGGAGACACTCCAAAAGTTCATAGTCAAAAAGTATGTTTTCTCTTTCCATATGATCAGATTAGATATAATTCCCTTAGCACTGATTCTGATTGTTGGTACATAGCACCTGCACTCTTTGGTTAATTTTGTTTTATGTTTGTGTCCTACTTGGTCTCATCTTGAAGCTTCATTTTAGTGCATACTTTACCTCTTTCTCTGAAATTTGTTGGTGTGTTTGTTGTTGGGGAGGGAGTGGGGGCCTTTAAGCGACCCACTTAGTCGCAATAATCTCATTTGGGCAATGAATCCACTGTTTCAATTCAGTATCAGTACTTGCAATTGTCGATTGGTTGTTGTTTCTTACCTTTTGGTTTTATTTGTTGGTTGAACCTTACCGGCTTACATCTCCCATAGTGTTGTTTTAATGGCTATGGAGGACCAAATCTATATTGCAGACAAATCTTGTGCAATGGCATTCGATTTGCATCTCTCTTTGTTGTTTGAAATCTTGCAAGTTATATAAAGTCTTATTTTCCTTGACAGATAAATTTCTCTAATCTGCTCTGTTTCTATGGGGAGTACATTTATGGTCATATTGCCACAACATTCTATTTTAGAACTTTTCCGTTGGCTTGGCAATTTGCTGTGGTAGTTTGGTATTTTAAGATTTAAATTTTATAGGAAAGCTATCTGGTGATGGTCTTTTTCTTCTAGACTTGAATTGCAGCACTTAAGGGAAACTGACTCCTGCAGATAAATTTCTATAATCTGCTTTGTTTCTTCTATGGTTGCTTTCTAATGATTATAAGTCATGCATGTAGAAGGATTTTGTTTTAACTTGTGAGTTTTTCAATTACATCTTTTATCAGTTTGCAGTTGGATGCTCAATATTGTGCAATTTCAGGGATTTTGAAAGCAACTTTCCAATTCCTCAAGAGATGTTGTATCATGAAGAATGTAAGAATGTGTTTCGTTTTCAAATACTTATCTGAACAGATAATTCTTCCTTGTGTAGGTTTAAGATTCTTCTTCCTTCAAAGAAGGGATCATGAGAGAAAAGCAATGTGTTATTTTTAGTGGTGTAGGGATGTTGATAATCTTTTTACATCTTTAGGTTGCTATTGTATTGAATTTGAGAATTGAGCTTGTATGAAGTTTAATGTAAATTTATAAGATACATTGTATTATTCTATGATTTGAAATGAAATAGCTTTTAATTGAGCTAGAAATATATAAGCTCTTTTTGTATTTTTTTTGAGAATATTGCTTTGTTGACCACTGTTTTGGTCACCAAATGTCCATTGTTTACTGTTATGTATTGATTTGGTGATGGAATTTTGGTCACCAAAGATTACATTTTGACAACAAATTTGGTCACCAAAATTGTCACTAATAATGTGAATTTTAATTATTAATTTAAATTATTCACTACTACAAAACGGAGCTTTAATGGCGATTATAAAGGGCTTTTAACGGCGGGGTTTAGCATTTTTGAACCGTCATCTATCTGGCAGCCGTAGTAAGTTAGCGGACTTTCTACGGCGGTTAGAACCGCAGTAGAAAGTTCAGACTTTCTACGGCGGTTCGTGGTTGAACCGCCGTAGAAAGTCCGCACTTTCTACTGCGGTTAGACGTTGGACCGCCGTAGAAAGTCCGCACTTTCTACTGCGGTTAGACGTTGGACCGCCGTAGAAATTCCGAACTTTCTACTGCGGTTCAATGACGAACTGCAGTAGAAAGTCCGAACTTTCTACTGCGGTTCAGCCACGAACCGCAGTAGAAAGTTCGGACTTTCTACTGAGGTCCAACGTCTAACCGCAGTAGTAAGTTCTAAGTTTATACTGCGGTTCGTGAATGAACCGCAGTAGAAAGTGTAATTTACACTGCGGTTGAAAGGTTGAACCGCAGTAGAAAGTGGCCACTTTTTACCCCCAAAACGCGTGAAAATCATTAAAAACCTGCCGCTAAAACCTGGTTTAAAGCAAAACCTTCTGCTAACACTTGAAATTTATTACAAATATCACCAATATACAAATTGAAATCGCTTTTATAATACAGCATATCCAAAAAATATTTGTACAACTCTAATATGAACAAGTTTAATTAGTTCCTTCAACTACGACGGATACTCCAAAATATATCTAGCGCATATTTTTCGCACTGCATCTATATCCACATTGCTTAATGGAGTGCGGTCGAGCTTGAAGTGCTGCAACAGAGTTTTTTTGAAATTAAAAGTACCCGAGTAAGCAAAAATGAAATACAGTCATTTTTAAATAAGTAATGAGAAATATATATTTACCTTTTCAAGTGCAAATGTGGATGATTTCATTGCTATTTGGTACATGTAGTGCATTACATAGTACCCACACTCCCAATTGCTCGTTTGCCTTTTATGCTAATGAATTAATATATACGAGTTAGAAGATCATACAATTAATTGTATACAACACAACAGTGAGTAAAAAATTTCTACGAATATTCATAACTAAACTCGTATTAATCTAATTAATTAACATAACTAGGACTCACTAATTTTTACTGATCAAAAAGGCAAATGCATGCTTATATTAACTAACCTACAGTACTGGACTCACGGATTGCATGCATAATTAATCAAATACCTCAATAAATAACTTGACTAACTAATAAATTAATTGACTAACACTATACTAACTTAGGCTACTAGACTCACAGATTTAATTAAAACAACTAACACTACTAATTGCTTAGGCTACTGGACCCACGGATGTAATTAAAAAATTTAATAAGAACCAATTTAATTTACCTTAACTACTATCCACGAAGGTTGCATATGCACATTTCTGGGCAATCCCAAGAAAGCTTGATAGTTAAACATCACCCTATAAAAATGAAAGCGGCACGAAAATAATTAGCAATATATGGATATATAGGCATTCTAACAGTTGTTAATATATATAACTCACTCGTCTATAAGCACCACCGCCTCCTCCTTCTGTGGGTTTTGTAAAGAATCAAACCAGTATACAACCTTATCTACTGGTCTAATGGCCATTAGCATCCAATGTTCACTGCCAACAAAAAGTTTAATGACGTACGTCAGATCTTTATATCAGTGTTTCTTAAATATTAGAGAATCGCTTACAGTGTCACTTACTTTTGAAGATAAGGCACCAGATACATTTCTTTATTCCTATCCTTCAAGATTCGCGCAATGTAGTTTACCCTAGCTTCAAACGTAGTGAGTGTGGGTGTGACATGATCAGCCGAGAGGAAACCTATCCCCTTTCTCCCATTCCTTTCAACTAACTCATGTAAAGCTCTAAAGAATTTACAAAAAAAGGCTTCATTGGTTAGCCTATGCACATGTAATGCATAATATATAACAATAATCAGAAATAGGTTATAAAATTAAGTGGAAACGCACTGGGTGAACAACTGCATCAAACTGTTTGAGACCTGGCTTTCTCTGGTCAATAACTCTTTGAGATCCCCTCGATCCATCAGATTAGGCTGGTCCAAACCTATGACTTCTTTTGTCATTTGAAAGAAGAAGCCATTGAAGCCCAAATCATTATCCCATCGGAGCTGTAACTCTTGCAATGGATCAGATGTCGATGAGGATGACTCCTCAGTCGGAATCGTCGCCGAAGGAGATGTCTTGTCTTCTATAGAATTCATCCGGCCTTTTTTCTTTTGGGCACTTTTATCCACCTAACATCATTTGAAATAACATTAAATATACAAAACGGTATTAAGTAATACACAAATAAATGAAAGAATATACCTTTGTTACCGGAGCTGGCTGAATAATTTCAATCAACTCTTTAGGCCATTCCACAAAAAAGGACTTGGCCATTCCCACTGTTGCAACCTCTTCCTCAGGAAATGGTAGCAGGGCACAGTCATCATAGGAAATTTTAATTGTGACCCTCGCGCACCCTTTCCTAACCTCGCGCCCGTGGTGCTTGCTTTGCTTATAAATATTTCCTTTTGCCACAAGCTTACGCCGCTTTTGTGAATCCTCAGAGAGGAACATATGGCATTCACACCCGCCCTAAGATAATAGGCAAGCGAATGAACATTAGTCAACTATTAAGTCTAACTTAACAAAGCACTGTAATAATGAAAAAAAAAATTGAAGTAGAAAGTTGCCGTCTAAACAAGTATTCACTTTGAACAAATCCAAGGTATTATTCAAAGCCTAAACACATGCATTGAATTTAATTTAGTTTTAAAAATACCACGTGTATTCTATGAAAATATACATATTAATTTTATTTACCTTGTATTCGCCTAAAGCACAGCCGTCAGAGGATTTGATCGGGTCCGTAGGTGCAACATGTAGCATCTCCAAATCGGGCAACCTTGTAGGTATCAGAGGAGAAACAGGGCTCACAGGGGATACAGGGACCGCTCCGGAGGTCTTTGGGTGCAAGCTCTCATCTTTGTCATTATTGATGACGGTGGCTTTTAATGTATCATAATCGGTTCCCATCTTACCACATATAAACCCAACCATCATCTTCAGATGTGTCTGACATTCATCTAGTTGGGCAGTGGTTTTCTGAAGCTGTCGCTTAGTTAATTCAAGTTCCTCTTTAAGCGACGGCTTTGTTTTCTGTGGGAAAACCTCTGTGATACGTGCCCTGGTAGAATGGCCGTGATAACGACCGGGGTGATCGCGCTTTCCCGTTGCAATGACAAGAATGTCATTCCTACCCTCTGCAACGGTCTCCCCTTGGGACTCGCGGGAACATAGATTTTCCTACACATTTTGCCAAATATAGTAAATGTAAATAGATCAATTAAATATAAATAAATACACATATACAGAGATTATTCATTTATGTATATAAATTTTAAATATAAAATTATAACCATAATTATAAAATATAAATAAATACACATATATACAAATTAGTCATTTATTTACTTTACAGTGACAACTAGATAATTATAATTGCGATATAAACATTTAATGACAACCAAATTATTAATTAGCATTTCATCATAGATATCTAGTAATAAATAATCAGTTATAATAAAAAATCTATACACATAGACTTTAAATATTAAAAGAATTGAAACATAAAAAAATGTATGGTGCAAAACTTACAATTTCCATCGCTACACGCCCAGCCTATGGCGTGAAGTATTCCCCTTTTTTGTTCGTGTGGGCCTGTCTCCAAAGGTGATGACGGCCTGGCCCTGAATAAGAATCTTCGCCTTCTTCTTCGGACTGACCCTCCTCTGAAGGCTTCTTTCCGGATGCACTCACCTCCTCGTCATGCAACTGCTGCTTCAGCAGTCGGTAGCCACCGCGAGATAAATTATGGTAGAAAGCATTTAAATTGGCATTCTTTTGCGCTTTTCCACGAATTGCCTAGAGAGAAATATAATGAAAATTTATTATCCCTAAACTGAGCAATTTCAAATATCCAAAAAGAAGAAGGAAATCAGTTTTAAAAAAATATACTTGTCATTCTTCTGTCTCGCGGCTAGCCTTGAACTTAATCCATGTCTCCCTAGGGAGAAATTTATATTCCAAGCATGGGTCCTTACCCTTCATGGGACCATGTACATATTTCCCTAAATATGATTGGAAATCTTTCCACCGTTTACCGGCATAACAAATCCACTTTGTTTCGAGTTCTTCGGTTGACTCGAAAACAAATAATGCCTACAGTGAAAATTAGGAGTAAAAATTTAGTGAGGAATTTGAGTCAAAGTGTATGGAAGAATTAAGAAACAAACAATGCATTATAATTAAAGAAAATACCCGTATTTCCATCCAAACTCTCTTCTTGAGCTCCTCGGGAACTTTCGGCCATGATTCATATTCCACTATGTCCACTTTGCTCCGGGCCGTATATGCCACAAAGGTAATCCACTTTACATGATACACTTTAGGCTCAAGCTTGGAATTAAAAGAAATGTCAAGAGTTTTTCCATTCTTTCGCATTTCCAATAGATCATTGCAATTTGTGGGCCCTCTACCTCTACTAGATGTAGTAGAAGAACCATCTCCATGCTCCGTATTGCTTTTTCTTTTTCGGGCCATTGAAAGTACCTTAACTTCATTTGCATAGAAAGAGAATTCAATATAACATATATGCAATTAAAGAAAAGCTTTAATGTCAAATACAAGAATGCTTGTAATGTTGAAAAAAAAAGGCAATGTACATTCGCAAAATTCACTCCTAAAAATACACAATTACCATTATCCAAATTAAACCAAATGAGGGCCAAAAAAAAGTCCGTTTATAAAGGGTACCATTGATAAAGTACTTCACATTTCACAACCAACAACTAATGTGGAAAAAAAGGCAATGTACATTCGCAAAATTCACTCCTAAAAATCCACAATTACCATTATCCAAATTAAACCAAATGAGGGCCAAAAAAAAGTGGACTTATCAAGGGTACCATTGATAAAGTACTTCACATTTCACAACCAACAACTAATGAAAACAATCATTCATTTCTACTAAAGGAATAAAATTTCACAAAGTGGAATCAACAACAAAGCATTTTCCTCATTATCACTAAAGGAGGAACACTAAATCGAATAAAAACCGAAATCAAATACCAATGTTCTAAAATTAATCACGCAAAACCGAAATAATCATTTGAGTTTCTCATTTTCAAAAAAAAATGCCCGAATTTCAAAGGGTACCTAATGGAACATTAATCAAAACCCTAGGTTCTCAACTTATGTAGGACAAAACACTCAATTCAACAACCAAACCAAATGCTACAAACAATCAATAAATCCAAAAACTTTCCAAGTTTTCATCACAAGGATTAAAACTGAAATCAACCATAAATATCAACCCAAAAAATCCTAGTGCAATGGGAAGCATTTACAAAATGTAAGGTTAAATACACAAAAGCTTTAAAATGAAAGCATAGAAGGTGGGACCTTTTGGGTGAACTCAAAAAAATCCAAGCTTTAAGTTTATATGGGAGGGTGGAAATGGAGAGCCGAACAAGGCCTTGCGTGGTCCAGCCGAACAATCGGTGAATGCTTGGGCAGCCGACGGGTGATCGGAAGGTGGAGGAGCTTGCCGGCGATGGGAGAAGCGGCGAAGAAGCCGAACGGCCGCGGGAGAGAAGCTTCGGGAAACAGGGGAAGTGAAGGGGAAAAAAAGGGAGAAGAAAGGAAGACAATGACGGAGGAAAGGAAAAAAGTGAAAATTTGAATTTTAATAAATAACCGGTCGTCGGTTCAACGGCGGTTCAATCGCGAACCACCGTTGAACCAACAATCAACTGCGGTTCAACCACGAACCGCGGTTGAAAGTACCTTTCAAAGGCGGTTAAACCAACAATCAACTGCGGTTCAACCTTGAACCGCGAACCGCAGTTGAAAGTACAATCAACTGCGGTTCAACCTTGAACCGTGAACCGCAGTTGAAACTGCGGTTCAACCTTGAACCGCGAACCACAGTTGAAAGTATACTTTCAACTGCGGTTCAAGGTTGAACCGCCGTTGAAAGTGTACTTTCAACTGCGGTTCGCGGTTGAACCGCAGTTGATTCTCCTTTTAACTGCGGTTCGCGGTTGAACCGCCGTTGAAAGTCCGTACTTTTTCTCGGTTTAAGTAGAGGAAAAAATTGGAGCCAATTCCCGCGCGGGCATATTTTAATATTAAATTTTTTTATTTTCCATTTTCAAAAAACTATTCCCACAATTTGTAAATATAATAATACATACCCAGATTTTGTATATTTATTAATTATGTACACAATCTCGACTTTTATTAACCATTTCATAATTAAATTTCAAATTTTTAATTCAACCATATATTTGCATTTAAATTTCCCGCGCGTGCTACTACACGTACAATAATTATAGGTCAAAGATGAAAATTAATAATTTCCGTAAATTTAATACATGTAAGAGCCAAGAAAGTAATAAGCTTCATTATGTTCCCTAAAATTCCTACTTTTTTGACTTGGCGAACGGGATAAAAAAATAAAATCCACAAATGCATTAAGTACGTATAGTAATATAAAAATTAATTAATAAAATTTAAGTGGCCGAAATTTTTTTTTGATGAAAGTCATTAGGACTTTATGAGCATTATTTGAAATTAGCTAGAAGTTTGACTTTTAGACTTTTAAATACTTAGAAGATGAAAATTGGTCAAATGAAATTAGAATGATATTTTAAATATGCTAAGACCAATTTTGAAGTTAAAATACTCAAGAAAAGATGAGTTAGGCAAAATAGGGAAAAATTTGAGAAAATTTGAAATTTGCCTTTGATTGATGAGTCTTTGAGTGATATAAATCTAGAATGACATGTTTTAGAGTTAAAATGATGCATTAGGATCTATGTCATCTTTGGTATCTTGAAATTCTTGCATGTTAAAACGGTTGAAAATTTTCATTTGAAGATAGCAAGAATTAAGCATGTTTGCATTACATAAAAATGGTTGACCAAGTGGTTGACTTTTTAAATATACATGCTTTAGCTTATTTGAGAGTTTAAGAATTAACTTATTGATAATTTGAAGTTGCTCACATGAGAAAATTAAGGATATATGTTTCAAAATGGCAAGCTTCAATGATTGTATGCTTTGTATGATTAAAATTGAAAAAACTTGACCAAGAAGTTGACTTTGAAAATATGAATGCTTTGGATTGTTTGAATATTTATGCATAACTACTTGAGCCTTTGAAGGTGCTTGGATGATAAAATGCTTGATAGAAACTTGAAAATAGCAACTTTCAAAATTCAAAACTTAATATACTTAAGCTTGAAAAACGTTGACCGATAGGTTGACTTTGCACATATGCATGATTTGAAATGTTTCATTCCTTTGAATGTCAAAGCGAAAATCCAGGAAAAGGGTGGCGCTTCACTATATATCTATTTCAATATTAAGAGTCACCGCGGTTAATTTATGAAAATCGGGAAAACAAACTTAATAGAGAGTAGGGTTTAGGCTTTAGGGGTTAGGGTTTAGGGTTTAGGGTTTAGGGTTTAGGGTTCTGAAAATGGAAAAAACAAATTAATATTAAAATATGCCCGCGCCGGAATTGACTCCAATTTTCTACGGGGAGACCTTTCATCGGCGGTTCAACCTCGAACCGCCGTTGAAAAATGAATCCACCACGGTTCACGAGTGAACCGCCGTCGCAAGTGGACTTTCAACGGCGGTTCAACCTCGAATCGCCGTTGAAAAATGAATCCACCGCGGTTCACGAGTGAACCACCGTTGCAAGTGGACTTTCAATGGCGGTTCAACCTCGAACCGCCGTTGAAGTTCCACTTTCAACGGCAGATCATTCTTGAACCGCAGTGGAAATGTTGTTCAACGGCGGTTCGCGGTTGAACCGCCGTTGAATCGACGACCCGGTTACTTAAAGTTCAAAAATTTTGAACTTCTTTTTTTCCCTCATTCTCTTCCTCTCCTCTCCCATTTTTCCCCCTGCATTTCCCCTGTTTCCCGAACCCACTGTCAAGTAATTTATAAAGAGTTAAATATAAAATAAAACAAAATGAACTGCGTATAGATTCCCCTAGAAAATTTACCAAAGTACTACTCCTTGGAAGAAAATAATAATAATACAAGAAACATTTATTCATAAATGAAAAACAAGGAAATCTATTTTCCGGAAAATTTGACAAAGTCTCCCCTATAAATGTAACGTACTCCCTGTAAATTCGATGCGCATATACTTAAATACTTCACTAAAATTTCAACTATTTCGAATAATACGGAATTCAGTTTCAAATCACTTCAGACAGAATCTCCTCTGCTTGTTTTTTACCAAAACACAAGTGCAATTTAAGATCAGCACAGAAGCTTCACACAATTTCAAACAATAACATATTCATTTATAAACAGTTCCGCATATGAAGTCCCTTGAAATTTTGTCCTTGATTGCGCGGCTTCATCCGAGTTGTGACCTGTTTCAATCCCACAGTACGAAGGATAAAAATAAATGTTGTTATAAATTTATGTCCACCTCTTTTCATTAAAATCAAAGAAACATATACAAATACACACACACACACATACACACCCACGGGAATTGAAGTTTAATAAAAACAAACAATATACCTGAAAATGATTCTTAACTTATTCTCTTTCTCTTATGGGACACTTAATCCTCGAACCATAATCCTTCGTTGTGGTCATCACGAAGTATGTATTTATCAAGTTCCCTATCTTCCTCATCTGCTATCGGTTCAGGTAACCCACTAGAGAAAGGGCCAGCTTCATGAAGCCCTTCTTCTGTATCAATCCCTTCCACACCGTGATGTTGTTTGCCATGAAGAACAACAGACCAATGTTCGTTATAAGGATCGGTGATATAAAAAACTTGTTTCGCCTGCGATGCAAGTATAAATGGTTCCCCCTTGAAACCCTCCCGATTGAGGTTGACCAAGGTAAAACCCAATGGATCATCAGTTCGAACCCCACTATTGTTATCAACCCATTTGTAGCGAAATACAGCTACTTTGAAACAAACATAGTCAAGCTCCTAAATATCTTCGATCACCCCGTAATAAGCCATGCTTGCATACAATGGATTTTTATCCTTCCTGCTAGAAACATGTAAAGCCTCTGAGATTAATGTAACACCACTGTTTTGTGCCGTACTCTTCTCATCTTGTCTCTTAGTAGCAAATGAATATCCATTTATGTCATAGCATGAAAATGCTCGTACCGCAGGGCTGGGCCTAAATGCCAACCATTTCAATGTCTCCGAAACGTCTTTGCCCAGGACAACATTACCAAACCAATAGACAAATGTCCGAATATGTTCATTGAGCACACGTTGATCCGTCTAAGCAGGATAAGACGTTCTTATTGACTGTATGTGGTCTGTCACATAGGGCGCAACTTCTTCATAATTGCGCAGAATGTAGAGATGCGCCTTCATCAATTCAACATTAGACGGCAAAAAAATTTTTCCTCCCCTTGTGCCCATACCTGTAATCCTCCCATCGTGCCGATTCTTACATATTCCAATGGATGCGGTCCCGGCCAAGTACTCAGTGCAAAACTCAATTACCTCCTCAGCTATATAACCTTCAACAATACTAGCATCAGGATGACAACGATTCTTAACATACCCCTTATATACTTTCATATATCGCTCGAATGGGTACATCCATCGCAAATGAACAGGCCCGCAGATTTTTGTCTCTCTAACCAAATGAATCACCAAATGCACCATAATATCAAAGAAGGTGGGTGGAAAATACATTTCTAATTGACAAAGGACAACAGTTATTTCATCTTGTAGCTGATCAAGTCTTTCGCGCGCGATAACCTTGCTACATATAGCATTGAAGAAGAAACAAAGTCTTGTTATACTGGACTTAACATGCTTGGGCAATATCGAGCGAATAGCTACAGGTAACAATTGCTGCATTAAGGCATGGCAATCATGAGACTTCAAACCAACCAGTTTTAAATCTTTCAAGGAAACAAGTCTGCTTACATTTGAAGAATATCCGGATGGAACTTTGATGCTACGCAAACTTGAACACAGTTGTTTTTTCTCTTTTCTGGACAAAGTGTGACAGACAGGGGGTAGATATGTGCGTTGTCCTCGAGCTACCGGTGCTAAATTTGCTCTTATGTTCATATCAACCGTATCAAGTCCGCGTTATAACCATCCTTAGTTTTACCAGGGATGTTCAAGAGCGTACCTAACAGGCTTTTGCAAATATTTTTCTCAATATGCATAACATCGAAACAATGTCTAACATCCAAGTTCTCCCAGTATGGAAGTTCAAAAAATATGGATTTTTTCTTCCAACAACCTGTATCATTATTGCTGGACTCCGAAGTTTTGCCGAACTCCACATTGATGTCCGTCACACCAGCTTTCACCTCTGGCCCGCTCAAGGGTTCTGGAGCTTTTCTGAACTCTTGGAATCCATTGAATACTCTTTTCATACGGCGATACGGATGAGTCTCGAGAAGAAATCTGTGATGCCCAAGGTATACTGTCTTCCTCCCATGTGCAAGCTGACAAAAATATGTACTCTGCTCACATATTGGACATGCTTTATGCCCTTTAACAGAGTACCCAGACAAGTTTCCATAAGCAGGAAAATCATTAATGGTACAGAACAACATGGCACGTAATGTGAACATTTCTTCACGGTAGGCATCAAACACAGGTGCGCCTTCATCCCATAACTTTTTCAAGTCTTCAATAAAAGGAGCAAGATACACATCGATGTCATTTCCTGGTTGCCGTGGGCCTGAAATCATTAGAGACATAAGTATGTACTTGCGCTTCATACACAAGTAAGGCGGCAAATTGTAAATAACCAACATCACTGGCCATGAGCTATGTGTGCTACTCAGACTGCCAAACGGGTTCATTCCATCAGTACACAGACCAAGCCTCAAATTTCTGGCTTCTCCCCCGAAAGAAGGATACATTGAATCAATCTTTTTCCACTGATCTGAGTCTGATGTATGCATTATCACCTTGTCATCATCACTGGGAATACACCGATCTGAATGCCATGTCATTAGTTTTGCATCTTTTTCATTAGCGAACAACCGTTTAAATCTCGGTATTATAGGAAGATACCACAGAACCTTAGCCGGTGACCCCTTCTTTTGCGCATCAGAACTGTCTTCAACAGCATCACACAGCTGCTGGTTTTTGTATCGGGGAGTTTTACACTTAGGACACCGCAATAAATCCGTATACTCATTCCTGTAGAGGACGCAATCATTTGGGCAAGCGTGGATCTTCTTATACTCCATACCCATTGGACACAACATTTTTTTCGCCTCGTAAATTCGATCTGGAAGTTCATTATCTTCTGGGAGTATATATTTCAATACCCTCAATAAAGCTGTAAAACTAGTATCTGACCACCCATTTGCCGCTTTCAAACTAAACAACTTCAAAACAATCGTGTATATTTACTGCATCCCTTGTATAGAGGCTTCTCATTGTCACCCAAAATGGAAGCAAGAACTTCCGGTTTATCAGCAAAATCCTCGGCCACATCCTCAATCAATCATGGCATCTAATCGATCTCTAGTAATCGCATCATCTCCTTTTGCATGAGATTTTCTTTGCTCAGGTAAACCATCAATACTTTCACCATGCCAAATCCACAGTTTATAAGAAGGATCAAATCCGTGCCGATATAAATGGAATCTTATTGTATCTGAGTTATCAAACCGCGCCCCATTTTTACAAGCTTTGCATGGACAATAGACGTACTTTGTATTCTTATAAGCGAATTGAATGAAATTCTCAACTTCTCTCGCATAAGAATCGGAGGTCCGATCATCACAGAACAAGATATTTCGATCCATGTGTAACTAAGACCTTGAAATAATTAAAAATACCAAATAATAATTCAACAAACAATGTACAAAGTATCAAGTTGCATGCTTATCTTAGCACATGTCATAATACTTATGTTGGTCATATATAATCAAAACTACTATAATACCTCAATGAAAAAAATAATGCAATGACAACACTTTCCACGGCGGTTACCTTACAACCGCTGTAGAAAGTCCACTTTCTACGGCGGTTGCCCTCCAACCGCCGTAGAAAGTCCCCTTTCTACGGCGGTTTGTCCAAACCGCCGTAGAAAGTCCGTTTCTACGGCGGTTCATTTTTAAACCGCGGTAGAAAGTCCCGTTCTACGGCTGTTCATTTTTAGACCGCCGTAGAAAGTCCGCATTCCTTTTATTACTGCGGTTTTCTATTTTCCGCCGTTAATCCACAGCCGTTAAAGCTCCATTTTGTAGTAGTGATTGATGACCAAAAAAGTAGTCACCAAAGGTCGTCTCAAAAAAAAAAAAAAAAAGTGGTCGCCAAAGGCAAACAAACGGCATTAACAGGTCATTTTTGGAGACCAAATTATTGACCAATAGTTTTAGTCAGTAATTGGTGACCACTACGTTTTGGTCACCAAACCAACCCTTTGGTGACCAACTCTTTTAAGTTGGTCATCAGACCCTTTGGTGACCGAGCTTCGGTGACAAGCCAGTGACCAAGGTTTTTCTGGTCACCAAAGGATTTTAGCTTTTGGTGACCAAAATTGGTGCCGTCACCAAAGGCTTTTTTTTGGTGGTATTTCATGCATTTCACCCTCTCTTTAGAATTATTTCCCGGCAATGCTATCCGTAACATTAGCACTAAGATATGGATTTTTTGGTCTAGTGGTTATGTTCTGAATCTAGTAGAGGATAGTGAACAATGTTTCACCTAAGGTCTAGAAAAGCCCTAACGCTATATTTTGAATGGGAAAAAAAAAAAAAAACTGGCCTTATAAAGAAAAGGTTAAACTAGCCTCCAATTTGTTAACCCTCCATCACATCACTTATTTTTGCTGACTTGGCATCGGCACATCCCTTATATGATTACGCAATTACAACAACCTACAATTTACGGCAAAGGCAATAAGACGGTACGAGAATATCATTGATAGAAATCTTTTCATATGCCCTTTTCCTGAACCAATAATCTGTAAGAAGTTAAGAGGAAACTACATGATCTGCATCATTAAAACACAACAAATAATAGCCAAACTGCAAATGACATTGCCAAAAAGATCTGATTTCGGGTGATCTCTGATCCGAGTTTCAGCATTTTGAACGATTCGGGGCCTTTTCGTGCAGAATTAATTAAGAACAACAAAGCATTGAAAAAATTAATACTTCCCCTCATTGACTTTGTTTTCAGAGAATCTTTAAACTTACTGCTGAGCCTACATAATATATAGTTGGATGAATAAAGATTTAACGACAGTGTTTTTTTTTTTTTTTTGCATGGTTTGAAATTTCATTTGTTCTATCCACATTGTATACTTTATTCTCTTGATCTTTCTATCTTCTGTTACTTATCATGTACAAGACAATATCTTATCCTAAATAGGAAAAATTATTTAGCACAACCACTCATTCTTAAAAATAGTGCTACAAATCAATAGTAAAATAATAATTAAAATTTTTCTTTATTTTTGGGTGTCCTACATGTTTATTACTCTTCCAAAAAAAAATTGCAATTATCTTCCAAATATATTTGGTTGCACCATCCTAAGTATGTACGTGGTGCAACTAGGGGTGTTCATGGTTTACCCAAATTGAAAAAACCGTTTGCACCAAACCTTTTTGGTTAAAATGGTTCGGTTAAAATGGTTACTGGTTTGGTCATTTAACCAAAATATTTGTGAAAAGTGGTTAATGGTTCGATTATTGGTTTTACTAAAAAAATTCGGTTAACAGGACCGAAAACCGCAATTTAGTGCGATTTAGATGGTTAACAGAAAAACTGTAACTTCTAAACATAATTAAATATTGTATATTATTATTATTATATGATTTACACTCATATCTATATTTTAATTTTTTTAAGATCTATATTATATTTAATCTTAGAAAGCCTCAATACACACCAATTGGCGAACTAGTTGCAAATTTGTAATCATCTTCCAATTAGATATTAGGCATACACACTAAGATGTCTAAATCATTTTCCAATTATAAATTTGTGTGTTTCTTTTAATTTCAATTATTCTATATGTGTCTTTAGACTGTAACCATGAAATTTTATCTCAAATAGTAGATCACTTTTCTAGTTTAATTTGACATACCTTTCCATAATAAATTTATAAAATTATAGAGTAAAGCACTACAATGTTTTTTTTTAAAAGAAAATTTATCAAATAATATAATTATTTTTCGGTTAAAATGGTGACCGAACCTGAAAATCAAAATTATTTTTATTTTTCGGTTTCAGTGGACTATTTCTTTCGGTTTGGTTTTTCGGTGGTTTTTTTATCAATAAAAAAACGAAAAATTCTAACTGAAAACGCACAGTAAACACCCCTAGGTACGTACAACTGTGCATATATGGAATAATCTCTTGAGAATGAGGGAAGATGTGGGTGTCTTCGGATATGAGAAAATGAAAAGGGGGCTTCAGACTGCAGTAAAAAGACAATAATTTATTTAGAATAAGAATTTGACAAGTAGAATCCTAAGAATTTGTAGGTTCGAATGTTAGCTTTCAAAAATAAACAAATACTGTAATAACATAGTTTTACTAAAATTCTTTGGGGCACAACAAATATTTGTCAAACTGGTAAGGGGCAATTGAAACATAAGATAAATATAGGCTACAAAAAAAGAAGAAGAAAAACCTCTCGAAAAAATAGGGGCATGTTATTTCCAGGTACTAATTTACTAAATGCAAGTATTATTTAAAAAATCATGGTGTTAAAATGAAAAAATTAACCTTTTTATTTATAAAAAAAAATAATTATAGGTTCAAAAAACTTGTGCTCGTGGTTGGGCAAGCCAATGGAAATTTACGCCTGAGTGAGGCATAAGTTTCTAAACTTACCGCCACAGGCCGTCGGAAGTAATCCTCATTCTATTTTTCTTTTTTCTTCTCTGTTCTCGCCTTCTCTCCTTTTATACCACAGAATCGTCATCATCTTAAAAATACTCCCAAGCGTATGTTTGGAATTTTGCAGAAGAAAGAAAGAAAAGAAGGGAAAAAAAAAAAAAAAACATTGGCTAGGTAGGCGAACCTTTATTTGCCCGAACATTTGTTTGTTTATGAGATGTTTGAATGTAGGGATTAGTTATGTCTTTTCATTCTTAAAATTTTTTATATGGGACCTACGTGCAGATGACAATTTCCTAACAAGAATCCGGTCCTACTAATTTGATGTTTGGAAATAATTGTGCAGAAGTCTGTCCCACAAATTAAAGACCTCCCTAATAATTGTGCAGAAGTCTTTGAACTTAATTTGAAAGGGTCAATTTGACAATATTGAAACTTCATTAATGTCATTAATTTCTTACGCTATGTTTCCAGATTCAATGGGATTTTTCTCTTGTGAGGCCTTTGCGATCCTGACAGAAGGGTCTGTTTCCCCTTTGATTGAATTTTCTCCCAGTGTGATCCTAATAAATAATAAAAGAAGAAGGAAAAAAAAAAAAAAGACAAACAAAAAAATATAACAAGAAATCATTTTCGTTGAGTAAAGTTTTAAAGATATTTATGGGACCTAGGTTAATTTGTCAACTTGCATTAATTAATGTTGAATTTATAATTAAACTGGGTGGTCAGACTTGCAAGAATGGGATACCATGATTTGAAAAAATTGTAGCTTTAGAAGACTAAAATCTTTCGTACCAAACGGGTCGAAGACAAGTAAAAAATCAAGAAAATCAAGATTCTTTACATTTCTTCAAGATTCACAGATATTAACCAACTTAATAAACCGAGAAGCTTAAAGCTTCAAGATTTATCAAGAAATGTTTCAAGAAGTTCAAGAAAGCTTTCAAGAACTTCAAGAAATGCCTTGAACTTGTTGTGGGGGATTTGTAAGTTGCATAGCTCTAGTTATGGTGAAGAAGTGAACCACTTTTGTCCTTCTTTATACGTTCATCCAAGGTTTACCTTCAGGTTGAATCAGTAGATGCTAACTTGAATATGGTTTGAGTTAGGGATGACTTCATCAGTCATGCTTCTATTGAAAGAGTATGAATTTTTTCTTTTTTTTGGAGCTTTTCAATAATATATTACTAATACTCGTAAACATTACATTTATTTTCCATTTTTGTTTCCTTTGTACCAGAATAAATTTTTTTTATTTAAAAAAACCACCTACAATTCACGTGAACAGAAAAAGGGTAATAGCATAATCGATTGGTCTCTCGGAAGACCACCCCCTATATAAAGAATCAAGCTTTTAAATTACACTTTGCATGGCTTATAAGTTACAATAACTAAAATAAATAATTTGATATCATATTATCTACTTGTATTTTTATTTTACAAGTATGAGTGAATTGTAAATCACACATAATTATATTAGTAAGATTATAGCTAGTAAAAATATAAAAATAAATATTTTAATGCCCTTAATAATAAATAGAACACCCTTTTTAATAATTATTTATCTTCTTACGCTCTTGACATAAATTTTCCCTTTTGAAAATAAACGGGACAAAAATCAAACAACTCTATGAAGACAAGGGGGAAATAAGTAATTAAACCTATTATAAAATTTAAAAACGAACCATGTATACTTAGAAATGTTTCATTTCTCGAACCAATAATCGGTGTGAAGTTGAGATAGATACTTGAAGAGAGTATTATGGATACTCCGATCCCTTCAAGAGAATTTCCATAATACTCTTTTCAAGTATCTAATATTGGTGTTACGGGTAGTTAAAAAATGTATAAAAGTAAAGAAAGAAAAAAGAAAGAAAGAAAAAGAGAGTATTGGACGCGCGTCCAGTACTACTTCATGGTCTCATCTATGCACGGGGTTTCAAACATCCACCCAGTGCATAGAAGTATTTGTGTTTTATTTTACATGTGCAACAAACAAACAAACAGATACTATTTATATCCTTAAAATTGATATTTTTCTAAATACAAACAGTACTTCTACTCATAAAATCAATACTTTTTAAAAAATATATATATATACATATATAAACATGCACTAATTTTTATATTAGAGTCTTACAAAAGTTCTATTTTTAAACAGGCACTACATCATCCCTTAAAATCAACACTTAAGTGATGCATTTAAGAGATTAATTAATATTAAAAGAGTGATGCATTCTGTAAAAAAATTGTGTTGCATTTGGAGTTAAAAACGGTAAGAAGTGTTGAATTTGGTAACATAGAGTGATGCATTTGCTAAAGATAATAAATAAAAGAAAGTCGCATTTGGGAGAAAAAAGCGTTGCCAAGAAAATGGCGCGCGATGCAATTCTTTCGAGAAGTGATGTGTAAAATGGAAAAAAATGTTGTATTAAGTTTAAGAAATCATTACTTCAAGAGATATTTTTAAAAGCATGTCTTAGGCTTAAGGTAACACTTTTAGGTCTAAAGTATTATTTTTGAGATGTTGTTACAGCCCGAATATGTATGAAATAATGAAAGAAGGACCAACACATGCATCCCGAGGAAGAAAATGAAGCAGACTGATTATACAGATTTGTAACTGTTTTTATATTTTGAATTATGTGATCAAAATTATCTATTTTTGCAAAATAATCAAAGATCGGTGTCTATGTTTAAAAGTAAAAATAAAAAATAATTCGAGTAAAGAAAAAAGAAAAAATATATATAATTGAATTGGGTGGTCGGATCGAGACTTGCAAGAATTATTTGAAAAAATTGTCGTTTAGGAGACTAAAATCTAACGTGCCATACGGGTAGAATACACAAGTCACAGTTTCACACACACATATTGCATGTAGTGGAAAAATGAAACAAATATAGTTTATAAATGTTGAAGTTGAACTATTCCTTGTGGAAGAAAGTATCGCAAATAAAAAATAAATAAAAATAGCCTATTTCTTTGGGAAAAATAGACAAGTACGTTTGTGACACTCTTGTCGAACGATATATTGGTCTGACGAAAAACTCCCTCCTATATATACTTATATACATAAATACCTATATACCTCTTTCTCAGATTTTTCTCTCTTTCTTATAAAGGATCTCCACCAGCCAATTAATCAGTTATTATTAAAAAATAAAATAAAATTAGAACACCTCTTGTTCATAACTTCCTCTTTCCATAGGAAACCACCAATGTGGAAAAGTACCATAATAATGTTAATGTTTTTTTTTTTTTTTTGCAATCGCCTCATGAGTGCTAGTGGAACTCTGCCATTGATGAACATCTCTTCCACACATGAGTCTGCTTTTTTAGCCTAAGTCTAAAATAACATTTGATCCCTTCAACATCTTAGAAACCAATTGGACCAAAGGCTCCTGATCATTTTGCAATTGAATTGGCATCACTCGCAATCACAAGCACAGAAGGGTCGCGGCATTGAATTATTGCGGTATCTCCTCCAAATTTTAATACAATTAGTATTGGGTTATACTTTCTCATTCTAAACTAATCAGGAAACCAATCCCAACAAAATTTCACTACTTTTATTACGATATATGAATTAGTACAACTTGGAGGTGAGCCAAATTGTACTACTTTTATCAGAATTTCACTACTTTTTTATTAAAAAATTGTACTACTTTTATTCTTATATCATAATATTATTTTACTCATTCTTGAAGGTGAACCAAGCAGCCTCCACAATTTAAGAAAAATCGTAAGAAATAACTGCAAATGTAATATTAAAATGTGGCTTTTTTAATGTCACTTTTGAAGGTCATGAACCAAACAACCCCTAAAACACGACGTGGAGATTGATTGTCACGCCACGACGTACGTGGATCATTTATGCTTCACTTTAACCTCTTTAATTTATTTTTTTCTCCATGAAATCACATGTAATTTGTGTCGAAATGGCATTAAATATACCCTTTTAAGCCCAAAACTACATAAAATTACTAAATAATTAAGCAGAATAGAAACTACATCAGATGCAAATCAATTTTGTAAATTTGTTAGAATTCTATATTAGGAGTCCAAAATCAACCGTGTGTATTGTTCTTGTGAAATACGTATAGTGATTAAAAAAAACAAGAAAAATGACACCATGAAATACATACAGTCCTTTTTTTAAAAACTTTTTTGTATTAAATATAGATAATAATATAATGAAAATACAGGATTTCAAATCGTGTTAGTACAATAACAGAATATTAATTAATGAGTACGTTATACCATTAAAAAAAAAGAAAAAAACTTGTTCATTTATTTATTTTGAGTGACCTGTTGTATTGATATTTTATTGCAAGAACATTAAATGGCAAAAAATGATATTAGCAGTAATCGGAGTACTCTCACCCAACCTCTGTATGCAAAGAGACAATTTCACAATGAAACTGAAACTTGGTGTCATTAATTTAATTGTTTATAGTTATATTCGTTTTTCTTGTAGGGGTGTTTTTTCTTCTTCTAGATTCAAATATGGGACCAAGTCAAGTCAAGTTCAGTTGTTTGTATTTGACGACTTTAATTAATAATTCATGAAATACTAGACACTAATTAAGGAGGAAAATTTGAGGAAAATTTAGTCTAAAAAAGACACCAATTAAGGAGGCAAATTCTCACACACTTAGCTAGGCTTATATAGATATATATTGTTATGTTGTTCAACATAGTTTCATTACCTTAGAAGCGCGTTGTTTGGTACCATATAGGAAAACTGTTGTTCTAACTCGCACAAGTGATACAAAACAATAAAACAACAACGAAAAATATAATAGATAATTCGTTAGTAAAAGTCAAAGTTTGGACTACAATATTTTCAACATAAACATGAGTTTACAGAGCCAAAAATAACAGTAAGTAAAAGTCTGGACTACGGTGAGCAGTTAGGTGTGTTCGAACGGGTCCCTTTCTCCTTCCTTCCTTCCTTCCTTCCTTCTCTGTTCTCGAAAATACTGAACGTAAGTTGGACCCGAAAACTTGAAACTCTTTCCATGGCGGAAATGGTTTTGGAAGAAATGGTTGGGGTGGTTTTAGAAGGGTCAAAGGAAAAGATTTTTGAGAAATCTTTTTCTTCAGAAAAAGGAAAAAAAAATTTCTACGGTGGTTATTTGAAAACAGCCGTAGAAAGGGACTTTCTACGGCGGTTGTAAGAAACCGCCGTAGAAAGTAGGGGACTTTCTATGGCGGTTTTCTTACAACCGCTGTAGAAAGTCCCTTTCTACGGCGGTTTTCGAATAACCGCCGTAGATAATGTCTTTCTACAGCGGTTCTATATAGAATCACGTAGAAAATTCGTACTCTCTTTTTAATGGTGGTTTTGAAAAGCACAGCCGTTAAAAGTCCATTATGTAGTAGTGCATCAAACATGTGACACAGTATGGTGGCATCTTCTCTAATTCCAATAGTTGGAGAAAGCCCCTTCCTCTTTTCTGCAAATAAACCAAATCTGGGAGAGGCCTTAGGAGGTCTATTTCTGAACAAACCATTGCCACAGATGGGCGGGCTAAATTAGCTGATGGGAAGTCCACCTTGAGTGGTCGACCAAACATGTTCCCGATCGACATGAGTGACCACTCATCGTACAGCTCGAAAGGTAAGTGAGGGAGTGAAACCCAAACCGGAACTATGGAAGACTCCGCTTTTGGGTCGAAATCTGTGGTCCACTTGGTGATTCTCACAGCATAAGAGGTAAAATTCCATACCCCTTTCAAGAAGCACAGATTGTAGTTTTCATCTTGCTCGAATCTAATAAGAACTTGACGAGGATTGATCAAGCCGATATGATATCCCCTGAGAAGCCTGTCATCATTAAGTCAGTTCGTAAAGTGTCGATTGCTGGTTTACCCCTTGAAAATTTGCCAATCAAGGCTCGCTTGAGGGGTGCTTCCAACAGGTCCATCTCGTCATCGGTGAAGATTAAGGCCAGCTTTCCGCAGTGTTCCGTCGCTGCCTTCAGTGGCCGGTCAATTGGTTTCGGCAGTGGGGGGGAGGCGGTGTTTCGACAGCACCGCGGCGTAGTTTAGGGCTACCGGCGGCGGCCGGCCACCCTCCATTGGTGGAGGAGTCGTGTAGGAGGGGAGATCCTATTTTCGTTGAGCAAGAGACCTATCTCGAAGAGACCTCGTGGAGGCGTCGTGTCTCTCTCAATGGAATCAAAAAAATGGTCGCGCTACATAATATTTCATAACATACACATGACATACTTTTAAGGTTAACTTCGATATATTTTCTAAAAAAAAATTAACATAAAAAGGCGCAAGTGTTTGTGTCTATATATGTAAATTAATGATTATACTATAAACACATCACTTTCATGCAATTTTACTAGTCAAAAATTAGGTATTAAAATATTCTCTAAAAGAACTGGACCTTTGCCTGTTCTATAGCTCCATACTTCCAAGAATGCTTTGAGAACTTGCTTCACGAGCCAGAGCGTATGCAATTCAATTAACCCATACGCCGTTCAGAAGGAAGGAAGGTACATAATAAACTTAACCCCCTATGGAATCAACTTGGAGTTGTTACTGCTTCCTAGTAACCAACTTTATGGTGAAATTCCTTCTAGTCTTTAACATTGTAGCGCACTCGCTAACATTAACTTGAATTCTAGTAACTTTACATTGAAGCGGAATAGTTTTATGGGTATATCATACCCCCTATCATTGGAAATATATCAAAGTTATTGGATCTTGCATTAGATGTAAATTAAATTTATGGGCAGACTCCTTCAATGTTGGGACAACTTCCTCGTTTGGAACAGGTATATCTTAGTGGAAACCTGCTAACCGGAAAAATCCAGTCGAAGTTCGGACAGTCTACAACTATGAAAATATTAAGACTCGAGTTAAACAAGTTTAGTGAAAAACAAACTTTCTCATGGCAATGGCATGAAGATATGATGTGTACTTTTAGTTTTTTTTTAAAAAAGTTTTTGTTAATATTAATTATTTATGTTTAAATTACTCCGTTCTCTTTAATTTTAGCTGTATTCTTCTTTTAATCTCTAAATTTGAAAAGAAAATTCATTTTCATTCAACTGTAAAAATAGTTTGCAAATGGTCCATCATGAAACTAATTCGAGAGGTTTCAACTTAATTAATCGAAGAACAAAAATAGAAAAATAAAAAATTGCAGAAGTAATGGATTTCAAATGAAGTATTTCAAATCAAACAAACTAACAAAATCTAAGTTTCAATTAAACTCAAACAAAAATTAATTTAATAATTTACAAGTTTTAACTTACAATTAATAAAATCTAAACAATAAAGTTTAGAATAATAAACTAGCATAAGAAATTGGATGGCCAAAAGAACAAATACAAGCGAATTTATTAAAGTTTTAGAAATATATATCCTACATATAAATTAAATGCAAGAAGATGGAAAAGAAAAGAAAAAAAAATAGCTTCAAGGCAGTTCACTTTAAGCTCTTTAATTTAATTCCACACTAGGAGTCCAATTGACTGACCTGAAATATTTTAGCCCAAATTACACTTCATTAATTTTTTATTTGTAAGAAATCCATTAATTAATTAACTTATTTTTTGAGGAACATGAGAGTAAAATACATGAGACAAGTTGAATATCTTATTTTATTAGCCTAAAATCAACCATGTGTATTGTGCTTATGAAATACGTACGTATAGAGATTAGAAAAACAAAAAAAATGACACGATGAATTTCGTATTGTCATTTTTTAAATTTGTATTAAAGATAGGTAATAATAATAATGCGTAAAAAGTTATACAACCGATTTATACATGCGGTGGATTTTAGGGCACATCTTTCTAAGACCTTAGTTTTTCTTTCATCTATAAAATATATTTAAAACAAGTATAACTGATATTCATGAAGAGTATAACGACTACGATTTTCTACATTGACTACTATTCACAAGTATCAGCTTTTATTTTAAAAAGAAGAGTAGTGGTACACTAGTGCTACTCACTTATACTCTTCCAGAGAAGCACTTACTTATACTCTACTGAACTAGCATTTTTAGTTTTTTTTATTTTTTATTTCCTTTCTCAATTCATTTTCTTCTTAAGTGCTACTCCTAAAGAATTACACATCTGCTATTCTAAAGTAGTATACGAGTAGCATTTTCAAATTTTTTTTTCCATCCTTAAATAACACTAGAACAAGTATTAAATATCAGTATTATTTAGTTCAAATACAAGTTTACAAAAATTGTACTTACGAGTATTGCATATATGAATTGGTTCAAACCATGTTAGTTACAATAACATAATATAATATTAATGAGTACGTTATAAGTTATAAAATATAGAAAGTAATTAATAAGAAATAAATCATTTGTCAAATATGCAAATCATTGTGGTTGGGTAGAATTCCAAACACATGTACTTATGAATAATGGAATATGATCATTTGAAAAAATTGTAGCTTAGAAGACTAAAATTAATATGTCGTGCCATCCGGTCGAAGACAAAAGTCAACAATTAACACATATTTATGGGAGTTGATTAAGTTATTAAGTTTTAAGTTTTATTCTTTTAGAGTTTTTATTTATTTACTCCATCCGTTATATTAGAAGAGTCCACTTTGAAAAATATTTTTCGTTACAATAGAAGAGTCAACACTTTCAATTTTTTTCACTCTTCATACCCCTTACTAATATAATAATATGTGGTTCATAGTTAGTTCACACATGAAAAGTAAGGATATTAATGAAATACGTTTGCATGCTTGAAAGTGGACCCTTCTAATGGAATGGAGAGAATATTATTTTCCTTGAAAGATAACAATATTTCACGGGAGTTAAGCCAATTCGTCAACTTACATTATTGTTGACATCCTAATGTTGAAATATTTTATTGTAATTATCTAAAATCAACACAATGTATACAGAAAATGTAATAAAAAATCTTTTCCCAGATATACAAAAGCATTTTTATTTGTAAGAATTTCACGCCTATATTTCTCCCGAAAAAATAAACAAAGTATAACCAAAAAAGAAAATAGTAGTTGTTCTATTTGCAAGGATTTTATGCATATCTTTCTCCCGAAAAAAATAAACAAAATAAAACCAAAAAAGGAAAAATTACTAGAAGTATAGTTTTCTATTTGGAGTGACGTTTACATGCTTAATATATACTCATGGTTTTTGTGGTAATTTGCAGCGAAGGAATGGACCGAGATGTATGCGACCGGGGTGTGATCGGGGAAGTCTTTTTGTAACTGAGAAGTAGGGGAAAGTTGCATTGAAATTAGAAGGATATTTTCAGTCAAAACAATTAGAAACTAGTATTGGAGTATAGCTCATTAGCCCCTCAGTTTGACATTAACATCTGACCTGATGAGAGGGCTTTGTTTTGTGTTGTTAGTTAAGTAGAATCGTTGAACTTCACCTGTTTATGTCTTTTTAAAGTTTCCTTGTTAGTTGTTATAACCCTGCCAATATTTGCTTCTGATCTCAGTTAAGGTTTAATTTGGTTTCCAAATCCATAATCCATTTTACTTCCCTTCGCAAACATAAATATGACAATTATAATGCCAATTTTGGTTACTTCTTGATACATCCAAGGAATATACCAACTAGAGTTGGACACAAATATGTATTGAAATTCAACTAGTATAGTATTATATTATCAGTTTGGATTCTCTATCTTACTAATTGTGTATAAATGGTGTATCACAATTTAAAAAAATCATTTTAATGTTTAATTAACTTGTGATACGTAAATGGTATGCAGCTAGCGAGATATTAGATCACCTCGGTTCATGCCTCTTGTTAACTCCCATTTTTCATCAAGAGAATGGGAAGTTGAAAAGGTCTACACAATCAGTTCAAACATTCATCATCTCTTACCTTGAGTTTTCTTTCTGTTGGTTAGGTCCCCTCCAAAAAACTGAAAATGAACCATATAATGTGATATACGGGGTGCATATTATAAATGTGATCGACTTTAGAGAGGAACATTAATAAGAATTATCCTTCTAAAGCAGTCGCCATATGAAAAACTTCCAAACTAAATTGCAAAAAAACAAGTTAATAATATGATCACTAGATGAATAAACCAATGGTTCACTTAAACCTGTAACACTAAAGAGGATAACTGGAAAAAAAGCGAAAAAAAGCTACGAAGGAATCTCAGTTTTCACTTTTCAGTGTTCTTCTGGTCTAATATCATTATCAACAGTAAACTTTACCCACAGAGGAAGAACCTCTAATCCTGCATTCATCTATCAAAAATCTGGAAACACAGAAAACTACAGTTACTAAATTGATGGTTAAAGAAAGCAACCCAGTTAATCAAAGTATGGAATGCATCTCCGAAGAAATATTTTAAATGTGGCTAACAACTTTGATTTCAGAATTGAACAGTGAAAAAGTACCCTTTGTTTTGGCTTCCATAGTTACCACAATACGCTATGAATCAGACGCAACGATGGCCGAAGAAGGCGATTGCTGAACCTCACACGCAGCAGCAACGGGAGAAGTAACGCCAACACCACATCCCATAGCATTGACATACTTCACTGCCCTCTTCTTGCGTGGGCTCCAATTCTCAACCGCCGGCGTACTCGGCAGCGTTTCAGAACTTCCAGTGTTCAACCTAGGGGTAAGGGTAACGATATCTGCAAGTTTTCTGGGCCTTCCTCGCGTCTTCCTAGGCTGCTTCTCCGACGAAGCTGACGCAATAGTTCCGACGGAACACCCTCCGCTGTCGAGACTTCCTTGTTGGTGCAGGTGATTGACGGCGTTCAGTGTTTGGAGAGAGGTGACGCAGCATTCCTGCCATTTCAGATCGTTCAAGTCGTTGATCACGTCTTCCAGTGATAAGATTGCGTCGGAAGTTACGCCGCCGTCTTGGATTGTTGAGCGGGTGGGGTTCATGAGGTCCATTTTACCCACAACCTCAAGCAAAATACCCTGTGTATGAAATTAAAGGAGCAAAAAAATGGTAAAAATTATAACAACAACAATAATCGAAACAGGAATGGAAAAAATGAGAATCCTAACACATTGAAGCCTGACCTTGTTAGTTCTGTGTATCTTTTTGAAGCCGTGCATCTGAATGATCTGCAAAAGGGAAAAGGAAACAAAATTACAAATCCACACTTCATTTTCTTCACATGAATCAATACTCAGCAAACCTATAAGAACTAAGTCTCTGATTTTTTCAGAAAACTGAGGAGAAAAAACAGAGAGTAATTTGAGAATCATCGAGCAAGCGATTGAATTATTTTTAGAGTTCATTCAGTAACGAAGCACTCACATCACATGAAGAAATACAGAGAAACACATTTATCTAAGAAAACAAAGCTCTGAACACAAGAGTAATACGCGACCGAAAAAATGAACCGTGTAATTTTATAAGAAAAAAGAAAAGGTAAAGTGATGTGTACTGTGTGGGCTCCACGTACTGGCACGAAATGCTTGTTGGTCCGTTCAATTTCAGCATAGGCCCACGAGGCCCATATCGTTTTTTTGTTTGGAGGCCCATTAGCATAAACTGCTTTCGTAGATCATTATGGATTTTTCTTTTCTTTTTTTTTTTTTTGGAATATATATGTAATGGCATAGATGGTGAATCGTACAATGATTTTTATTTTTTTAAAATCAAAGTCAGATTTTATTACTCATCTTGGCTCATTCAAAGAGTTTATTTTGAAAAATATATAACTCATTATAGATTATGAGTTACAATACTTAAAATAAGTCACACAGTATTTTTCACTTATATACTTACTTTATAAGTAATGATTAATTGTGAATCATATATTATTATATTAATAATTGACAGGTAATGTAAATAAATTTAAAATAAATAATAGAATAAAATATTTTAAAAAATGAGCTCTTTTCGTTTCCGTGATACAGAAGAGAGGGCATTTTGTAACATAACTTTCTTTCAAATATACAACGTCATAGTGTGATTCCAGAATATTTTTGTTTGCTAGTAGAAATCAACACATATATATGGGAGCTAAGTGACATTGTTGACTTGCATTGCTGATACGTCATTATCACATTAGTAAAAATCTATGCAGCGTAAAATAAATGGAAATTTAACTCTTTTATTTGGACAAAATTTTAATAACTGAAAATTGTTAATGGAACGGTAAGGATTTTAAAATTGAAATGGTTGGGCGGACTTGCAAGACAACTTATTGGAACAAAAAGATCAAAGAAAGAATGTGTATACGGCATATGAATTTGGAATCGGTATGTTAGCTCATTTTAATAGACATTTTAAAAATACGTTTTTGAAAAAAAATAATGTCAAGAGTGTATTAAAATGTAAAAAGTGAAGTTATATAATAAAAAATATGTTTTAAATTACATGAAAAATTATTATAAAAGACAAAAAAAAAAATAGAAAAATTAATTAAATAATGTTTGGAAATTATATATGCAGAGAAGTCTGCACCACAAGATAGCCAGAGACCTTACAAAATTAATGGATGTGGTGAGGTTCTTTGAAGGGGTCAATTTGACAATGAAATTATGTGATTAATTAATAATTTATGTTTTGTTTTGTTTCATAAATTTCCACATTCTCTCTTCACCTTGCATTGTTGTGAGGTCTGTTTCTGATATGACGATTCCAGATCATTTGCGTCAGTAGAAAAATAATTTTACTTTGGTTAGTTTATCGTTTAAATTCTTTTGGCTATTTCTTGTAATTTGCAACATTTTTATTGTACCATTGTTTATTTTTATAGTGCATTGATGGTGAAAACTACAAGTCGTTTCAAAACCAGTGTTATTCTCTTCATCATTATAAAGACATAGCGTAACGATATATGATAATTGCGACGTGCATGTGTTCATTGCCACAAGTAACATATTTAGCTGATATCGAAATAATAAACTCATTTTACCGTTTTAATATATGAGTGATACATGCAAATCATTTTTGTATGGAAAGTAATTAAGTCAATTAGTCAACTTGCATGGTCTACACGCAAATAAGGACTTGCAAGTTGGCTAATAAAGAAGGTCTCAATCTCAATCCTCTAGTCATTTTAGCCGAAGACCTTCTTCAGTGAGTATGCAAATCATTTTCATTTGCAAGAATTCCACACACATTTAATGAGACTCAAGTCAATTCGTCAACTTACATCTTAATGTTGAAATATTTTATTGTAATTGTCTAAAATCAAAACAACTTATACAAAAAATGTAATAGAAAATCTATTTGTAAGAATTTTACGCATATACAAAATAAAACCAAAAAAGAAAATAGTAGTTCTATTCGCAAGAATTTTAAACATATACTTCTACATAGAATTAATGATATTTTCGAGTTACGTAATGAGCAAATACAATTAAAAAAGGAAATTGTGTCTATATATATCTTTTATCATTTTGAGCTTATTGTCAATACTGTTTATCTTCTTCCTGCTTTCTAACTTGACTGTCGGAGCCTATACAGGGGGGAAAGCCCCGTTTTTCTCTTGATCATTTATAATTGTTGCCGGAACAGTCCCCAAATCACGTTCTTCTCCATCATCTTTGCTGATCCGAGCTACCCAGGTCGGTTCCCAGTGCAACCATCTCCTTTTGCAGTGAAGCCTTCATCAGTTTGGGCCGCGCTGTTCAAGATAACTCATCGGGCCGCAAGAAGCACCACAAAGAGAACATTTTTGCGTCACATCATTCACAATCTAAACAAAATTAATTTTTATATAAAAAAATAAATAATATTTTATTTCGTAAATTTATATATTATTTCAAATTTAAATACTATGCTTATCAATTGAATATTGATATCTTAAATAAGTAAAATTATACTCTATTATTTTTTATTACAATATTTTTTTAAATAGTAGTATAAATGTACAAACAGTAAAGAGAAAAATAACACTAAATGTAAATTTTATCATTAGTTTATATAGTATTATAATGTATATTGTTTAAAAAAATTTATTATTATAATATATGTAGTATACAGAATTGATATATGAAATTAATATATAAATAAACATATAATATAATAAACATAATAAGATAATAATATAAAATAAAAGTAAAAGAAGTGGCTAATCAGCTTACCTTAAAGACAATTGTTGAACTTATGTCATGTGTTCAAATCTCATCTTAAGTAAAAATAATATAATTTTGAAAATTTTTCATTGGGGGCAAAAAAAAAAAAAAAAAAAAACCGGCCCAGAACTCGGCCCGGCTGGGTCTATACCCGACCCGACCCGATCCGACTCGAAACCGACGGGTCGGGTCGGGTCGGGCCGGGTATCACATTTGCTCACCCCTAGTTGTAGGTCTATTCCTGATCTGACAGAAGGGCGTCGTTGTGTAGGCTACATAAATACAAGTCTTTGTAGATTAGGGAAAGTAGACGATTCTAGATCATTTGCGTCAGTAGAAAATTAATTTTACTTTGGTTAGTTTATCCTTTAAATTCTTTTGGCTATTTCTTGTAATTTGCGCATTTTTATTGTACCATCGTTTATTTTTATAGTGCATTGATGGTGAAAACTACAAGTCTTTTCGAAACAAGTGTTATTCTCTTCGTTATTATAAAGACATAGCGTAACGAGATATGCTTATTGCGACGTGCATATGTTCATTGCCACAAGTAACATATTTAGCTGATATCGAAATAATAAACTCATTTTACCGTTTTAATATATGAGTGATACATGCAAATCATTTTTGTATGGAAAGTAATTAAGTCAATTAGTCAACTTGCATGGTCTACACGCAAATAACAAGGACTTGCAAGTTGGCCAATAAAGGTCTCAGTCTTAATCCTCTAGTCATTTTAGCCGAAGACCTTCTTTAGTGAGTATGCAAATCATTTTCATTTGCAAGAATTCCACACACAAGTTGGTCAATTCGTCAACTTACATCTTAATGTTGAAATATTTTATTATAATTGTCTAAAATCAACACAACATATACAAAAAATGTAATAGAAAATCTATTTGTAAGAATTTTACGCATATACAAAATAAAACCAAAAAAGAAAATAGTAGTTCTATTCGCAAGAATTTTAAACATATATTTCTACATAGAATTAATGATATTTTTGAGTTACCTAATGAGCAAATACAACCTAAAAAGGAAATTGTGTCTATATATATATATATATATATCTTTAATAGTGGTTCATGACCTCCAGGACCTTTCCATAGTGCATCACCAAATCCAAATGGGAAAGATTATCCTTTTCTTACTGTTTCTTGCAGTACTTCAATACTGCTTCGCACTGCCATTGATGAGCAGCTCCTCCACAGACGAGGCTGCTCTTTTAGCCATCAAATCTCAAATTACATTTGATCCCTCCAACATCTTAGCCACCAATTGGACCAAAGGCTCCTCCTTTTGCAATTGGATTGGCATCACTTGCAACCACAAGCACCAAAGGGTATCAGCCTTGAACCTTTCCGGCGAAGGATTGAAAGGCACCATAGCCAAAGAAGCTGGGAATCTCTCATTCCTTGTTTCTCTGGACATTAGCAACAACAATTTCCATGGCTCCATTCCAGAACAGATTGGCCATTTAAAGCGATTGCGAACTTTATATATGCAGCTCAATGAGTTCAGTGGTCATATTCCTGAGAGCCTTGGATTCCTAACCAGAATTCAAGACTTATTCCTATATAATAACAGTCTCAGTGGACCTATTCCTCCTGCCATTTTCAACATTTCTTCGTTTCGGGTTATTGATTTCAAGCACAACTTCCTTCATGGGAGTCTACCTGAGGATCTCTGTAGTAATCTCCCAAAATTGGAAAGCTTCAATGTCTCATTCAATAGGCTAAGGGGGCCAATTCCAGCTTCTCTTTCTCAATGTTCGGAAATCAAGTTTCTTGATATTTCACACAATGAATTTACAAATTCCATACCTGAAAATATTGGAAACCTGTCAAAACTGGAGCGGTTGTATATTGGTTTCAACAATTTGACTGGTATGTATATAAGACTTTTCTTTTTCTTGGAATCACTTTAACAGCTCATCCTTCATTTCATATATAATCCAAATGTGACCAATTTTCATTTTATATTTTTTGGTCTAAGTTTGCTCTTCTTTATTTTCAGGCAAGCTACCTTCGACGTTGTTTAATATATATTCCATGAAAATTTTAAGTGCTGGATATAATTCGATATTAGGTAGACTTCCAGAAGATATTTGCAAGAAAAGCATGAATCTTGAACAGTTGTTTCTTTCTTACAATTTCATAACTGGAAAAATACCTTCTCCTGTGTCATATTGTCAATCGCTATAACGGATTGATTTGTCTAACAACAATTTGGAAGGAAGAATTCCAATTGGAATTTGGAATATGTCGTCGCTTCAGTATTTATACCTGGGCTACAACAAATACTTTTGTTTTGAGGGAAATTCAGATTTGAATTTAGGAAATTCTTCCTCTTTGTTTATTGTGCGAGTCAAGTTTTTCTTGGCTTATTTTTTTATTTTTTATTCTTCTGTCTCATTCAAAGAGTTCACTTTGTATTACTAAAAATGATAATACAATATGGACTCTTTGAATGGGACGGAAGGAGTACTTTATTTTAATAAAAGATTATCTTGCTATTTAATTGAAAACAGAGAAATTTTTTTTATAGGGGGAGTAAAGTTTTTAAAATGATAAAGGAATGTATAATTTTCCTATAATTTTTTAAAAAGGGTGGTAAAGTATTGGCTAAAAATTGTACAATAAAAATATTTTAAATCTATAATTTAATTTAATCAGTACTAATAAAAAGTGCATAAAAAAATATCATTTCAATACATTTATATTCTTTTATTAATAATAATTTAATAAATTTATACTTTTGCATCTAAATGGCGTGGTGCTTTTTTTTTTTTTTTAAATGGCGTGGGGTCACTGGGACACATGCCTCGGTGCCTCCATTATAGATTCGCCACTAGTATTGAACCGACCATGCATCGATATTGAATCTCTCCGAGAATCTGTATGAGACATATTTACAAATGAAAAGTGAAGCAAACTTCCAAATTAAGAAAATTAATTCACGGTAATTAAACTATAGGGAGGTCATCCGTAAGTTTCTCAAACCACAGGAGTTATGCGTTATTAACCCAGTATTTTTGGATAAATTACATGCACTTCTCTCAAATTTTGTCTAGTAATTTTGTAATTTTATAAGGTTTCATTATTTTTTCTCACATTGTGTTTACAATGTTGTTTGACTTTTACCCCATGTATTTTTAAAATAATCTTTTCCCACCTAAATTCTCACTATTTTGTAAAATTGATTTTACCCCCACTTTTGCTGATAACAACAATATCTTTTTACTATGTGTTTTTAAAATATATAGGGTAATTGTCAATGAGGGTATTCTATAAGGGACAATTGTCATTTGTCCTTAATATATTGTAATATAATGATACCTAATCCTGCTATATAATTTTTAAAAATGTGATAGTAAATTAAAATAAATATTATTTTTGTGATAATATAAACAATAATTTTTATTTATTTGATGAATATGTTAAGAAAGAGTTATTTTGGTGAAATAATTAAATACTATAAAAAAAAAGTATAAAATGAATCAGAAATAGAATATATGCTAAGATTCTTTAGGAGAAAAAATTGGTGCCGTGGCTAAAGATAAATTTATACACCATTTAATTTCATGTGAAAATTACAAAAATGGTATTTTAAGTTGGATATAGCATTTCTTATATAGGAAAAAAAATTGGCGTTAATTAGTAAATACTCTGTTTGCTATTTTTGAAGGGAAACTAGATGACTTCATAAGTCCGGGAAATTCCTCTGCCTTGAAAGAAATCATTTTGGGAGGAAATAGATTCTTTGGAAACTTGCCGGAAGATCTATGCTTGAAACATCCAAATCTGGAGGCTTTAGATGTTGGTGCGAATCTACTTGCAGGCCGAATTCCTTCGAGTCTATCACATTGCAGTACACTTCAGTACCTTTTCTTGTATTCTAATAACTTTACAGGTAATATTTTTATTTTTTACTTCCATGTATTAATTATGTTGTAGTGCAATAATAAAACAACTTTATCAACATATCAATATTTTTAATCACGCAGGAGGCATACCAATTGGACTTGGAAACATGTCTGCACTTCAATATCTATATCTCTTTAACAATAGTTTGACAGGTTTGTAATAACCACATTCCCTTTACTCTATCAAATAAACTGTCAAAAAATATATATATTAAATTGAGCAACCAATTTAACAGTTTCATTTTCATTGTATCCCTTTTCCCTCCCAGACTTCTTCTAAACGTTGCCGCTAACTTTTAAACATGTTATTTATTGTTTTGGCATGTAATTTTGATTTGAATTAAGAATATTTTTTTAATATATATTTATTGTGGGGGTCAAGTTCCTTAGCCTATTTTTAAATTTTTATTTTTTATTTTATTTAAATAAAAGGTTATACAATCATGCTGTTAATTAATTTAAAAAAATATGATGGTAAACTAAAATTCATTTTGTGATACTATTAAATAATAAAATTTATTGTATTTGATGAATATGCTAAGAAAGAGTTATTTTGTGAAATAATTACCAAGTATTATAATACTATTAAATAAATATAAAATGAACAAAAAATACAACATGTCTTAGAAAGTAGAATTTTAAATTAGCAAACAAGTTTACAGATTCATTTTTGGGCTTCTCATAATGTTGGCGTTAATTTGTTTATTGCTTTGGTTAGGAAATTAGATTTGAAGTTCTGAAATTCCTCTTCCTTGAGGACTATATCTTTGGGAAGAAATGGATTCTTTGGAAACTTGCTTAAATATCTATGCTTCAGTCATCCAAACCTGATGTCCTTAGACCTTTAACTTACTTACAGGCAAACAATTTCTTCTAGTTAATTTTAAAGTAAATTAAAATAAATTTTTTATTTTTGTGATAATGTAAACAATAAATTTTTTTTTATTTGATGAGTATGTTAAGAAAGAGTTATTTTTGTGATATAATTAAATAGTATGAAAAAGTATAAAATGAACCAGAAATAGAATATATGCTAACATTCTTTAGGCGTAAAAAATGATGCCATGGTTAAAGATAAATTTATAAACCATTTAATTTCATGTAAAAATTACAAAAATGGTATTTTAAGTTGGATATAGCATGTCTCTTATATAGGATAAAAAGTTGGCGTTAATTAGTAAATACTCTGTTTGCTATTTTTGAAGGGAAACTAGATGACTTCATAAGTCCGGGAAATTCCTCTGCCTTGAAAAGAATCATTTTGGCAGGAAATAGATTCTTTGGAAACTTGCCGGAAGATCTATGCTTGAAACATCCAAATCTGGAGTTTTTAGCTATTTGTGAGAATCTACTTGCAGGCCGAATTCCTTCGAGTCTATCACATTGCAGTACACTTCAGTACCTTGTCTTGTATTCTAATAACTTTACAGGTAATATTTTTATTTTTTACTTCCATCTATTAATTATGTTGTAGTGCAATAATAAAAATAACTTTATCAAAATATCATTATTTTTAATCACGCAGGAAGCATACCAATTGGACTTGGAAACATGTCTGCACTTGAAGATCTAGATCTCAGTAGCAATAGTTTGACAGGTTTGTAATAGCCACATTCCCTTTACTCTACCAAATAAACTGTCAAAAAAAAAAAAAAAGATAGTAAATTGAGCAAACAATTTAACAGTTTCATTGTCATTGTATCTCGTTTCCCTCCAAGACTTCTTGTATACATTGCCACTAACTTTTAAATATGTTATTTATTGTGGGGGTCAAGTTCCTTAGCCTATTTTTAAATTTTGATTTTTTATTTTATTTTAATAAAAGGTTATCCAATCCTGCTATTTAATTAAAAAAAATTATGGAATACTAAATTTTATTTTTGTGATACTATTAAATAATAAAATTTATTGTATTTGATGAATGTGCTAAGAAAGAGTTATTTTGTGAAATAATTACCAAGTATTAAAGTTCTATTAAATAAATATAAAATGAACCAAAAATAGAACAGATCTTAGCATTCTTTATGTCCTGAGTTAAAAGATAAATTAATACTTTTTTGTTCCGGCATGCAGGAGAACTACCTCTCGCTTCTTCAAATCTATCTACAGCTTTGAAAATGGTTGATGTTAACTCCAACGGATTATATGGTATCTTACCCCAAGATTTGTGCTTAAGATATCCAAATTTAGAGGTCTTACTCCTTGAGAATAACCAATTTAATGGGCAAATCCCTTCCAGCATATCGTATTGTTGTTCTATGGACACTATTGATTTTGCTGGAAACAAGTTCACAGGTACCAAATTTAAATCTTCATCTTTAGTGATCTTTCTTTGAGAAGAACACATTAATTAATGTTTTCGTATTCAAAATGGATTAATTTCAGGTGAAGTGCCAAGTGACATTTGGAGGAACATGTCCATGCTTCGAAATTTAGTACTTGCCTGGAATAGTTTCACGGGTATCATCCCTCCTTCTATTGCAAATATGTCAAACTTATTGTTTCTGTCGTTGGGTGAAAACCACTTCTACGGGCAGATTCCTCCAGAGTTGGGACAACTTCCTCATTTGAATGCAACATATCTTAGTAGAAACGTACTAACCGGAAAAATTCCACCGGAGTTAGGACAATCTACAAGCATTGAAATATTAAGACTCGAGTCAAACAAGCTTAGTGGGGAAATTCCTGCGTCTTTATTTAACATAACTAGTTTAAGAAATGTAAGCCTTTCAGAGAACCTGCTTGTTGGTAAACTTCCTTCCATTGAGTTCCTATGAATCTTCATGAAATAATGAAGGACATGTGTCTACAATAGCAGGCTATATATTTTGTTTTTTATTCATGCATATATAAATTTTGGTTAATACTAATTATTCATGTTTAAAGCACTCCATTAGTCTTTTAATATCAGCTGTTGTCCTTTTTTAAACCAAAGCCGCCATGCATGGGAATTTAATATATTATAATCCCCACTCATAGATCTAGTACCCCAACAAAAAAGAAATTAATAAAAAAAAATCCCCTCGAATCCATGTGAGACCCACAACTATGGTTCTCGACCTAAACAAACTTAATTTCAACCAATCTATAGTTGATAGTTGAGATCGTGTATACTTGGGCTGATATATATTATTAACCATGGGAATCTTGGTACGGAAGTTATGCATCCTTCAAGATCTAGATGCTATAACAAGATTGTGCAAAGTACATAGTTTTCTTAAGGGATGCTGTTTTTTGCACATAATATGTGCAAGTTTTTTTGTACATAAAGTAGAAAATACCATTATTGCCCTCTTAATGAAATTTTGGGTCATATACTTCAAAGGGTAATAATGGTAATATCAAATATCATGGCCCACATTTTCTACTTTATGTGCACAAATTCTTGCACATAATATGTGCAAGAAACATTTTCCTTTCTTAAGATAGTCTTGTTTTTATTAATTGTACTGTTAGAAAGGCATTGCAGGCTAATTAATGCGATGTGTATACGAGAGTTGGCAAAAACAGTTTAAACATGCGCGTTAGCTGCCACACGTGACATCTTTTAGTGATTCAAAAAATGTGTCGTACATGATACTTGATATCAAAATAATATCATTATAATATATGATTGGTATGCAAAATAAAGTGATACATGTGAGCTAATTCCGATATAAACATGATAGGATAGGAAAATGCTACAATAAATATTTTTTTTCCTTTCATCCTTTTGTACATATACAAAACGATCTAATTTAATTGCAAGTTAAATTAAATTGAGGTCATTTCAAATATTAATGTACTTATAATATATAAGAAGCTAGCTAGTGTAATAAAAAATTATTTGTGATCGAAAGACATTACGAAAGCTAGCAAAGTCAATTAGTCAACTTGCATTGTCGATATCCAAAATAACGATGAATTAGTTGGATTTGCAAGTTTCAAAGTTTGCTGACAGTGATTGAATAAGATGGTCTCTAGTAATTTTAGCCGAAGACTCTAAAATATGTAGAGGTATAATTTTTCATCATTTTTAATGCAAATTTTTTTACTATTCAACTATACTTTTTTATGTTTTCAATACTTTTTTATTATAAAACTATTTTCCAAAAACATGTTTTCAAAACCATTTTTAAAACCGTGTTGCACATAATAGTTGCAGCAATAAAGGTTTAGCAATAGTGTTTTTCTTTTCGCATGATTTTTTACCAACACTAGAAGGTTTTATAGGTCATTTGAGATAGTTATACAAATTTCAAAATTATTAAGGTAAAAGAAATAACATAAGATGACCCTTTAATTCTGGGCTAAGAAATTCTAGACCAAAAAATGATACTTTCTTCGTTCCATTAGAAGAGTTCACTTTGTAATAAAAATAAAGAAATGTTTGTTTGATTATTTTTTGGTCCATAATTTTTTTTCAGTTTGTCAAATCAGTCTAAATTACTGTTACTGTTTGTCAACAAAAAAACCTTCTACTGCCAGTAAAAGGAACAAAATCGCCAAAAAAAAGTGAAGAAAATGGACCACGTATAATTGCCACGACAAAAACACGAGAGACTAAAAGTGCAATTTTTCCTATACTTTTTAAATCTAAATATGACTCTTATATTTGGACTCAGGAGGTAGTTTGTTTTCTAATATGTAATTCATGACCTCCACAAGCCGCCACAACATATATATAGTCTAGTAGGAGAACACTAGTGGAGCCATAAATTTTTTTTAGAGGCCCACATACATAATGATGCATTAATACAAACAAATTAAGGGAATTTTAGGGCATCACTAGTACAGAAATGATCAAAGGAAGCGCCCCTTTGGAGGCGCTATTAGAGGCGGGTGGATATAATTATTGGAGGCGGGTGGATGTTGCACCCGCCTCCAATTCTCTTTTGAGGCGAGAAAAGGCTTTGCACCCGCCTCCAATATCGTGTTTATTGGAGGCGGGTGCATTTTCCCAAATTTTAATCAATATTTTAATCAATAATTCTCTTTGTTTTGAACTGTTGAAAGTTGAAAATAAATTTGAAAATAATTTATTAGGATAATTTTGAGAGTTGAAAATAATTTTGAAAAAAGGAGATAAATTTTTAGGTAATAAAAACCACAAGTTTTAGAAGAAAATATATAAATATATATTTTTGATTTTAACTTCATAGTATATGTAGCATAGTGGTAAATTTAATATGAAAGAGTCAAGTGAGTCCGCCGGTGCGAGTTCGATTCCTACCGAAACCATAAATTAAAGAATGGAAAATGAAATTTTTTATTGGTAGAATATTGGAGGCGGGTGTAACGGACACCCGCCTCCAATAACAATTTATTGGAAAGGTTATTGGAGGCGGGTGCATGTTAACCCCTCACAGGGGAGGCGGGTGCGGGCACCTCCAACTCGAGGCGGGTGCACACAGCGTGCACCCCCCTCCTAATGCCCTTAGGACCCGCCTCCCCTAAGGCATTTTGGTGTAGTGCATTTTCTTTTGGTTTTGGTTTTAATTTTGGTTCAATAATAAATTTAATATATTATAATTATTTTTCATCATTTTTAATACAACCTTTTACTATTCAATTATATTCGTATCTTTTTTATATTTCCAATATATGATACTTTTTACAGGAGAATTACCTCTCACTTCTTCAAATATGTCCACAGCATTACACTACTTTGATGCTGATCACAATGGATTAAATGGTACAAGATTTGTGGTTCAAATATCCAAATTTGGAGTTCTTCACTCTTAACAGTAACCAATTCAGAGGGAAACTCCCTTTTAGCATATCATATTGTAGCGCCATTGTCACGACTGATTTAGCTTATAATATGTTCATCACAGGTACCCGCGGGTATATCTTTCCATCGATTTTCTTTTAATTAGCAGAAAAGGAAGAAAATATTAATTTGTTGATATCTAAACGGATTTTCAGGTAACCTGCCAAGTGACATTGGGAAGAACATGTCAATGCTTGAAAATTTAATACTTGCCGGGAATAATTTCACCGGTATCATTCCTCTGTCGATTGGAAATATGTCGAATTTACTGTCTCTCGGGTTGGATGAAAGCCAATTGTATTGGCAGATTCCTCCAGGGTTCGGACCACATCCTCATTTGGAACAAGTGATCCTTAGAGGAAACCTACTTACAGGAAACATTCTGCCGGAGTTAGGACAATCTTCAAGTATCGAAAAATTAAAACTCGACTCAAACTATAGCTTAGTGGATAAATTCCTCCGTCATTATTTAACATTGTTAGGAATAAACACCTTTCAAGATCTTGAACCACTTGTTGGAAGAAATATTCCAACAAAAATACTACAGCATAATTGAAAAACAAAAAAGAAACAACACAACAGATTTAACGTTTCGATCTCAACAGATCTACTCCACAGAACTTAGAAGAGTTTACAATGTACACCCTCAATATACAAAGTCTCTCGCCTTCTATTCTATTATCACTCTCCCTTTCTATCTCGTCACCCTTTGGTTCTCATCGTCGAAGGCATAAGTAGGAACACACATCACTTATGGTCTCATAACAACCAACCAACAACAACTTCTTCATCTTCATCGGAAGCATAGGTATGAACATCGATCATCTCCTATGACCTAACAACGACTTACCAATGTCAACGTCGGATACATAAGCAGGAATGTTAATCGTCTCTTATGAACTCACGACGGCATCCTATCTCTCACTTGCCCGAAGGCCTTTCCCACTACACAGTGCCGTTCCTAAAACTTATGAGACCCAAGGCAAAACAACAAAAAGAAACCCCTATAAAAAAAATTTATAACATAGAAAATCATTTATAATTATACTTTCGAGCTTTTCTAGATGAAAAATCATCAATAATAGTATCGGTTTCAAGGTTGTCTAAAATACAGATTTTCTCTTTTAACAACAAATTTATCAATAACACCTTTTTGTGATTTAGCCAATTGTTCTAGTTTTTGCCTTTTTTTTCCTTTTTTCACACCCAGAAAGATGCTTTTTATGCATCATATTATTATTATAAATTTATAATGCATAGTAGCACAACACAACACCACAAGATTTACCTACCACACAAAAAAGTATTTAAATCAATTTCTAGTGAAAGCAACAATAAACCTGAATCAGACTAGAAATATGGGCATTTTACGTCCAAACCTTTACGACTCTACGCTAAACTCGTCGTAAATAATAATTAATGACGACGTGTTTACTAATCTGGACGTAAAATTCCCTTTTTAATTACGTCTAAAACCTAATCACGTCGTTAAGGCTCTAATCTGGACGTGAAAATGAATTGGGAAATAAATTTACTAATATTTTATTAATACTAATATTTTTTCTATTAAAAAAATAAAAATTCTTGTGATTTTTTTTTTAAGTCAAACGACTGGGTATTCACACACCCCCCCCCCCCCCCCCCCCCCCCCCCCCAAAACCTTTCTCTCTCTCTCTCCCCTTCCCCTGCACTCACACTCTTTCAGAGACGTATTCTCACTCTTCCCTTTCCCTTTACTGAACGAAAATCCGCATTCCTACTCTCGGAACTGCGTCTCGTCGGAGCTGCGTCTCACCGGAGCCGGTAAGCTACGTCTCGTTGGTTTTGAGTGGTGTCCATTCCAACGGTGGTTAATAATTGTTAAATTTTTGTTTACAGAGCTGAAATTGTGTAGGGTATTCTGCTCCGGAGCTGATATTCTTAGAAAAATCGCATTTCTTCTCGTCGAATTTGCGTCTCACCGGAGCCGGTAAGTTTCCATGCTAGAAACTATTGACTTGATGTCAACGGTGGCTTTATAATTATTGAATTTTGTTTAATGAGTTGAAATTCTAGGGCATTACTTCTAATTTATACATGTGACTTTATAGGGTGGCTTTTATTTTTGTTTTAATTTGAAGTTATGGTTCTGTAGAGTTTCTATTGAATCCTCACACTTCTGCTATTGTTCTGGGTAAGTGCACTTGATAATTGGTTTTATCAATGTGCTAATTGATGCTTTTGAAGGTGGAATTCTGTTGCATTTTAAGTGTTATGGCTCCACTGACAGTATTTGTAAAATTGCCCCTTCAAGAAGACTACTGTATATGACCATTAAATGATTCCTTTTCTGTATCATTATTTAGACAGAAATGAATCAGTGCTAAATTATTGCGTGCTTGGAGAAAATGATGTCAATGGAAGAAATGTTGGTAGGGAAAATGTGGTAAAATATATTACATTTAGTTGCATGCTGCTGTTATAAAAAATGTGGAAGCATTGATTACGGTGTACTGACATATTTCATATGTTCTCTGTCTCAGAGAATAGAAAACAAGCAAATGCTTGTATCGTATGTTCTTTGATTCTTACCTCTCTGACTCTCACTGCCCTATCTACATTCGTTCATAATCATTACTTCTACTGCAATTGCATCTATCATTGCATCATCAAATGTATGGATTTTAGGAGGAGATCAATTATGGGAGAGAACCTCATTAGTTCAGTTGTTTCAACTTTTTACTTGTACACTTTTTCTTGAATATATAGCAACTTGTCTTTTTTGATTTTAAGTGTTCCCATTAATCCATATATACTTGTCCCATTTTTATCAATTGAGAGACTTAAGAGAAGATCTTGTTGATTACTGTACAGAAGAAGCTATATTTTGTGTCTTATGCCTTAATGACATTGCATTGCAGGACTTGCTGCTACACTGAAATCTATCTTGAAACCTGGATACCATTTTGATAAGCTCTTGGTTCTTGGTACTTTCCCAATCTTTTCTATAACGGTTCATATATCCCTTCGTGAGCTATTTCATGGTTCCCTTTCAGTTTGAGATTGTTTTCAAATTGATGTTTATATATTCATGGTTGTGGTACTGTAACCTAGCTCCTGTAATTTCCGTATCATGTTTTATGCAATGTAAACGCTTTCTTTGGTTTTTGCTGCTTTTCTTCGCTCTGTCTTCTTTCCTTGCTTTGAACTTTCAACATGGATTACCAATTGGTGGCTTCAAGTGAGAGTTAGAGTTTGTACCTTCATGCCACTCGAATGATTTCCATCATATCAAGTTGGGTTCCTTGCCAGCTGAAATATTTTATATGCCAGTTCCTACTCCCTTTTTTAATTATCATATGGTTACATTATACTCCAAGTTTGTTTTGTGACCAGTAGAATTGTAGAAAGCTACTCTAAAATGAAAGAAAAACTGGGAACTAAAGGATCTTAGTAAAGCATGCAGAAAATTATAGAATTGAGTGCAGAAGTATGCGTATTTTCATTTATGAATTTAAGAAAATTGATGAAGCAGAAAATATAGGTGGATGAGTACTAAATTTATGGATATGTTGTGCCAATGAAATGTATATTCTCTGTACTTTGCTGAGATCTTCCACGATGGTTATCATTCAATTAAATTATCATATGCTTGGGCTGCATAATTTTTATTGCTGCAATATTATCAATTTGGTTTGAATTTGGTAGATATTGAAGGCAGCAATATGATACTATCGGCTAAGAATTCACTTATCAACTCTGGCAGCGAGCTTCCTTCTGATATCTCACAAGTTTGCCTTCACTCTGTTGTGCATGTAAGAAGTTTTCTTTTGCGTGGAGCAATTTTCTAGGCCTGCTGCAACTACCTTCCTTCTTGCATTACAATAGCTTTTCAATCGATAAGAATATATACTGTATCTTAGTGAAAAGAGTATAAAATTCATAGTGATAGCTCACAATATGTTGCATAATTTCTTACTGGTACTTCTGTTGCCTCAATGATGATTTCTTCATACAGGGATATGTCTGCAATTTAATAGAAACTGGTTGTTTTGTTCGTTGTGTTGGACGTTTGACTGGTTTTGCCCCAAAAAACAAGGTATAAGCATTTAATCGCCTTGCTAATTTTTATCCGTGTAGCATTTGTCGATATACGCCTGTTGCTGCTCTGGTTATGCTGCTTAACCTTGTCATGTCTTTTGTTGAAGGCTGTGGATGACAAGAAGATTGATCTTTCTGAAGTCTTTTACGTCAGACAATCTGTTCGCAGTAACATAGTTGATGTAAGTTAATAGTGTCTCATATCAGTTTATTCCTTTGTAATACTGTATATTGTTAAAATGGCTAAATTTATGTTGTCTTTTCATATTCTCCAGGTTAATAGTGAAACAAGCAGAATAACAGTCTCTCTAAGGCAGTCAGTTTGCTCATCAACAGATGCTTCTTTTATTCAAGAATACTTTTCTTCGGAAGAGAAGGTGATATCTGACAATTATTATGCCAATAAGATCACATCTTCTTTTCTTGATGGTCATTGGTTTGCAATTGACAATAATTTCTTCACTTGTGTGTTTTAGTGTTGTATTACATTGTGTAAAAAGTTATAAGTAAAAACTGGTTTTGTGCATTCGGATAGTTGTGAATTTTTGTTGGAAGGAAATCATTTAATGTGTTCATGTTTACTATGTTCTATTAAACAGTTAATGCTCTTCAATTATTAGACCCTATCCTAGCCATTAGTCTGATCAGAGAAGATAAATGGATGATTCCTTTTTATATGTATGCATAGTAAAGATTCATTACAGGCTAGTACTTTGTATGATCTTAAATGCTAGCTGTTTGTAATCCTTTCTTCCTTTCAGTGCCTTTGAACAGATGTTTTTCACTGTCACGCCTGAAAGTGCATCAATCTTGTTTCAATATTTCCTGTTTCTTTCTTACTGTGTGGTTATTTGTTAACTTATCTAGCTCAATTTCTTGATAACTCAGGTAGCGAAACTGCAGTTACTGGACTCTGAAAGTGGTGAACTAAGTTGGGTAGATGACAAGATTTTTACTCTTATAAACAAGAACTTTATCTCCACTTACAATATCATCACTTGAATTGTTCTTTCTCTTAGTTTAATTTCTTTGTCATAACATTGAGAATATATTACCATCAATCTTTTCCTGAAGTTCTAAACTGTCTTCTACCACAACTCAGCTTAATTCATATGTGTTTTTGTTTTTTTTTGGACTTATGACTGCAGGAACCTAGTGTTATGGCAAAGCTTTAAGATGAGGTAAAATAAGACATAATAGTATAACAGAAAGATGAATCCTTTCTTTTTGAATTTGAATATTATAAATACATTACTTTCAAATCTTCCTTTTTAATTGTTTTTAGGTAGATGCAGTCGTTGGCGATCGACTCCCAACTGTAGAAGATATGAAGAAACTAAAATACACTACCAGAGTGATTATGAAGTGAGAAGCATTTCCATATCATTCAATTAAATCTATTTGCAGTCCATCAGTTTTTATGTGTTTCTAATTGTCTACACATTATTACTTTGCAGTCAATGAGACTATATCCACAACCACCTGTTTTAATCCGTCGGTCCCTTGAAAATGACACTCTTGGGAAGTATCCAATCAAAAGGTAAATATTTAAACCCACTGTTCACGTTTGTAAATGAAGGGGTTATTTTTTTTTTTTATGACATTTTAAAAACTTTTAGTAGCCCAAAGTGAAATTAAATGCTATAGATTCTTGAAATACAATTGTATAGAGATTATTGTGGTGTCCTTTCCCAGACCCCATTTGCATGATGTTGGTACAGGTGGTTTTATAATGGACATTAGTTAGAGATTATGGTGCACATAGATCAACCTTCACTAAATAATCTGGCATTCGAACTTCCATTTGTCATCAACCTTCACTGAAATGATCTCCAATGTAGCCACTCATCCTCATATTTTATCTTGTTGTGAGCACCGTATAATCTTGAGTTCAAACTCCTGTTGCATCATTCTGCTGCATGGGGCGTGTTTCAGTGTGCGCCGTTTGTTATTAAGTTAGTCATATCTTTGTGCAATTTATCAAGACAAAGACTAAAAGAATGTGGTTGACTTTCGTGTAGCTTGCTGTGATTGCTTTATTAATCTTGGAGTTACAACTCCAATAGGCATAAAAGAATTAGTTGGATCCTTGGTTTTATAAACTTACTATCAACTTAACTTCTTCTCATGCATTAGACTTAAAATTTTTGCTTATTTACTTTGTTCCTCAATGCATATCTCTGAAGCTTTCTCCGTGGTTTCACCTTTTGAGTTTCATCACCTGGCTTCCTCCATTTCCAGTGTTCTTGGACAATTATTTTGATGTCAGCTTCAGGGCTTGTTTCAGTGTGCGCCGAAGATGGAATTCAGTGTGAGAAGCATGATACGATGATTGCATCAGCTCCTACTGGTAATACCCCTTTTAATCCACTTGAAAATTTTGAAATGCTGAATTTGGATGACATGAACTCTGTGAAGTCTGTTGTGGAAACTATTAAGTGTTATGCCATGACTTATAATTTTGGGTTGCTTGCTGAAAATTGGATTCATGTTAAGTGTTTAGAATCTGAAATTGCTGATACCATTGAGGTAATTTTGAAGAGTGTGTATAGTGTTTAGGATGATTGCTGTTCTGAGGGTTGTAGGGAATTTTGGAGGATGAAAGATTTAAAAGCGCCACATTTACATGTTTTCCAAATCACAAGTTCATGAGACGAGCATGTGAATTTTTGAAACCATAGCTTCACAATCTCCTGTGCTATAAGTGGATTTGTTCGACTATGCACAGCACAGACCTTAATCTTACCACATTGTTTGTTTGTCTGTTTAGGTTTTTTTCTTTGCTCGATGAATGGCTAATTGATTTACAGACTACGGGCTTTCTTCTTGTGATGTATGATTGTGTGTATAGATTTTGAATGTGGAAATTAATGCTCGTTTTGAAGTTCTGTGGTTAGCATCATATTGATTATGTGGTTATCTGTGAAGGGAAATTTTTTATGGTTGTCATACTTGAAAAGTTAGCAACTTTCTTTGCAACATATGGAAGAAGATCTAAAACTTTGTTTGGTGCCGATGATGTCTCTTTCATATGTAGCTTTGTAATTGGGTTCCAGTTTGTTTGAAATTTTAGTGCAGGGGTTATGCCTATGCAATCCAAATTCTTGCACCATATCTTCTCTTCATGTAGGTTTAACCAAGAATGAAACGATCTCCATTATGTGCCTTCTTTACAACCTTAAAAGATAGGGAGGGGAGTAGGTTCTGTTTCTGGACTATGCAGCACAGGAAAGTAAATTTGGCATCTTGAAACCTCTGCGCCGGCAGTCGGGAAGGGAATGTCACTATTGTCATTTCTAAGTTAATCGAGCTTAAAACTTGGTATCAGTTGGCAGTCCCTCTATATTTTTCCTGATGTTCATGGTTTTACACTAAAAGATTGTATGAGCTGATTCATAGTGTGTATCCCTTTAGCTTTTGCATCCATCAATACCAAGTTTCTAAGTTTAATTTACAATGCCAATATGCCATGCATTACTTAGTTTTATAATTTTGCTTTCTCTCTTTGGTCTTTTTCTATCCATGCTCTCTCTGAATTCTCAAAACAAACCAAAGTGATTGGACGAAATTTGTGGTTTTGAGTAGCTTAAATTTGTTGGATATTGATTTAGATATATCATATGAGTCTTCTTTTTCATGTGAAAATATAATTAGGAACTAAATGTGTGCTCTGTTTCTCTATTTGCAGGCTCTTTGATGGCTTTTTGTGGGTGCAAGCTATTTTGCTAGAGTAGAAAGAGATGCAAGGTTGCAAACTATTTTGTAGGAGTAGAAATAGATGGAAAAGATGCAAAGCTAATTGTTGATTACTTTTGAAAGAAAATACCTTCTAATTGTTAGGGTGATTAGTTTTGAAAGAAAACACATTATAAGTGTTAGGCTGATTACTTTTGATGATTATTTAAAATATATTAATAGAGTATTTTAATGTGGATTAGTGCAAAATATTTTTATTTAGGAATTGTTCATTTCTATATTGATACTTTATCTAAATGGTTTAGGTTTAGGTTGTCCTCTTAAGCAATTATTTTAAAAAAAACATTAAATAAATTTAATTTATAGAAATACCACTTTTTTACGACGAGTTTTCACAGTTTTACGACGAGGTTTGAAGTTGTAAATAAGTTTTATACAACTTAGATGGATAAGTAATTACGACCAAAAAATAAACTTTTACGTCCAGAAAAGGGACTCGTTGTATAATTTCCATTTACACCGTCCCGGTCAATCTCGACGTAAGATTTCTTACGTCGGAGCCTCTGACAACGACATACGTGGAGGCGGGATACTCGACGTAAAACACTTTTTACGACGAAAATATGACTTTTTACGTCCAGAAAAGTCGTCGTAAAAGGCCCCTATTTCTAGCAGTGAGAATGCTTAATGAAATGATAAGTTGCAATGCAATATGCCAATATCAGCAATCAATTGAGATGTATTTAGCTCCTCCCCTCAGTCTCCTCCTCCCTCCAGCACGGCAACATCTGTTTTAAAAAAAAACCAACATAAAAATATCACTATTTAGCATATTCTAAAACTAAAACTCCAAACAGTGAACTTGAAGAGATTCACTTAATTAATTCAAACAACAAAATAGAAGGAAAAAGAAAGGTATGCAGACTATTCAGTGCAATTTAGACTTAGTTTACAAAAAAAAAGATGAAGACAAAAATCAACGATATAAATAATATCAAATAGGAAATTGAATGAACCTTCGCTGAAGCCTTGAACGGTTGAATCACTTGATTGAGTTGGAGAATTTATTTAACTTGAACAAACAAAGGATTCAGGAACCAGAAATATATATATTTTATGAGTTTTTAGGGAAAGCTAAATAAAAAATATTGCTGGCTGTTGCAGAGCTCTCTTCTGATTGAATGCTTTGTTCTCAATTTTGAACGGTAAAGTGAAGTGAAGGCAGCATGAAAATAGGCATATTAATAGTTAGGGTTTTACTATTTTTTTTTTCCTTTCTTTCTCTAATAGGGCCTACTGTTTAGTCATTTTAATTTGGGCTTTTATTTATAAATCTACTACTCCCTCTGTCTCATTCAAAGGGTCCACTTTCAAAAAAAAATCTTGTCTCATTTAAAGAGTCCACTTTGAATTTATTTACATTATATTCCCTTACTAAAATAATAATGTGTGGTTGACAATAAACCCTTATAAAGTATGGATATAAGTGGAAAATATGGTGGTAAATTACTTATTTTAGGTATTGTACCTTACAATCCATAATAAGTTGTATATATTTCAAAGTGGACTCTTTAAGTGGGACAGAGGGAGTATTAAATTATAACACACTTATATATAGGGCCCAGGACACTTGCTCAACATGCCCCCCTCCACCAGCTGGCTCTGCCACTACACCCCGCCTAGGTGGATGTTCTCTATCTAACATACCCTAATCTATTACAAACCTCACTTATTTATAATAGAAAAAGACAAACTCTAATGGGCCCAAATTAACTGGCTCAATACTAATTGTATTAGAATTTTGAATATATACCCAACAAACATAACTAGTTTAATTGTTCTGGACCTTTCAGAGAATATGTTAGTTGGCAATGTTCCTTCCATTACTTCATCTTGATTTGATTCTTAAGTATTAATGAAGCAACTAAGCGCATGTCGGACGAAGGGAAGTAATTTTTATTTTATTTTTTTTGCGTGTAGTTTCTGAATGACCTACTGACCTTGCCTATTGACTATCGCAAGTAAAAGGAACAAAAATTAGTAATCCATTCCTTCTATTAGAATAGCCTTGTTTCTATTTTTTTTTATCAATAAATGCAACATTTCATATACACTACTACAAAACGGAGCTTTAACGGCTGCGAATTAACGGCGGAAAATAGAAAATCGCAGTAATAAAGGGAATGCAGGCTTTCTACGGCGGTCTAAAAATGAACCGCCATAGAACAGGACTTTCTACGGCGGTTTAAAAATGAACCGCCGTAGAAACGGACTTTCTACGGCGGTTGGGACAAACCGCCGTAGAAAGGGGACTTTCTACGGCGGTTGGAGGGCAACCGCCGTGGAAAGTCCACTTTCCACGGCGGTTTAATGTTCTCCGCAGTAGTATTGACGTATATATATATTAAAACCTAAATAACACCGTGTATTCCCATATCGCGCCCGAGAGTGTCTGTCTCCAAATTTCTACTACGGTTTTGCATGTTGAACCTAAAGAATCGTCATTTGGAGCTAAAATTTACCACCTAAAGGTTAGAAACTTGTAAAAGTTTCCAGTAATTGCTTATGCTTGTACTTTAGCTAGATATGTCATCCTATAGCATTTATTTTTATTTATCGTAGCTGCATGGCTGAAAATTAAAGTTGCATATATTCCATGTATGTGGCGAACCTTAGTAGTGTGGAACCCTATTTAGTTATACTATGTAGTTTTCGGTGATGTAATTTGATTTATAGTGTTTGATTTTTGATGGATAATGTTCATATAATTAGCCCTACTTAGAGTGTGTATTATTTTTTTATGCATTTTATGTGTTTGATGAAATGCATGAATGAAAAAATTTTCTTCTTCATTCGATTATGTCTATTACGCATGTGTTGTCATTGCATTATTTTTTTCATTGAGGTATTATAGTAGTTTTGCACATATATGACTAACATAAGTATTATGACATGTGCTAAGACAAGCATGCAACTTGATACTTTGTACATTGTTTGGTGAATTATTATTTGGTATTTTTAATTATTTCAAGGTCTTAGTTACACATGGATCGAAATATCTTGTTCTGTGGTGATCGGACCTCCGATTCTTATGCGAGAGAAGTTGAGAATTTCATTCAATTCGCTTATAAGAATACAAAGTACGTTCATTGTCCGTGCAAATCTTGTAAAAATGGGGCGCGGTTTGATAACTCAGATACAATAAGATTCCATTTATATCGGCACGGGTTTGATCCTTCTTATAAACTGTGGATTTGGCATGGTGAAAGTATTGATGGTTTACCTGAGCAAAGAAAATCTCATGCAAAAGGAGATGATGCGATTACTAGAGATCGATTAGATGCCATGATTGAGGATGTGGCCGAGGATTTTGCTGATCAACCGGAAGTTCTTGCTTCGATTTTGGGTGACAATGAGAAGCCTCTATACAAGGGTTGCAGTAAATATACACGATTGTCTAGTGTTTTGAAGTTGTTTAGTTTGAAAGCGGCAAATGGGTGGTCAGATACTAGTTTTACAGCCTTATTGAGGGTGTTGAAAGATATGCTCCCAGAAGATAATGAACTTCCAGATCGAATTTACGAGGCGAAAAAAATGTTGTGTCCAATGGGTATGGAGTATAAGAAGATCCACGCTTGCCCAAATGATTGCGTCCTCTACAGGAATGAGTATAAGGATTTATTGCGGTGTCCTAAGTGTAACACTCCCCGATACAAAAACAAGCAGCTGTGTGATGCTGTTGAAGACAGTTCTGATGCGCAAAAGAAGGGGTCGCCGGCTAAGGTTCTGTGGTATCTTCCTATAATACCGAGATTTAAACGGTTGTTCTCTAATGAAAAAGATGCAAAACTATTGACATGGCATTCAGATCGGTGTATTCCCAGTGATGATGACAAGGTGATAATGCATACATCAGACTCAGATCAGTGGAAAAAGATTGATTCAATGTATCCTTCTTTCGGGGGAGAAGCCAGAAATTTGAGGCTTGGTCTGTGTACTGATGGAATGAACCCGTTTGGCAGTCTGAGTAGCAGACATAGCTCATGGCCGGTGATGTTGGTTATTTACAATTTGCCGCCTTACTTGTGTATGAAGCGCAAGTACATACTTATGTCTCTAATGATTTCAGGCCCACGGCAACCAGGAAATGACATCGATGTGTATCTTGCTCCTCTTATTGAAGACTTGAAAAAGTTATGGGATGAAGGCGCACCTGTGTTTGATGCCTACCGTGAAGAAATGTTCACATTACGTGCCATGTTGTTCTGTACCATTAATGATTTTCCTGCTTATGGAAACTTGTCTGGGTACTCTGTTAAAGGGCATAAAGCATGTCCAATATGTGAGGAGAGTACAGATTTTTGTCAGCTTGAACATGGGAGGAAGACAGTATACCTTGGGCATCGCAGATTTCTTCCCGAGACTCATCCGTATCGCCGTATGAAAAGAGCATTCAATGGATTCCAAGAGTTCAGAAAAGCACCAGAACCCTTGAGCGGGCCAGAGGTGAAAGCTCGTGTGACGGACATTAATGTTGAGTTTGGTAAAACTTCGGAGTCCAGCAACAATGATACAGGTTGTTGGAAGAAAAAATCCATATTTTTTGAACTTCCATACTGGGAGAACTTGGATGTCAGACATTGTCTCGATGTTATGCATATTGAGAAAAATATTTGCGAAAGCCTCTTAGGTACGCTCTTGAACATCCCTGGTAAAACTAAGGATGGTTATAACGCGAGACTTGATATGGTTGATATGAACATAAGAGCAAATTTAGCACCGGTAGCTCGAGGACAACGCACATATCTACCCCCTGCCTGTCACACTTTGTCCAGAAAGGAGAAAAAAAACTGTGTTCAAGTTTGCGTAGCATCAAAGTTCCATCTGGATATTCTTCAAATGTAAGCAGACTTGTTTCCTTGAAAGATTTAAAACTGGTTGGTTTGAAGTCTCATGATTGCCATGCCTTAATGCAGCAATTGTTGCCTGTAGCTATTCGCTCGATATTGCCCAAGCATGTTAAGTCCAGTATAACAAGACTTTGTTTCTTCTTCAATGCTATATGTAGCAAGGTTATCGCGCGCGAAAGACTTGATCAGCTACAAGATGAAATAACTGTTGTCCTCTGTCAATTAGAAATGTATTTTCCACCCGCCTTCTTTGATATTATGGTGCATTTGGTGATTCATTTGGTCAGAGAGATAAAAATCTGCGGGCCTGTTCATTTGCGATGGATGTACCCATTCGAGCGATATATGAAAGTATATAAGGGGTATGTGAAGAATCGTTGTCGTCCTGATGCTAGTATTGTTGAAGGTTATATAGCTGAGGAGGTAATTGAGTTTTGCACTGAGTACTTGGCCGAGAACGCATCCATTGGAATATCTAAGAATCGGCACGATGGGAGGATTACAGGTATGGGCAGAAGGGGAGGAAAAATTTTTTTGCCGTCTAATGTTGAATTGATGAAGGCGCATCTCTACATTCTGCGCAATTCTGAAGAAGTTGCGCCCTATGTGACAGACCACATACAGTCAATAAGAACGTCTTATCCTGCTTGGACGGATCAACGTGTGCTCAATGAACATATTCGGACATTTGTCTATTGGTTTGGTAATGCTGTCCTGGGCAAAGACGTTTCGGAGACATTGAAATGGTTGGCATTTAGGCCCAGCCCTGCGGTACGATCATTTTCATGCTATGACATAAATGGATATTCATTTGCTACTAAGAGACAAGATGAGAAGAGTACGGCACAAAACAGTGGTGTTACATTAATCTCAGAGGCTTTACATGTTTCTAGCAGGAAGGATAAAAATCCATTGTATGCAAGCATGGCTTATTACGGGGAGATCGAAGATATTTGGGAGATTGACTATGTCTGTTTCAAAGTAGTTGTATTTCGCTGCAAATGGGTTGATAACAATAGTGGGGTTCGAACTGATGATCCATTGGGTTTTACCTTGGTCAACCTCAATCGGGAGGGTTTCAAGGGGGAACCATTTATACTTGCATCGCAGGCGAAACAAGTTTTTTATATCACCGATCCTTGCGACGAACATTGGTCTGTTGTTCTTCATGGTAAACAACATCACGGTGTGGAAGGGATAGATACAGAAGAAGGGCTTCATGAGGCTGGCCCTTTCTCTAGTGGGTTACCTGAACCGAGAGCAGATGAGGAAGATAGGGAACTTGATAAATACATACTTCGTGATGACCACAGCGAAGGATTATGGTTCGAGGATCAAGTGTCCCACAAGAGAAAGAGAATAAGTTAAGAATCATTTTCAGGTATATTGTTTGTTTTTATTAAACTTCAATTCCCGTGGGTGTGTATGTGTGTTTGTGTATTTGTATATGTTTCTTTGATTTTAATGAAGAGAGGATTCAATAAATTTTTAACAACATTTATTCTTATCCTTCGTACTGTGGGATTGAAACAGGTCACACCTCGGATGAAGCCGCGCAATCAAGGGACAAAATTTCCAGGGAATTCATATGCGGAACTGTTTATAAATGAATATGTTATTTTTTGAAATTGTGTGAAGCTTATGTGCTGATCTTAAATTGCACTTGTGTTTTGGTAAAAAACAAGCAGAGGAGATTCTGTCTGAAGTGATTTGAAACTGAATTCCGTATTATTCGAAATAGTTGGAATTTTAGTGAAGTATTGAAGTATATGTGCATCGAATTTACAGGGAGTACGTTACATTTATAGGGGAGACTTTGTCAAATTTTCCGGAAAATAGATTTCCTTGTTTTTCATTTATGAATAAATGTTTCTTGTATTATTATTATTATTTTCTTCCAAGGAGTAGTACTTTGGTAAAATTTCCAAGGAAATCTATACGCAGTGCGTTTTGTTTTTATTTTATATTTAACTCTTTATCAATTACTTGTCAGCGGGTTCGGGAAACAGGGGAAATGCAGGGGAAAAAATGGGAGTGGAGAGGAAGAGAATGAGGGAGGAAAAGGACGTTCAAAAATTTTAAACTTTAATTAACCGGGACGTATATTCAACGGCGGTTCAACATTGAACCGCCGTTGAAAGTTAAACTTCAACGGCGGTTCAATGGTGAACCGCCGTTGAAAGTGTATCTTCAACGGCGGTTCAATGTTTAACCGCCGCTGAAAGGTCTCCTCGTAGAAAATTGGAGCCAATTCCCGCCCGGGCATATTTTAATATTAATTTATTTTTCCATTTTTCAAATAACTAATCTCACAAATTTGTAAGTATAATAATACATACCCTGATTGTGTATATTTATTAATTATAGGTCAAATATAGAAATTAATAAATTTCGTAAATTTAACACATGTAAGAGACGATAAAATAATAAGCTTCATTATGTTCCGTTAAATATCTACTTTTTCCACAAATGCATTAATAGGTACGTATAGTAATATAAAAATTAATTAATATTAGTTATGTGGCCGAAAAAAATAAAATAAACACTGGATTTCATTAATTTACAAACATATATATACATAACATATATGTTTATACATACATATATATAATATATATATATATACATCTTTCGCTTTTCTCCTTTCCCCTCTTGATGCACATCATATATATCCAACTCTCTCGATCCTCTATGCTCTCGAATCTTGTAAATTTCACTACATAAATAAAATATTTTCATTTGAATAATTGAATACTTTAAGACAACTTTTATAATTATTTCATATATATATATATAAAGTATTTTGAATTTGGTACAAAAAAATAGAAAATCCATGCGTACGTACGTAGCGCGGGAATTGGCTCCAAAAACTAGATTTCTACGGCGGTTCAAGGTTGAACCGCCGTAGAAATGAAACTTTCTACGGCGGTTCAAACATGAACCGCCGTAGAAAATACTTTCTACGGCGGGTTCTCGGTTGAACCGCCGTAGAAAATTAGTTTTTGGAGGCAATTCCCGCGCTACTCATGAATTTTCTATTTTCATATCATTTCCTAAACCCTAAACCCTAAACCCTAAACCCTCAACCCTAAACCCTAAACCCTACTCTCTATTAAGTTTTTTTTTCCCGATTTTCATAAATTAACCGCGGTGACTCTTAAGATGGAAATAGATATATAGTGAAGCGCCACCGTTTTCCTGGATTTTCGCTTTGACATTCGAAGGAATAAAACATTTCAAATATGCATATGTGCAAAGTCAACCTATCGGTCAACGTTTTTCAAGCTTAATTATATTAAGCTTTGAATTTTGAAAGTTGCTAAATTCAAGTTTCTATCAAGCATTTTATATATCATCCAAGCACCTTCAAAGGCTCAAGTAGTTATGCATAAAGATTCAAACAATCCAAAGCATTCATATTTTCAAAGTCAACTACTTGGTCAAGTTTTTTCAATTTTAAGCATACAAAGCATACAATCATTGAAGCTTGCCATTTTGAAGCATATATCCTTAATTTTCTCGTGTCAGCAACTTCAAATTATCAATAAGTTAATTCTTAAACTCTCAAATAAGCTAAAGCATGTATATTTAAAAAGTCAACAACTTGGTCAACCATTTTTATGTAATGCAAACATGCTTAATTCTTGCTACCTATCTTCAAATGAAAATTTTCAACCGTTTTAACATGCAAGAATTTCAAGATACCAAAGATGACATAGATCCTAATGCATCATTTTAACTATAAACATGGCATATTCTAGGATTATATCACTCAAAGACTCATCAATCAAATGCAAATTTCAAATTTTCTCAAATTTTTCTCTATTTTGCCTAACTCATCTTTGCTTGAGTATTTTAACTTCAAAATTGGTCTTAGCATATTTAAAATATCATTCTAATTTCATTTGACCAATTTTCATCTTCTAAGTATTTAAAAGTCTAAAAGTCAAACTTCTAGCTAATTTCAAATAATGCTCATAAAGTCTTAATGAATTTCAGCAAAAAACAATTTCGGCCACTTAAATTTTATTAATTAATTTTTATATTACAATACGTACCTAATGCATTATGGATTTGATTTTTTTATCTCGTTCGCCAAGTCGAGAAAGTAGGAATTTTAGGGAACATAATGAAGCTTATTACTTTCTTTGCTCTTATATGTATTAAATTTACGGAAATTATTACTTTTTATGTTTGACCTATAATTATTGTACGTGTAGTAGCACACGCGGGAATTGTAAATGCAAATATGTGGTTCAATTAAAAATTTGAAATTTAATTATGAAATGGTTAATAAAAGTCGAGATTGTGTACATAATTAATAAATATACAAAATCTGGGTATGTATTATTATATTTACCAAATTGTGGGAATAGTTTTTTGAAAATGGAAAATAAAAAAATTTAATATTAAAATATGACCGCGCGGGAATTCGCTCCAAATTTTTCCTCTACTTAAATCGAGAAAAAGTGCGGACTTTCAACCGTGGTTCAACCGCGAACCGCGGTTGAAAGTTAACTTTCAACTGCGGTTCTAGTTTGAACCGCAGTTGAAAGTACACTTTCAACGGCGGTTCAAAACTGAACCGCCGTTGAAAGTGTACTTTCAACCGCGGTTCATGGTTGAACCGCGGTTGAAGGTATACTTTCAACTGCGGTTCAATGTTGAACCGCAGTTGAAAGAACACTTTCAACGGCGGTTCAATGTTGAACCGCAGTTGATTGTTTGAACCGAGACCGGTTATTAATTATAATTCAAATTTTTACCTTTTTCATTTCCTCCCTCATTCTCTTCCTTTCTTCTTCCTTCTTTTCCCCTTCACTTCCCCTGTTTCCCTAATCTTCATCCCGCGGCCGTTCGTCTTCTCCGCTGCTTCTCCCTTCGCCGGCGACCTCCTCCAACTTCCGATCATCCGTCGGCTGCCCAAGCATTCACCGATTGTTCGGCTGCCCAAGCTTTCACCGTCGGTCGGCTCTCCATTTCCACCCTCCCATTCACCGTCGGTCGGCATTCCCCCAAAAGGTTCCACCTTCTATGCTTTCATTTTAAACTTTTGTGTATTTAACCTTACATTTTGCAAATGCTTACCATTGCACTAGGATTTTGTTGGTTGATATTTATGGTTGATTTCGGTTTTAGGCCTTGTGATGAAAGTTTGGAAAGTTTTTGGATTTATTGATTGTTTGTAGCATTTGGTTTGGTTGTTGAATTGAGTGTTTTGTCCTACATAAGTTGAGAACCTAGGGTTTGATTAATGTTCCATTAGGTACCCTTTGAAATTCGGGGGTTTTTTTTTTTAAATGAGAAACTCAAATGATTATTTTGGTTTTGCTTGATTAATTTTAGAACATTGGTGTTTGATTTCGGTTTTTATTCGATTTAGTGTTCCTCCTTTAGTGATAATGAGGAAAATGCTTTGTTGTTGATTCCACTTTGTGAAATGTTATTCCTTTAGTTGAAATGAATGAATGTTTCTTGGTTGTGAAATGTGAAGTACTTTATCAATGGTACCCTTGAGATATCCACTTTTTTTTGGCCCTCATTTGGTTTAATTTGGATAATGGTAATTGTGGATTTTTAGGAGTGAATTTTGCGAATGTACATTGCCTTTTTTCCACATTAGTTGTTGGTTGTGAAATGTGAATTACTTTATCAATGGTCCCCTTTATAAACAGACCTTTTTTTGGCCCTCATTTGGTTTAATTTGGTTAATGGTAATTGTGTATTTGTAGGAGTTAATTTTGCGAATGTACCACTTTTTTTTCAACATTACAATCATTCTTGTATTCGACATTAAAGCTTTTGTTTAGTTGCATATATGTTATATTGAATTCTCTTTCTATGTAAATGAAGTTTAAGGTACTTTCAATGGCCCGAAAAAGAAAAAGCAATACGGAGCATGGAGATGGTTCTTCTACTAAATCTAGTAGAGTTAGAGGGCCCACAAATTGCAATGGCCTATTGGAAATGCGAAAGAATGGGGAAACTCTTGACATTTCTTTTGATTCCGGGCTCGAGCCTATAGTACATCATGTACCGTGGGTTACCTTTGTGGCATATACGGCCCGGAGTAAAGTGGACTTAGTGGAATATGAATCATGGCCGAAAGTTCCCGCGGAGCTCAAGAAGAGAGTTTGGATGGAAATACGGGTATTTTCTTTAATTATAATGCATTCTTTGTTTCTTAATTCTTCCATACAATTTTACTCAAATTCCTCACTAAATTTTACTCCTAATTTTCACTGTAGGCATTATTTGTTTTCGAGTCCACCGAAGAACTCGAAGATAAGTGGATTAGTTATGCCGGCAAACGGTGGAAAGATTTCAAATCATATTTAGGGAAATATGTACATGGTCCCATGAAGGGTAGGGACCCATGTTTGGAATATAAATTTATCCCTAGGGAGACATGGATTAAGTTCAAGGCTAGCCGCGAGACAGAAGAATGGCAGGTATATTTTTTTAAAATTGATTTCCTTCTTCTTTTTGGATATTTGAAATTGCTCAGTTTAGGGATAATAATTTTTCATTATATTTCTCTCTAGGCCATTCGTGGAAAAGCGCAAAGAATGCCAATTTAAATGCTTTCTACCATAACTTATCTCGCGGTGGCTACCGACTGCTGAAGCAGCAGTTGCATGACGAGGAGGTCAGTGCATCCGGAAAGAAGCCTTCAGAGGAGGGTCAGTCCGAAGAAGAAGGCGAGGATTCTTATTCAGGGCCAGGCCGTCATGACCTTTGGATACATGCCCATACGAACAAAAAAGGGAAATTCTTCACGCCAGAGGCTGAGCGTGTAGCGAAGGAAATTGTAAATTTTGCACCTTACATTTTCTTATGTTTCAATTATTTTAATATTTAAAGTCTATGTGTATAGAATTTTTATTATAACTGATTGTTTATTACTAGATATCTATGATGAAATGCTAATTAATAATTTGGTTGTCATTAAATGTTTATATCAAATTATTATTATGTAGTTGTCACTGTAAAGTAAATAAATGACTAATTTGTATATATGTGTATTTATTTATATTTTATAATTATGGTTATCAATTTTATATTTAAAATTTATATAAAGAAATGAATAATCTCTGTATATGTGTATTTATTTATATTTAATTAATCTATTTACATTTACTATATTTGGCAACATGTGTAGGAAAATCTATGTTCCCGCGAGTCCCAAGGGGAGACCGTTGCAGAGGGTAGGAATGACATTCTTGTCATTGCAACGGGCAAGCGCGATCACCCCGGTCGTTATCGCGGCCATTCTACGCGGGCACGTATCACAGAGGTTTTCCCACAGAAAACAAAGCCGTCGCTTAAAGAGGAACTTGATTTAACTAAGCGACAGCTTCAGAAAACCACTGCCCAACTAGATGAATGTCAGACACATATGAAGATGATGATGGGTTTTTATGTGGTAAGATGGGAACCGATTATGATACTGTAAAAGCCACCGTCCTCAATAATGCCCCGGATGAGAGCTTGCACCCAGGGACCTCCGGAGCGGTCCCTGTATCCCCTGTGAGCCCTGTTTCTCCTCTGATACCTACGAGGTTGCCCGATTTGGAGATGCTACATGTTGCACCTACGGAGCCGATCAAAGCCTCTGACGGCGGTGCTTTAGGCGAATACAAGGTAAATAAAATTAGACGGCTTCTTTTAATACTTCAAAAATTTTATTTTGAAATTATTACAGTGCTTTGTTAAGTTAGACTTAATAGTTGACTAATGTTCATTCGCTTGCCTATTATCTTAGGACGGATGTGAATGCCATCTGTTCCTTCATGAGGATTCGCAAACGCGGCGTAAGCTTGTGGCAAAAGGAAATATTTATAAGCAAAGCAAGCACCACGGGCGCGAGGTTAGGAAAGGTTGCGCGAGGGTCACAATTAAAATTTCCTATGATGACTGTGCCCCGCTGCCATTTCCTGAGGAAGAGGCTGCAACAGTGGGAATGGCCAAGTCCTTTTTCGTGGAATGGCCTAAAGAGTTGATTGAAATTATTCAGCCGGCTCCGGTAACAAAGGTATATTCTTTCATTTATTTGTGTATTACTTAATACATTTTTGTATATTTAATGTTATTTCAAATGATGTTAGGTGGATAAAAGTGCCCAAAAGAAAAAAGGCCGGATGAGTTCTATGGATGACAAGACATCTCCTTCGGCGACGGTTCCGACTGAGGAGTCATCCTCATCGACATCTGATCCATTGCAAGAGTTACAGCTCCGAATGGATAATGATGCGGGCTTCAATGGCTTCTGCTTTCAAATGACAAAAGAAGTCATAGGTTTCGAACTGCCTAATCTGATGGATCGAGGGGATCTCTTAGAGTTATTGACCAGAGAAAGCCAGGTCTCAAACAGTTTGATGCAGTTGTTCACCCTGTGAGTTTCCACTTAATTTTATAACCTATTTCTGATTATTAATGTTATATATTATGCATTCCATGTGCATAGGCTAACCAATGAAGCCCTTTTTTTAAATTCTTTAGAGTTTACATGAGTTAGCTGAAAGGAATGGGAGAAAGGGGATAGGTTTCCTTTCGGCTGATCATGTCACACCCACACAAACTACGCTTCAAGATAGGGTGAACTACATTGCGCGAATCTTGAAGGATAGGAATAAAGAAATGTATCTGGTGCCTTATCTTCAGGGGTAAGTGACACTGTAAGCGATTCTCTAATATTTAAGAAACACTGATATAAAGATCTGACGTACGTATTAAATTTTTTGTTGGCAGTGAACATTGGATGCTAATGGCCATTAGACCAGTAGATAAGGTTGTATACTGGTTTGATTCTTTACAAAATCCACAGAAGGATGAGGCGGTGGAGCTTATGGACGAGTGAGTTATCTATATTAACAACTGTTAGAATGCCTATATATCCATATATTGCTAATTATTTTCGTGCCGATTTCATTTTTATAGGGTGATGTTTAACTATCAAGCTTTCTTGGGATTGCCTAGAAATGTGCATATGCCACCTTCGTGGATAGTAGTTAAGGTAAATGAAATTGGTTCTTATAAATTTTTTAATTACATCCGTGGGTCTAGTAGCCTAAGCAATTAGTAGTGTTAGTTGTTTTAATTAAATCCGTGAGTCTAGTAGCCTAAGTTAGTATAGTGTTAGTCAATTAATTTATTAGTTAGTCAAGTTATTTATTGAGGTATTTGATTAATTATGCATGCAATCTGTGAGTCCAGTACTGTAGGTTAGTTAATATAAGCATGCAAATTGCCTTTTCGATCAGTAGAAATTAGTCAGTCCTAGTTATTTAATTAATTAGATTAATACGAGTTTAGTTATGAATATTCGTAGAAATTTTTTACTCACCGTTGTGTTGTATACAATTAATTGTATGATCTTCTAACTCGTATATATTAATTCATTAGCATAAAAAGCAAACGGATAATTGGGAGTGTGGGTACTATGTAATGCACTACATGTACCAAATAGCAATGAAATCATCCACATTTGCACTTGAAAAGGTAAATATATATTTCTCATTACTTACTTAATGACTGTATTTCATTTTGTTTACTCGGGTAGTTTTTAATTTCAAAAAACTCTGTTGCAGCACTTCAAGATCGACCGCACTCCATTAAGCAATGTGGATATAGATGCAGTGCGAAAAATATGCGCTAGATATATTTTGGAGCATCCGTCGTAGTAGAAGGATACTAATTAAAATTGTTCATATTAGAGTTGTACAAATATTTTTTGGATATGCTGTATTATAAAAGCAAATTCAATTTGTATATTGGTGATATTTGTAATAAATTTGGGCTGTTAGCATAAGGTTTTGAATTGAACCAGGTTTAATCAGGAGGTTTTTTATGATTTTAATGCGGTTTGCGTTTAAAAAGTAACCACTTTCAACGGCGGTTCAACGTTGAACCGCAGTGGAAAGTATACTTTTAATGATTTTAATGCGGTGAAAAATATCCACTTTCAACGGCGGTTCACTTTTGAACCGCAGTTGAAAGTGAACTTTCTATTGCGGTTCAAGGTTGAACCGCCGTGTAAAGTTGACACTTTCTATTGCGGTTCAAACTTGAACCGCAATAGAAAGTTTACACTTTCAACTGCGGTTCAAAAGTGAACCGCCATGGAAAGTGGACACTTTCTACTGCGGTTCAACCGTTAATCGCCGTAGAAAGTCCGATCTTTCTACTGCGGTTCGACCCGCCGTAGAAAGTTCGCTAACTTACAACGGCTGCCAGATAGATGGCGGTTCAAAAATGCTAAACCCCGCCGTTAAAAGCCCTTTATAACCGCCATTAAAGCTCCGTTTTGTAGTAGTGATAAAAACCAGTTTATACATGCGACTGAATTTTCAATGAGGGTTGGACACGTGCGACCCTATGTGTAGGGACAGCGGCGAATGCAGAACAAGATAGAAGAAGGGGCGACTGTAGAGGCAAAAAGTGTTATTAACTAAAATACATCATTCTAAATTATAAAAATAATCAATGACGTCGACGGTACCAAAACAAATTTTAAGGGGTGAATTTAATGCGAGAAATTATTTCGGTGTCATTATAAGATACATAACTACTAACGTAAAAATGTGTTCTACGATCACTCATCTGTTGAAAATGATGCAAAATTTCTTCATTTTTAATTTAAAAAAAATTCTTTCTCATTATAAACAAAATTGGGGGAGGGCTTTAATTTGTGAATTGAGTTTTAGGGATTAGAAGCAAAAGGAAAAGGGAGGAATTAGAATTAGAATTGAAGGAGGGATCTGATTTGTGAATTGGACTTTTCAAAATTGACCCTTTACCTCTTTTTTTTTTTTGCCCCCTTATGTAGAACAACGTCGTTTTACTTAAGGGGTTTTTTCCCCTCAAGTAAAACGACGTTGTTTCCCTTAAGGGGTAAAAAAATTAAAAAAAGAAAAAGAAAAGAAAAAGAACTTCTTCTTCTTCCTCACAGCAGCGGCCACCTTTGCCCTAACAATTAGCAGCAGCGGCGGCGGGGCGAATTTAAGTGGGAGTATTAATACTCCCCTAAGCTCCTGGTGGAAGGCGGGGTGTCGGCACCGTCTTGTGGGCGCCGTTGTGTAGGGACGTGCGTGTCCAACAGTATATTTAGTTTTTTTTTAATTTTATTTAATTGTTTTTAAAGTATTGATACTATCGTAACTTGAGAATGATATATCAATTGTCATTTATTTTATTTTTTATTTATATATTTTTTCCAGCTACTACTTCAAAAGTAGCAATAGTTTTTTTTTTTTGTTTTTTATTTATTGTTATTTTCTTCTTAAGTGCTATTATGAAGAGTACGAACCCGGTCTCTAAAGGTATCACTGCTATCCTTCATGATTAGCCACTTTTTCCTCTAAATTTTAAACATACTAATTTTCTTAGAGTTATCCTTTAAGAACAGCATTTGTATTGTTCCAAAGTATCACCGCTCCTTTTCATGAGTAGCTGTTTTTTATTTTTTTATAAAAAATTAAATAGAATTGGATACCTGTTTTATTAATTGCGAAGAATAAAATAAAAATAAAATGAAAAATAAACAAGATTGAACCTCGAGGGTCACATTTTTTATCCACGTTTGTTAAATTTACGATAGTCTACTTTGTGTTGCTGTTTTGTTTATTTGTTTATGTTTTTTTTGTTTTTTTTTGTTTTTGTCTTTGCTTTTTTCATCCTTAAAATGTACTCTGCAAGAGTATGACTAGGGGTGTCAAACGGGCGCGTTGGGCGGGTATTAAATGGGTGTTAAGTTAATGGGTAATGGATATCTATTATCCACTCAATTAATGGTTTTAACTCAAATGGGTAATGGGTAGCTATGGATACTCATGGGTACCCATAATACCCATTATACAAAAATGTAAGGCTTATTTAATAGTTTACTAATAAAAAAAATTTTAAATTTTTTTTTTAATTTCATTTTAATTTTTTTTAAAGTGAATTTTAATTCTTTGAATATATTCTAAAATTTGAAATATTAAATTTTATATACTTTTATATTTAATTGTATGTAATGTTTTTGTCGAAACACAAATTTTAATTTTTTTGTATTTATATAAACCCGTGCATGCCCCGACACCGAAACTGGGCCCAAGGCCCGAAACTGAGCCCAGGCCAAAACTGGCCCGAGGCCCAAAACTGATCCCGAGGCCCAAAACTGGGCCCGGGCTGAAACTGGGCCTGCCCCAAAATCGGTCAAAAACTGGGCCGGCCCGGCCCGGCCCAAACCCGGCCCTAAACCCAAACGAATTTTGAATTAGTATTATAAATAGGTAATTTAAAAATATTATAAAAAAATAAATGAAAAAAAATGTAAAGTAATTGTAGGACACGAAAAATAAAGAAAAAAAATAAGTTTGAAGAAAAAAATAAAATGGACGCACTAAAGTATGTAAGTTGTTGGTTTTTTTTTTTTTTTATATATTTTTAAGGGTAATTGTGGATTGGTATTTTTGATACCCATGATGGGCGGATTTTAGGGTACTCAATGGGTTACCCTAAATCCGCCCATTACATATTTAGCCCAAGCCCACCCAGCCTATTTTTTTTAAAGTGGGTTTTATTGGGTTAATACCCAATGAGTTTGGGCGATTTTTGGGTTAGTGGGTTTTTTTGCCAACCCTAAGTATGACCAATCCTCATTTTTATTTTATTTTTACTTAAAAGTTTTTGAAATACTTAGGTGATATCTTTAAGCATATTACTAATACACAAGCTTTTTCTATTATTTCAGTTTAAAAGTAAAAAAGAATATCTGTACTGTTCACCTAAATATAAGTTCAAGTTGGAAGACAAGTATTTGCTACAAGTATATATCCACCGTGAAAGAGATTGAGCACCACAGTCGCATTTTAGGTGCCATTGGTCATATGTTTAGAGAAGCTAATGCAATTACAGATGCTTTAGCGAAACTTGCTAGTGTCTCAAGGATGACAGATTTTTTCTTTCGAACATCTATGCCTCTGGAGATTTGGATTCTTGTGTCTTTGGATGCGAAGAATTTTGTTTCTGATAGAGTTTGATCTTATTATTTAGAGCTATTTTATTTTGCATATGCATCTCCACATTGTGTGTAAACTGACGTGAGACACATTACACCCCTCTCGATGCTATTTATTTATTATTTTTTTTATGATTTAAATAAAAGATTCTCATGTCCCAACCACCTAGTTGAGTGTTAAAAGAAATAAAAAGACTATTTATGTGAGACATAAGGAATATATTTTAAGCATAAGACCCGAAAGGGTTAAATTTCGGAAGAAAATATAGAGTACCAACAAATGATATGAGAGCAAATAGAAGCAACTAAAAGTGAAAATTCTCCTTTCTGAAATTCTAGTTTCGTTTTATACATACCCCAAACTTGGGGATCATTTTGTAATTTCACTCTAAGAAAACGAAAGCACTGTTCATTTATAATAGCGAAAATTACAGTCGCTAACTAACGTTAGTGCATGGTTTTGGTGGTGGACCCGATGTGATTTTAGTCAAACAGCTAATGTACGTTAAAAAAAAACCTCAAACACAAAAAAATTATGAATAAACAATAAAGTACTTCTCTGTCTTCTAAAATGTCACTAGAGCAACATAGAAAACAGAAATAAGCAAAACTTTAAAATTGTCGTATTTACTCTTAATTAATGTTATACTATTTCTCTCTTTTAATTAATTAATACAATAATTTGTGTCTTTGATTAACTAAAATTTTATTTCACTTAATTTATTATTATAAAGATATAATTATAATTTTATTTTTATTTTTACCTTTTGCATTGAAAGCTGAAAAATACACTATTTAAAGAATAAAAATTAATTAGAGTTTTTACAGGTAACTTTATTTTAACTTTCATATTTGATCCGTACACACGCATTCTTCACGGTATGGATAAATTACATTCACTCCTCTCAATTAAATTTTCTTCTTTATAATTTAGGCTCCGTTTGAAGAAGTAATTCAAAAATATTTTTATAAAAGTTTTTTCCAACAATATTTTATCTAATATGTTTTTTGAAGTTTTTTTTAATGAAATATGTGTTTGGACAAGTATTTTATAACGACGTTTTTTGAGTTAAAAATAATTTAAAAGATGTTTAGACAGGTATTTATTATGTTTCTTGCGGAAAATTATATAAAATTATGTTTACTGTTTATAAACCATTTTATTTTTCTTTTTGGGTGGGCAGGGGTTGGGATCGGGGTCGGGGTCGGGATCAGATCGAAGTCGGGTCCGGGGTCAGGGTCGGGGTCCAGGGTCAGGATCAGGATTGGAGTCGGGGTCTGGGGTAGGGGTCGGGGTTGGGTCTGGGGTCGAGGTTGGGGTTGGGGTTGGGGGTTGGGGTCGGGGTTGGGGTCGGGGTCAGGGTCAGGGTCGTGGTCTGGGTCGGGGTCGGGGTAAGGGTTGGGGTCGGGATCGTGGTCGGGGCCGAGTCAGGGTCAGGTCCGGGTCCTGTGTTAAGTCCGGGTAGGGTTGCGGGGGCGGGTCCGGAGTTGGGGTCAAGGTCGGGGGCAAGGTCAGGGAGAGGTCGGGTTGGGACTAAGGTTGGAACGTAGGCTGGGCTGGGGTCAAGGTCTGATCGGGGACGAGGCCGATATTGAGGTCGTAACATGGGTGGGGCCGAGGTTGGGGCTTGGTCGTGGTGGGGCCGATGTTAAGTCGGGGCCGGAGTCGAGTTCGAGGTCGAAACTGGGGTGGGACCGGGGTCGAGGCGATGTCGGGGTGGGTCTGAGGTTGGGGGTGGAATGAGGCAAGGACAGGGCGACCCGCGAGTTTAATTTAAAATGATTTAAAATTGTTTAAGTATTTTATAAAACATATTTAAAGTGTACTTCAAAAAGTGTACTTTAAATACATTTTACTGCAAATTATTTTTTAAAAAGATTTTGCAATTTATTGTCCAAACACAATTCTTAAGTTTTTTATATTCTTAAAACACTAAAAATATTTTTGAAACAGGACCTTAATAAATTTATTAAACGAACCCTATAGTTAGAGATTAGAATTGTTTCTTTACCTTCGATCATGGGTGAATTTTTTTTTCCTTTAAAGAGGTTATACTTTTTTTTAAAAGACGATAAATATTCAACCCTCTTGTAATCGATGCTTTTTGTGTACTACAAAAAATATTTTAATAAAAAGAAACATGCAATATATTGGCAATTAAATTCGATAAATCAAAGACTATAAAGATATGCGCTACATAATATTTCATGACATACACATGAGATACTTTTAAGGTTAACTTCGATACATTCTTAAAAAATTAACATAAAAAGGCGCAAGTTTTTGTGTCTATTGATATGTAAATGATTATACCATAAATACATCACTTTCATCATGCAATTTTACTAGTATAAAATTAGGGATTAAAACACTATCTAAAGGAACTAGGGGGCTGCTTGGTTTGGGGTTTTGGGACTATGGAATGGGAATGGAATGGGTATGGAAATGAAAGTTGTTGTTTGGTTAGATTGGGATATGGGTTTGATTCCCTCCTTTGAGGGAATCCTCCATATCCTAGCATATTGGGGGGTATGGGTTTGATTTCCTCCTTTTGTGTGTATTTTTTATTTTTTAAAAATTTTAAGTGCTAAAATTCATCATTATAATATATTTTAACACAAATAGTTTATAATATATCAAAATTTAAATGTAAAAAAAATAAAAATAAATTTTAATCCTAAAAAGTTTATTTGTGAACCAAACACCATCTATCATTCCCTCTACTATCATTCCCTCTACTATCATTCCCCACTATTATCATTCCCATTCCCATTTCCATTCCCCTCTACGAACCAAGCGGCCTAGATCTTTGCCCATGCCTCACGCCTAGTTCTGTAGCTCCATACTTCCAAGAATTATTTGAGAACTTGCTTCACGAGCTAGAGCGTATGCAATTCAACTAACCCATTCGCCGTACAGAAAGAAGGAAGGTACATAATAGGGTGAAATACAGTTTCCCCCATGTGGTTTCATGTTCTGGACAGTTCCCCCCTTATGCTTTCAAAACTGACAGTTCCCCCCTCATGGTTTTGGACTGAAGTGTCCACTTAACGGAAAATACCTTCTCTAACGGTGTTAAAAAAAATGACTAAATTATCCCTGATAAAAAAAAACTTAAAAAAAAAATGAAAGAATGAAGAAGACGATGGCACTGTTCATCGTCTTCTTCCTTCTTCCTTTACTTTTTTTTTTTTTTCTGTTTCTGTTTTTGCAAACAGCAAATTTGAAAAGGAAAATCAGCACTTAAAATTCTAATAGCTATTTAAACAGCAAAACAAAACCTATACGCAAAGAGCTTGCATAACAGAAAAAGAAACTTAGCAAAACACAGTGAAACCGAAATTGAAAATCTGCAAACAGCAAAAACAAAACAGAAAAGAAAATTAGCACCTAAAATCCTAAGGCTAATAAAAACCAAAACAAAAAAACATAACCTGTAAACAGCATGATAGCAGTTCAAGGAAAACAGGGCAGCATCATCCAACTACTCAAAAAAGGCCTAACATCAGCAGTCAAAAAACAGAATTAAGGCCTAACACCAGCAGCCAACTAATTTATTTAAACACTTACCTTTCTCAAGCAGCACACTTACCTTTCTCTAGTCGCTAGGAAATGGAATAAGAAGTTGCAAACAGCACACTTAATAGAAAATTAAATGAGAAAACCAAACAGAACACTTGGCTAGGGCATGGCAATTAATGGAAACCAGAAATTTAATGGAGATGTCAAAATATGCAATCAAACAAATAGGTGATACTTAGCTGAAACTGAGAACAGCAAAAAACACCGGGAGTGGCGTGTACGGACGCTCCACAGCAAGGTTCAGCGCCCAGTAAAGGTTCAGCGCCCAGTCGCCGAGCCAAACAGAAAACGTAGCCACCGCAAGCAATCTGGCCAAGGCGGCCAGTCGCGAAAAGCCCAACCAGCAACAAAACACCAGCAGCCACCGCACCCAATCGCCCAACCCGATGTAATTTAATAAAATGAAAATCAGAAATTCCCGAAAGGGATATCAATCGTGAAACTTAGAGCGAAATCACCATATAGGATGGTGAGGAATCCGCCCATCCATAAAACAGCAAAACCCAGATTTCCAAGTTTTTTTGACGGAGCAAAAAAATCGTACACGGCCAAATCGGCCAGTCACGAACCGAAGCCCAAACAGCAAAGAAATTGGTCAATCTTGTAAAATTTGGTATGGAACCAATCTTGTCAAATTGGTTCCATTTCAGTTGCAGCAACTGAAATGGAACCCATCAAATGGTTCCATTTCTGTTGCGGGAGAACCAGTCCAGTTTTTTTTTTTTTTTTTTTTTTTTTTGTTTTGTTTAGTTGGGGTTATTTTGGGAACAAAATTAATGACATCATCAATTTGTTTACCCCCACTCTCGTCTTGAGCGCGTTCGCTTCACGCGCCGTTAGAGAAGGTATTTTCCGTTAAGTGGACACTTCAGTCCAAAACCATGAGGGGGTAACTGTCAGTTTTAAAAGTATAAGGGGGAAACTGTCCAAAACACGAAACCACAGGGGGGAAACTGTATTTCACCCTACATAATAACCTAAACCCCCTATGGAATCAACTTGGAGTTGTTACTGCTTCCCAGTAACCAACTTTATGGCGAAATTCCTTTTAGTCTTTAACATTGTAGCGCACTCGCTCACATTAACTTGAATTGTATTAACATTACATTGTAACCGGAATAGTTTCATGGTATATCATACTCCCTTCCATTGGAAATATGTAAAAGATATTGGATATTGCATGAGATGTAAATTCAATCTACGGGCAGATTCCTCCAGAGTTGGGACAACTTCCTCGTTTGGAACAAGTATGTCTTAGTGGAAACCTGCTAACCGGAAAAATCCAGCCGAAGTTCGGACAGTCTACAACTATGGAAATATTAAGACTCGAGTTAAACAAGTTTAGTGAAAAAATTCCTCATGGCAATGGCATGAAGAAATGGTGTGTGCATTTAGTGTTTTTTAATAAATTTTGGTTAATATTAATTATTTATGTTTAAATTACTCGTTGATCCTTTAATTTTAGCTGTTGTCTTCTTTTAATCTCTAAATTTAAAATTTAAAAAAAAAACATTTTCATTCAACTGTAAAAATAGTTCCTAAATGGTCCATGATAAAACTAATTCGAGAGGTTTCAACTTAAATACAAGAGAAAAAATAGAAAAAGGAAAAAATTGCAGAAGTAATGGATTTCGAATGAAGTATTTCAAATAAATAACAAACTAACAAAATCTAAATTTCCATTAAACTCAAACAAAAATTAATTTAATAATTTACAAGTTTAAACTTACAATTAATAAAATCTAAACAATAAAGTTCAGAATAATAAACTAGCATAAGAAAATGGATGGCCAAAAGAACAAATAGAAGCGAATTTATTAAAGTTTTAGAAATATATATCCTACATATAAATTAAATGCAAGAAGATGGAAAAGAAAAGAAAAAAAAAAATAGCTTCAAGGCAGTTCACTTTAAGCTCTTTAATTTAATTCCACACTAGGAGTCCAATTGACTGCATGACCTGAAATATTTTAGCACAAATTACACTTCATTAAATTTTTTGTTTGTAAGAAATTCATTAATTAATTAACTTATTTTTTGAGGAACATGAGAGTAAAATCAATGAGTCAAGTTGAATATCTTATTTTATTAGCCTAAAATCAACCGTGTGTATTGTGCTTATGAAATACGTACGTATAGAGATTAGAAAAACAAGAAAAATGACACGATGAATTACGTATTGTCATTTTTTGATTTGTATTAAAGATAGATAGATAATAATAATGCGTAAAAAGTTATACAACCGATTTATACGTGCGGTGGATTTTAGGGCACGTCTTTTTAAGACTTTAGTTTTTCTTTCATCTTTAAAATGATATTTGGAAAAAGTATTACTGATATTCGTGAAGAGTATAACGATTACGGTTTTTTACAATGACTAATATTCACAAGTATCAGTTTTTATTTTAAAAAGAAAATTTTATTTTTTTCTTAAGTGCTACTCGTGAAGAGTAGTGGTACACTAGTGCTACTCACTTATACTCTTCCAAAGAACCTCTTATACTCTACTGAACTTGCATTTTTAGTTTTTTTTTTTTTTTTCTTTTCCTTTCTCAATTCATTTTCTTCTTAAGTGCTACTCCTAAAGATTTACACATCTACTATTCTAAAGTAGTATACGAGTAGCATTTTCAAATTTTCTTTTTCCATCCTTAAAGTAACACTATAACAAGTATTAACTATCAATATTATTTAGTTCAAATACAAGTTTACAAAAATTGTATTTACGATTCACGTGAACAGTATCGCGTATATGAATTGGTTTCAAATCATGTTAGTTACAATAACATAATATAATATTAATGAGTACGTTATAACATCAAAATATAAAAAGTCAACTAGTGGGGTCGACATTATAATTAATAAGAAATAAATCATTTGTCAAATATGCAAATCATTGTGGTTGGGTAGAATTCCAAACACATGTGCTTATTATGAATAATGGAATATGATCATTTGAAAAAATTGTAGATTAGAAGACTAAAATCAGTCGTGCCATCCGGTTCGAAGACACAAGAGTCAACAATTAACACATATTTATGGGAGTTCATTAAGTTATTAAGCTGTATTCTTTTAGAGTTTTTATTTATTTACTCCATTCGTTTCATTAAAGGGTTCAATTTAAAAAATATTTTTTATTCCAATAGAATAGTTAACTTTCAATTTTTCATATTCTCTACTAGTATAATAATGTGTGATTCATAGTAAGTTCACATTTGAAAAGTTAGAATATTAATGGAATAAGTGGTGGCTAATTAACTAATTTAAGTATTGTAGTTTAAAATTCATAATATTTTTACATGCTTAAAAGTGGACCCTTCTAATGAAGTGGAGAAAATATTATTTTCCTTTGAAAGATAACAACAATTAATGTAAGATTTTATATCGTTTTAGCTACAATGACAGAAGGTTAATGAGTTTTATGTCAGCAGAATCAATAAAAAAACGAAAATAGCTCATCCATTTTATTTATTTTTACGTAAAAACTTATGTTTGACGGGTCGCGCGTTATGATGCTCGTTTTTCTTTTTCTTTCCCCTTCAAAATATGATATTTAGTCACAAAAATATCAGTTATATATTACGAAGAATTGTATATTGATTATAGACTTTGATGTATCCAACATTTGATTTATCAAGTTTAGATGCTAATGTGTTTCATGTTTTTAAGCAGTTATGAAATTTGACTCACTAAATTAGAGGGGTTAATTGAAGAAATCTCTTAATTAAACTAGTAAAAAATTTTGTAGGGGCCAAATACTTACATAATTTTTTTTTGGACTAAAATATAAATATTACTAAATTTTTTTTTTCTTTTGGGGGCTAGACCTACCCTGGTTCCTACAATCTTCCGCCACTGTTTCTAAGGAAAAATACAAAATCAAGTATGACACACACACACACATATATACAGCCTTTGATGCCATGTTTATTGCTTTTAACCTCCTATTATCGAATTTAGTTACATGTGTATTGTCTTTTTCATATATATATATATATACTAGGTGTCTCCTGCCCACGCTATGCGTGGACTGATCTTAACTCAATTTAAATTTTACTTTATAATTCATTAAAGAAAAAATAGTTGCACCTAACCGAACTAAAACAGATTGTAGGCCTCTTTTTTTTTTTTTCTTTTTTCTTTTTCGGAAACCCATATTATATTGTATATAACAAAAGGTTACATTCGAAGAGAGGATATGCCCAAGTGCGTGCACTATTAATTGCCTCCCTAGGTAGTTTAAAGGACAAAAATAATCAAAACTACATACATATTTATTGACATCGACATATATTGCCTGAACTTCAACCGAGACTGCAGTTTGATCTTGTAAATAGTGATGAAGATGAGTAAAATCCGTGAGAATGACAACCGTGTGAAAATCCCTCTGCCGCAACACATGCCTTAAAACTCTCTAAACATGCCCTGTAATCTGCCTGGTCTGCCAATAATTGAGAATTGTTGTGTACCAATTAAAGCGAAGATGCGTGCCATTACAATCTGAAGAAAATATCAACAGTCTAGAAACATCAGAAGTCAATATAACAAAATAGGTGAATCTCACCAGCTTGGGAAAATGTAGTATCATTCAAACAAGAATAAATTACCCAAATACACTGCTAACAAAGGTTTCAACTTCAGCACTATTGCAGGCACCAATAAACATTAGAATATATACTTAACAAATTTCAAGAGAAGTTCACACTTGTTGCATCCGGAGTTTGGTGGCGAAGTTTCAAAAACTATTCAGAGCTCATTGAGGTTTATCTTTTTTACAATATCCATCATCTTAAAAGCTTCTTTGATTCTAGATACCCCCTCAATTTGATTTTATCTTTAACAATATTGGAAATCAGTAAAGGCATTCTCCTCCTCCCTAGCCCCAGACCTGAAGAGGAGCCATTTATGGCAATCTCTTGTAACAAGAAACCAAGAAACCAACTGAAGGAGTCTCAAATAACACTGACTCAATTCAACATAATAATTATGAATCATTCTTCTAAAATAAAATCATTTTTCATCACCCAAAATATAAAAGAAACCAAAATCAACAATCATGTAAATGATGACATAATAAACCGACCTGCTTACATGTAAATGATGACAGAGATTTCCAAAAAGCACCTAGGAGACATCTCTTAACCTTTTAACAAAGGAAAAGAAAGTCCAATGAAATGCGCACCATGTTCATGACTGAGAGAACAGGCAGAGAAGCACTCACCCCGCAAGTTGACACGCCTGCACATCAAACCAAAAGAATGTCATTCAGATACAAAGTGACTATTAGTATTCCTTTTCCTCTCATACTAATGAAGAGGATAAGGTTTCATTTAAAGTGAAATAAAAAACAAAATCCGTGCTTAAGCACATTGTGAGCCTTTGATTACAAATACTTTTCCCACTATCTAAAAGCAACATTTAGGTAGCTTGATGATACAACATTTTAACATGTATCCTAGATACTTTTCAACTACTATTTTATGCGATTTAAAAGATGATTCCAGTATTCCAAATTACCTTAGTGGGGAAAAAATGCGTTGCTAATCCAGCTGCAACTAATTCTTTACTGTTTAGCCTTGCCCCAGTTACCCAGATATTCTACTGCATATGAAGTTAGACTTATAACTCCACCTTTTGATAGCTTAAGTATATCAAAACATTTAACCAAATTTTGTAATGATTAAACAGTAGCAAAAAATAATTACTCTCCTGCCATCATATACCATTCTCAAATCCCTGCAAGCAGAAAAAAATACTTTGGATAAGAGCAAGCTTACTGTCTGACTTTAAAAGACGACAGTCAATCAAAATTAGATGCAAGGTGCCCATATCAGTATCAAACTTATCAATTTCTTCAATAGATATATCCAATACTGCCATAATTATATTCAAATGCATTTATTGAGGCAATAAAATGCTCAGGGAAAGCCAGGTTGAAACCCAAAATTCTGAATCTCAGAAAAATGCATCACCAGCTATTGAGGTAAGTAATGCTTTCTGACCCTACTTAAGATTGTTCAAATTAAACTTTTGATAGTTCCAATATTTTCTAAGAACGATCATACTTTGGAAAAAAACCAAAACTATGTGAGGGGGACCTGATTTGCACCAACCCAGGAATGATCTATCCCTACTGTCCCAGTTTTAACTGTTATAGAAATTGTGAAAGCTTTGACAAAATCTATCTTTGGCTATTGGGGTATGAGTTGAGTATCAGTTGCACACCCAAATGTTGCTGTTGTAATGAATGCCTCTGTAAGCCTAACCATATCAAGTGGGAGAGATAGGAAATGGTTCACATCAATGTATCAGGGTAGACCAGAGAATGGTGACACCACCAAGGCTACAACACCGGTTGCACGCAATTAGTGAAAGACTTCAATGGTAACTCCATTGGCTGAGAAATTATAGGCCGATGAAAAACAAGCACTACAGAAATTTAACAAATAGGACACTTTAAAGTTTAAACTGAATCCATCAATAGAAGGTCAGTTTAAGAAAATAAAAATTCAGCACACTAAATAGAGACAGAATTTGAAAAGCAGAACAAACAACGCGCACAAATAAGAAAATTTGACAGAGAAAGATAAGAAATTATGGTCATGAAAACAACAAAACCAAATACCAAAACAGGGCAACCCTAGGATTAACAAGGACGAGATAACCGTGGACTGTACGGAGAAACAGAGATAAGGATTCACTGACGTCTTTATGGATTATTCTTTTTCTCTCTCTTATTTTATTTTATTTTCCCCAAATAAGTATCACCTGATCACTCAATCAATCAAACACAACAACCAAGCTTCAACGGATGAAACCAACCACAATCACAATCCAAAACGAATCACCTCTCTTATCACCAAAGATAGCAAGAGATGCATTCCACTCCTCACTCACTATGACTGAGTCTACAATTTCCTCGTAGATGTCTTCACAACTAAAAAGATTTTTCTTCTTTGCATTTTTCCTTTTACCTCCAAATGTAGACCTCTTCTGCAAAAGTACTTCAGTCAAGTTAGGATGACATGTGTAAGCTTTTCTAGTAATCAATTGCAAGTTAGAAGTCCATTTTAGACAACTAAAGAATTGCACCACAAAATTTATCCATAAAATAAACAACATCATTCAGTGAATGAAATTCAGTTAATTCCTTCAAACAATAAAAAAATATTAAAATCAAATAATCACCAAATTATTGGCACACATTGATTGCCCTTGAACAATTAAGACATGACCAGGAATCTGAAAGTAGTTATATCAAACAAAAGCTTTCCCCAAGAATTAGCTACATAGAACATGCAGCAAATTACCTCCTTGTTGGTATGAAACGAAAAGGGAAGTCCCATTTCCTTCATCTGCATAGAAAGTTCCACTTCTTTAGGTGAAGGGAACAACCCTAGAAGCACAAGAAACAGAACTGCAAATGAATAACCAATCATGAAGAAGAAAACTCTTCATCCCCAACAATAATGAATAATCCAGGCAATCTCAAGATAGTTAGCCAACGAAGTCAAATGCAAAATTCATAAGAAACTATAATGTAATAGCTGAAATACAAAAAGAGAACTTGCCAAGCGAAGTGACACCGTCATTTGAGTCAATATCATCTTTTCCAATGGGTTTCTACGCAGGGGAAAAAATAAAAAAATAAAAACTTAATAAGTAAGATGCATCATCACAGAGGATTACTTTCACTTCAAGGTGTTCAGAACTGAATGGGGGAAACAAAATATCAAAAAAGAAGTTCACAGCGTTGCTGAACATACAGTTGGCTGGGTAGAAATCCCACCATTATTCTCTGGTGAGACATCTTCCCCGTATCGAAACAAACAAGCCCACGTCACAAGCAAAAAAATTGAACTTTCAACTTGCCGGGAGAAAATCAAACCAAATTCTATAAACATGAAAAAAAAGAAAAGAAAAATTAAAACAGAGAGAGAAAGGTATAGAAGGATGACCAGAGGTGTATTTCTGTGAGTTTGTAAAGGGGACCAAGAACTCTGATAGCTGCCTCTGCAAAAATTGATAATGTTCTTTTAACCACCCTTTTCATTGATCCATTGGATAATTCGTAAGTTTTTTAGAATTTAATTCAGAATCAATTAATCCTTGTCTTGCGAGTTCAAGCAGTCTTGATTTCTTCAGGTGAAATCTTCAAATTTATCTGAATAATTGGCTGAAAAACCTACAAAAAAATCCACCAAAAAAAGAAAACACCTTTTCACCAAATTACGAAGATGCTTATAAATGATGTTTCTTTAAGCCACATGGGAAGTGAATGTGCATGTTCATGAAAACAGCACGTCAGAAACTATGTATTTACAAAATGAGGACATAAGCGATTAAGTCAAGGGGGAAAAAAAAAGGGGGAAAAGAATGGATTTTTAGGTTCAAATTTACACTTAAAATTAATTACATTGAAGAAATTTAGGATGAAAGCCAAATACCAGGGCTGTAGAAGCTTTTTCCGTTCGCGAGTGCTTCTCCTCTTCCCCAGAAATACAAATTACTCCGTTTCCGTCTGGTTTTTCTTCCTTGGGTTTCATCGTTCTCAACCGAATGTCCTTTCTTGAGACGTGGGTTTCATTTTCTGAGAAAAGAACGGTAAGGGAAGCAATTTATGGAAAGAAAAGTGAGTTTTAAATTTTTTGGGAGAACTTTAGTGGTGACCAAAAGATGAATCGGGTAATTGCAGTTCAAAAACGAAAATTAAAAAAGGTACCTTCAAAAAAAAACTTCCCAGGAACACAAATTACTGTACACGGTTTCCACCTGATGTCTCTTCCTTGGCGATTATCCTTTCAGCGACTGTAAGGCCGAAGAAGTGCAAAGAAGAATCCCACATGGTGGCAGTAGGGGAGGAGTTGAGGAATTTGGATTGGGAAAAGAACTTGAGCAGCAGTGAGGAAAGAAGAATTTCTGAGGGAAGAGGTGGGAAGAAGACTCTGGAATGGAATAAGCGCGCTGAAGCTGCTGACGCGTGTGTTTTCCAAACATACACGTGGTCTTGGAAAGGGGCAAAATGGGAAATTGAAAAATGGACAACCACCAAATACTGTAGCTAAGCCATTCGTGCTTTATATATAAGTATAGATAGATTTATATATAAGTATAGATATATTACATTTTCCTATAGTGAAAGACACGTGTGTCTGTCTAAGCTAGTCTTCTGCTCTCTTTGCCCCAATTTCTATAATATTTTTGTTTGTCGTACATATATAGCTTAAGAGAATTTATAAAATTACTTTGTAACTTTATTCACATATGTGATTATATCTCAACACATCATGAATTGTGTAATTATTTTAATTTTATTAATGATAAAACTAACATATTATATCTTGAATATGGAGCGTATTAAACTTATTTAATGATAAAGTTAAAATGTTACACAAATTTCTCAGTAAATCAGAATTTCAATGAGTTTGAATGTTTTAAAATTTTACAATAAAAATGAATGATAAAAGTAATAAATAAGAGTAAACATGAAACAAAATCCTCCATACTTTCTTGAATTCTCATCATATAAATTGAGAAAAATTTTAGAGGTTAAAACATCATATACAAATAGGGTTGAATGTACATCTGACTATTTAAGAGTACTCTCTCCTAAAATCAACCGTGTGTATTGTGCTTATGAGATACGTATAGGGATAAAAATAAAAATAAAAAAAATTCAAAGAAAAAATTACGCCATCAAATACACTGTGTAGGGTTCATACAACTATGGGACCAAGTCAAGTCAAGTTCCGTTCTTAGTATTTGATGACTTTAGTTAATAACAAGGAATCTAATAATTCATGAAATACTAACCACAAATTAAGGAGGAAAACTCAGCCAAAAAAAGACACTAATTAAGGTGGAAAATTTTCACATAGTTAGCTAGGTTTGAAGAATGTCATTTACTATATATTGTTATGCTGTTCTACATAAAGACGCGCGTTGTCTTGTACCATATAGAAAACCCTCCCATGGGAAAGATTACTATACTCTTACTCTTGTTTTTGCCTGTGCAATACTGCCTTATGAGTGTTTGTGGAGCTCTGCCATTGATGAGCAGCTCCTCCACAGCTGAGTCTGCTCTGTTAGCCATCAAATCTCAAATAACATTTGATCCTTCCAACATCTTAGCCACCAATTGGACCAAAGGCTCCTCTTTTTGCAATTGGTTTGATATCACTTGCAACCACAAGCGCCGAAGGGTCGCAGCCGTGAACCTTACCGGTGGAGGATTGAATGGCACAATAGCCAAAGAAGTTGGTAATCTCTCTTTCCTAGTTTCTCTGGACATCAGCAATAACAATTTCCATGACTCCATTCCATATCAGATTGGCCATTTAAAACGATTGCGAACTTTATATATGCCATTCAATGAGTTCAGTGGGCATATTCCTGAGAGCTTTGGAAATCTGTCCAGAATTGAAGAATTATTGTTGCATAACAACAGTCTCAGTGGAACTATCCCTCATGCCATTTTCAGCATTTCTTCCTTTCGGGTTATCGATTTCTTGGGCAATAAACTTCATGGGAATCTACCTGTGAATCTTTGCACCAATCTTCCCAAATTGGAAAGCTTTAATGTCACAATTAATGAAATAGGGGGGCCAATTCCAGATACTCTTTCTCAATGCTCAAAAATCAAGTTTCTTGGTTTTTCATACAATGAATTTACAAATTCCATACGTGAAAATATTGGCAACCTGTCCAATCTAGAGGAGTTGTATCTTCGTTCCAACAATTTGACCGGTAAGTAAGACTTTTCTTTCTCTTTGAATCACTTTAACATGCTCATCTTTCATCATATATAATTCATATGTAACCAATTTTTATTTTATGTTTTTTGGTCTAAGTTTGGTCTTCTTTATTTTCAGGCAACCTACCTTCGACGTTGTTTAATATATCTTCCATGAAAATTTTAATTGCTAGATATAATTCGGTATTCAGGCACGAATCTTGAATAGTTGTTTCTTTCTTACAATTTCATAACTAAAAAATACCTTCTACTCTGTCATATTGTCAATCTCTAAAAGAGATTAATTTATCTGTCTAACAACAATTTGGAAGGAAGAATTCCAACTGGAATTTGGAATATGTCGTCGCTTCAGGTTTTAAGTCTGTACTACAACAACTTGAAAGGTGCAATTCAACTTCATCGTCTTTATTCCCTCTTAGCTAGCCTCATTTTAAAGGTTGGTGTAAAGTTGTACATATAAATACTCCATTTTCTGGTTTTGGCAGAGAAGTTAGATATGAGTTCAGGCAATTCATCTTCCTTACAAGTTATTTCTTTGGGATGGAATGGATTATATGGCAGTTTGCCAGAAGATTTGGGCTTCAGATATCCAAATATATAGGGATGTTAGAGGTTAGCGTTAATCACCTTTCTGGGGATATCCCTTCTAGTCTTTCACGTTGTCGTGCACTCTACCACATTGAGTTCGGTACCAATAATTTTACTGGTAAATATCTTTATTTTGACTTCCAACCCTAAATCATTGTATATTGCAAAAAAATAAAATAATTAATTTTTTCAGGATATTGACAATTTTTTATTATTATTATTATGCATGTTGGAGGCTTACCTGTTGAGATTGGAAACATGTCTGCACTCCAATTTATATTTCTCCAGCACAATAGGCTAACAAGTATGTAGCAATCATGTTTCATCTACCTCTCACTGCTTCAAGTTTATTGATTGGGGAAGAAATGAATTCTTTAGAAGCTTGCCTAAATATCTATGCTTCAAATTAAACCTGAATATATTTGACCTTGGTTTTAATTAACTTACTTGCAGGCAAAATTCCTTCTAGTATTTCAAATTGCAGTTCACTGTGAAATAATTGCAGTTCACATGAGTGGCAATATAATTAGAGGTATATACATTTATTTTAACTGTGAAATAATTGAAACAATTTTATATATCAAATTGTAATCCTAACATTTTAAATCATGCATATATGCAGGAAGCTTACCAGTTGGTTTCGAAAACATTTCTGGGATTACAACTATACTTTTAAAGTATAACAATATTTCTGGTGAAATTCTTCCGTCATTATTTAACAGCTCTAGTTTAAATGATTTACGGTTGTCAAATAACCAAATTGTTGGTAATCTTTCTGTATTGCTGGAAAGTACTTTACTGGCCATGCATTCATAATGACTCTCGATCGATCGGGAATCTGTATGAGACAACATTTAGAGACGAAACGTGAAGCAAACTTTCATATGTACATGTTCATGCTTATTGATATAAATGTTGCATTTTTTTTCCCCTTTTAATTTCTTAAATACTAAAGTTTCCTTCACCGCAATTTTATTATTTCCTTTATCGCACTAAAGGAATTCAATTTAAAAAAATGCACAACTTATTATATGAAATAAAAAAATTAAAATCAGACTCTTTCACTAGGACAATGTTTTTTAAAAAAAAACAATTTTCCCGATTTACACACTCCACAAAAAAAAAAAAAAAAGGCCACATTTGTGCAATTGAGCGAATCTGTAGTCGGATTGAATACACCTGCAGCCGCCCGACGGGTGTTTGGCGGTAGGCGGCACCAAAGAAAACTCGGGTGCCCGGCGGCGTAGGACTTCTCTCACCGGCATGAACAGCTGCCACGGACTGCATCACACCAAATGGATTCTAGCTTGGTTCTCCACATAAGCGCTTGTTCCGTTGGAACAAAATAAGATCGAGGGAAACTGCCGTGTAATTAAAAAAAAAAAAAAAGAAGTTAAGAATTAGTTGGTACAAATGTTAAAGCTTTGCAAATAAATAAATGATAACAAAATTATATTAATTAAGAGATAGATATGTTATTGGTAGAGCAAATATTACAATGTAGAACAATATTCATCAATATTCCATTATTATATCAATTAATTTTCTTGCATTAGTCAGATTAAGCTAATAATGGGTAATTTTGAAATAAATTGTGAATTATTGTTCTATATGTTAATATTATATTTGGCAAATAACGCAAGAATCCTAAGAAGAGTACCCAACGACAGACCAACCCGCATTGGGCTTTTGAGAAATGCACAGGCTGGACCTGATCCGATTCACCACGCCAGTCCACCCTGCATTGAGGTTTTGGGAGATGCACCGGCGCCTGGACCTAATCCGATTCATGATGACAGTCCACCTTTGATCTAATTAATTCCACTAATTAGTAATTTTGTGACATCATGTATTCTTATATGGAGCCATGATCTTCGTACTTGATCATGTGTCATAAGTTGAATTGTTTTTTGAATGACAAATTGTCTGGTTTTTTACTTGGAGGTTCAATGCAGTGTGCATCGTTAGATTGTGTTAAAACCAGTTACTCGAATTAGTTTTCTTCTAACAACATATAAAATTTTTACTATATTTATTGAAAAGGAAGAAAATAAATGAATTCACATTTAAATGAAAATTTTACAAGAAAGAAGTACTCCATTTGATCCCAAAATAGATAGCGTTTTAACAAATCTTTTTCTCTCCAAAATTATCCAACCAAAAGTATTAAATTACACTAGTTAGAGATTTCTTGTAAAACTCTAAAACGTCATTTATTTTGGATCGGAGGATTTATAAAAAATTTAAATTCCCAAAATTCGGGCAGTCAATAATTTTAGTCCCAATGTTTGAAAGCCAATGTTTTTAATTTCCAATACTTGATAAATTTTACTATTTCTAGTTCATGTATAAATGGAAAGTCAACAATTAATTAATAATGTTCAACACAATTTCACAAATCTCTTTCGTAGAATATGCGTTAATGGAGGGATTGGTTTTATATACGTAAAACTCTTCAAGTTTCTTTCTTGGCGTTGAAACATATTCAAAAATCCTTGTTGATAGTTTACAAGGATAGGGGTATCATAAAACATGTATTTAGGGAGGTTAATGTAGTAGCCGATACATTAGCTTTTCTAAATATATGACGGAATGAGTTTCATAAAAAATTTCAAGGTGGGTATCATAAAACATGTATTCAGGGAGGTTAATGTAGTAGCTGATACATTAGCTCATAGATTGCTGTCCACGGCCGAACCGGGCCGGGCCGGGCCTCATTTCTCTTCACACAATTAGCGAGTACCTGCGAGTCACTTTCATTCAAGCAATTCAAAATCAAATTATCGGCAAGTTAGGATGCCGAATAATAAATCTTGAAATTCTGCGTGAAAACTTGACCTGTTTCTCAATCACACTCGTGTTGTCCAATAATCTAAACTTTTCTTCTTTTTCTTAGTTTCTCCTCTCATAATGCAAGGATTCATGACAAAAGAATTGAATTTTTGTGTTCAAATTTCAAATGGGAAGAAAATTTGGACAAAATGAATTATGAAAATGTAAACACGTTGCATAAGCTTGTTATTAATTACAAATCGTTGGGATCAATTCAAAAGCTTATTAAGAAAGACCAAATCACATTTTTGACCCCTGTTTACATTGAGAATAAATTTATTTATTTTTTCCAAAAAAAAAAAAATATCAACATATATTATCGTCAAATGTCCGAAACTGCACCAAAATATTTTTCACCCCAAAACCCTGCCCCCCCCCCCCCCCCCCCCCCACACACACACACACCCTCCCTCCCGTATTCTCCTCACCCCCTCACTCCCCACAAAGAAAAAATTCACCCAGGCCCCATGCACTTCAATTTTAAAATTTATTTATTTTTTCAAGTTTCAATTTTAGTTTTTCACTTTTCAAAATAATAAATAAAATAATTTTAATTATTTTATGTAAGAAACTATAAATTATACATATTTTTAAAGTTATATTATATATATATCTATATATTTTTACAACAAAGTTATTATCATTACAATATTTTTACTAGCTTAAAAAAATATAGGATGAAAAAATAATTGAACGGAAAAATAATTTTAAAAAAGAACTGAAGAAAAAACACGAAAGAAAAACAAATTTAAATATGCAAAATATGATAATTTATATTTTTAAATAAAATAATTAAAACAATTTATTTATAATTTTTGAAACTAGAAAATTAAAACTAAAGTTGTAGAAATGTTGCCCGGGAGGGGGGGGAGGGGGTGGGGGGAAGTGGGATTGGGTGGTTTGATTTTGGTTCGGGGGTGTGGAGTTTTTTTTGGTTCGGGTTGGGGTGGGTTTTTTTTTTTTTGGTCATTTTAAAGTTATTTGAAAAAAAAAAAAGTAAACCGTGTCGATTCAAATCGTGTCTCGAACTTAACCGAACTTTTCAATTTGGTTGGTGTCGATTGGGACAATCCTATTATTAATAACAAAAAAAAATTATAAAAAAAAATGACTATTTTGCCATCATAAATGAATTCTAATTCTATATAAAATTTGTAGTATTCAAACAAAAACATTAGAATTGTAATTCAATTTCTGCATAATTCTATTACTTTACCAAACAAAGAAATTCAAATGGATTTACAATTTCAATTCCAAAATTCAATTCTATAGAATTTCATTTCCAATTCAATTCTAATTCCATTTAACCAAACGGACCCAAATGGTAACAAAATTATATTAATTAAGAGATAGATATGTTATTGGTAGAGCGAATATTACAATGTAGAACAATATTCATCAATTTTCCACTATTGTATCAATTAATTTTCTTGCATTAGTCAGATTAAGCTAATAATGGGTAATTTTGAAATAAATTGTGAATTATTGTTCTATATGCTAATATTATATTTGGAAATAGCGTCTCCCATTTATTAAAAATATTTGTTAAACTAGTAGGGCCATCATTATTAATAAGAAATTAATCATTTAACCATGGAAAGATGAAGAAATAAAATTTTACAGAAAATAGACTCCAGCAAACTTAATGAGAAAATGATTACATTCTCTTCCAATAGTAAGCTAAGCTAATAACTATATCCGTCACAAACCAAAACTTATAAAAATTACTTGATGGGTTAAAGATGATTTTATTTTCTTTTCATTTTGTTAAGGTAAAGGATTTCTCAGGGAAATTATTCAATAACCATTGTGACATCGAAGTACAAAGAAATACGTAGCAAATACAACAGTTAAAAAAATATTTGGTCTCATAAATACATAATAATGAAATTTAAAGAACTTCATTAATTGTATCTAATATATCATATTATTAATCTAATAATAATTTATCAAATTATTAATCTATAGCTATTAAATTTTTGGAAATTTCCCTTTAAATCTATACATATACATATAAATTTTGTAGAAATATGAAAAATATTACTCCATCAGTCCCATTAGAAGGGTCTAGTTTGAAAAATAATTTTTGTTCTAACAGAAGGGTACACTTTCAATTTTTTTACTCTCCATACTTTATTAATATGATAATGTGTGGTTCATAATTAGTTCACACTTAAAATGTAAAGATATTAATGGAATAAGTGGTGGTAAATTAACTAATTTATGTGTTGTACGTTGATATCAATTATAAGTTGTACATGCTTGAAAGTGAACCCTTCTAACAGAACGGAAGGAGTGTTGGGTTGGACAAATTAAACTTGTCAAATCTGTCACTAGCTAATACCCGTCCAAGGCTCAAAGAAAATCTTCATGTACCACTAGTAGAGATGGTCCAGATTTAATTGGATTTTTCTCTTGACTTGTACGCCTTGTGAGACCTACTATTTGTGATCCCCTTTGATTGAATTTTCTCCCTATGTCATCCTAATCATAAAAAATAATTAAAAAACAAAAAAAGAAAAGAAAAAGAGACTAAAATCTATCGAGCCATACCAGTCGAATGGGATACGATGATTTGAAAAACTTGCAGCTTAGGAGACTAAAATCTGTTGAAGACTCAAGTTTAAAAATATCAGCCTATTTCAATAATAAAAAAAGAAAAAAGAAAAAAAAAAAAGAGAAACACGCATATGTGTCCAAGTCTTGTGTAAAACTATACATCCATTTAACAAGAACTCCTTCATATATAAATATATTTGATAACGCCACTTTGGTAGTCACAATCAATGGGGGAAAAGTAGCACAATATTGGTACTGTTCTTTTTATCAATTCAATACTGCCTCATGAGTGCTAGTGGAGCTCTAAGCAGCTCCTCCACAGATGAGGCTGTTCTTTTAGCCGTAAAGTCTGAAATTAAAGGTCGCGGCCTTGAACCTTTCCTGTGAATGATTGAAAGACACGATAGTCAAAGAAATTGGGAATCTCTGCTTCCTTGTTTCTCTTGACATCAGCAATAACTATTTTCATGGTTACATCCCAGATCAGATTGGTCAAACTTTATGCATGCAGATCAATTAGTTCAGTGGGCATATTCCTAAGAGTTTTGGATTTCTGACAAGAATTCAAGAATTATTCCTCCTGCCATTTTCAACATTTCTTCCTGTCGGGTTATTGACTTCTCATCCAACTTCCTTGATGGGAGTCTCCCTGAGGATCTTTGCACTACTAGAAAGTTTCGATGTCCTAGATAATAAATTAGGGGAGCCAATCCCAGCTACTCTTTCCATTGCTCAGAAAATCTTGAATTGCAAGCAATGAATTTACAAACCCAATACCTGCAAATATTGGGAACATTTCCAAACTAGAGGACTTGGGCATTGGTTACAACAATTTCAATGGTACGCAAGACTTATCTTTTCTTTGAATTACTTTTTCAGTTATCACCATTTCTCCACATATTTCCAGAACCTTGAGGTTAATATTATTTATGTAACGTTTTCATACGTTTTTTTTGTTTTCCCCAAATAATTTTCTTATAATTTTGAACACATAACTAATTACTAATTTCTAACAATTGACTACACCCTACATACGTTGAATTTTTGGAACTTTCGTAGTTTATCAACTATATTTCAAAAATATACTTCTTCTTCATTAATTATTTAAAAAATTTGCCGTATAAAACTTTACTTCCATCAGAAAAAATAGAGCTAATTAAGGCAAAAACTTGTGTCTTATCTGCTAGACATACGGTTAGATGACGCACTTTTTTTCCTTCAAAATTCACATGCAGTGAAAAACAATATCAATTGCAAGGGTTGAAATATCGTGTATCTCAGATATATAGCTTCTGATCCAAAATGAATCAATTTAAAAGAAAGTATCATTTGTAAATAAAAAGTATAACATGCATATATGTAGTGAAGAAAACAAATGTATCGATTTTAGGGTTTAAAATTTCATGTATCGCTTATAGTCGATTTTAGGGTTTAATGAGTATGTGAAATTACTTGATCATTATATATCATTTTTTATGGTCGATAATGTCTAATTTATTTCTTTCCTTGTTCTTCATGGTATGGGATTATGGCAGTCAAAGGTGTACGAACCATCACAAATATTCAATATTGGATCTTGAATGGAACACCCCCACCCCCATGCACACTCTCCATCCTCCACCCATTTCTACATTCCACTCAAATCCATATATAGAACACCCCTCATCCCCCTCCATCAATTTTTTTAGTATTTTTCCCGGAACTACATTACGATTGGATTAAGAATGCATTTAATGATTCCATCAATTTTTTTAGTATTTTTCCCGGAACTACATTACGATTGGATTAAGAATGCATTTGATGATCACAATTTAAGGTGAGGTTCACAAAACCTACTTCGCCACCGCTTTTTTATGCTTCATCGAAATCTTTCAGAGTCTATGATTTTGTCCAATAAAATTGCCTCATAATGGAAACGACATTGTTTGATGGGTCATTGTAAAACATGATGAAGGAATTAAGGGTAATGGTTCAAGAAAATGAGGAAAGAAGATGGGTGAATCATATATTTTATTGAAACTCTGAGGATATTTTTGTCTTAAAAAAATGTATATATCTTAGTCAAATATTTAATTTGTACTTCTTAAAAATTGATAGTTTGTTTTGTTTTTTCGATAAATCTCGAGACCTTTTTTTTTTTTTGGTATTTTGCCTTGAATTTTGGACGGGGATTGAATGTTGGTGATGTTGGCATGTTGTAGGTAGACGTAGGTGGAGGGAGATGGGTAAAGACACAGTGACAAACGGATAGAAACGAAATCCCATAAAATAAGCAAGAATCATTAAATTAATGGAATTGTTTTTCACGTTGGCATGTGAAGGATGACAAAATATGATTTACATTTATGTGATTTTGGCAAATATTATCATGTAAGATGTTATTTTGAGGAAAAAAATACTCCATATAAACATATAAAGAAGATTACTAATTAATTACTCCTAACTAACACGAATCAAAGGACATTAAATTCCTATATTATAAATAAAATCGCAAGATAACATTTCTTGGAACAAAGCGAAAAAAATCGAAAAAATGAGGTACAACATCAACACTTATCTTCAATCCATCCTTGTGCTGAGTCTAGCTCTGGGAACACCATGCTTGCTGGCCAAAGAAATGTATGGTCGTATCCAAAATAACGCAAACCCCGGCAAAGTTATCAAAGTCCATTGCACATCAAAGGATGAAGATATGGGCACTTACTACCTCCATTACGAGAACGACTATGTTTTTTTCATGAATATAAAACATTTCCTTTTCAAGACTGTGTATTCGTGTGCTTTGCAGTTTGATGGGGACACGACATCAACATGGCATTCTTTTGATGCTTATAATAGTGGGAGAGATATTAATCGTTGCTTTGATGAGTGTAAATGGAAGATTGTCCCAGGAAACTTGTTGACGGGTTTTAATGAGAAGACACAACAATGGGAGCCCTTCAACTACACTAGCTAGTTATGAACCCTAGCTGTTTTGCAATGTTTCAGGTTGATGCTTTGGTTATCCTATATAAATTATTGTGGTAATCATATGATTATGCAACAACTAATGATAACGGATCTCGAGTTTAATTTTTATATCCTAGGCTGCACATTTGTTTTTTTTATGATTCAGAGTTTGTTTATGGTTAAAGCAAGGCACAGTCTGTTATGTAAACCAAGACGTGGCATTCGGTTGGTAGAAATTGTTGGAAATAAATAATTTAAACCAAACTTGTATTAATTATTATTTGAGTGATTATTTGAGTGAACGACCAAAAACATCACTATATTTTGTCATAGTTCACACTTATGTCATCATACTTTTTTTTTTAATCCAAAACATCAATATACTTTCAAAAAATGCGTCATTTATGTCATTCACACGAATGTCTCTGAACTCAAACGGAGGTAGAGACATGTGCAACTCACATGAGATTTTTTAGGATAATTTGGTCTTTTTGTACCAAATAGTATGGTCCCGTATGGTATCACATTTTGAAACATGTTTTGAAAGATATTTTGAAAGGTATTTTAAAAGTTGTTTTGAAATATTGTTTGGAAGTTCATCTTAAAATATATTTTAAAATGTGTTTTAAAATATGTTTCAAAATATTGTATGGCATTGCTAAATTTTCATTTCTTTTTCCTGAATTGGCTTTTCTATCAAATTATTGCTGTTACTTGTGAATAATACGACATAATTATATTCTACGAGTTTATTTAAATTTTTAATTTTATTTTTACTAATATAAAAAAAATATCACATCAAATATACGTTTAAATTACTAACATCATTGGTGATGATACAAAAGTGAGAATCTTTCCGACGCAGTTCATGATTTATTTCTATAACTAAATTTGATTAATACCAAATTCTCGTGAATAGTACTACATAATTATTGTTCACCTTTTTTTTCTTTTTTTTTCCCTTCCCCACATCAAAGTTACTTTTTCATTGCTATCATCATTGGTGATTACATGAACTTGAGTCCTTTATTTATAGGTTAATCAATTATTTCTAAACTTGAATTAAATGTTTCCTGACCCTCGGTAATAGTACCACATAATAACTGTTCATGGTTTTTTTAAAAATTACTCGTGTATACTTTTAATTTACACAAGATTATTGGTGATAATCCAAACTTGAGATTATTTTCCTTCTATGTCATTATATATTTCTAAATTTGAATTGATTAATACCAATACTCGTGAATAATACCCCATAATTACTGTTCACGAGATATTTTTTTGTTTTTTATTTTTTTAATTGAAAATGACTTTTAAATTATTAATTTCATTGGTGATTAAACGAACTTCCGATTTTTCCTTCTATGTTCCTTATTATTTATAACATGAATTAATTATTAATATCAATACTCTAGAATCACATCACAAAAGTTATTCAGTAATAGTAACAACATAATTATTTCATTATTTGTTTATGTTTATTATTTTGCTAACTTCTATGGATTGATCAACATTTGTACTTATATAAATGTTCACCTAAATCCAAAAAACAACGTTACAATCATACTTATAATTGAAAATTAAAAACTACTACACCAACATACCTATAATCGAAAAAAAAGTTGTACTACTCCACCAATCCTCATTTTCATGATCAAATGTAAACATACAATAAGCAAAATAAAATGGTTGGACAAGCCTATAAGTAAGGGTGTAATGCATACTTTGGCAATATGCTCTACGGACCATTCCATATCGCTTGCGCAATGTCAAATCAATATGCATTCCAGTCCAAACCTGCACGTCGTGAGTAGTCGACCTCTGTGAATTGCATATCGCCATTGCTCCCTGATTCGTCAATCCCCTCAAATCCACGAAAAATTGGATCATTGGGATTGTAATCCTTAATGAGATTGTTTATTGCACAACAAGCAATGAAAAATTCTGCTCGTGCTTCCATCTTATATGCGTACATTGGGCCCCTTAATATGTGAAATCTTCTTTTCAAAACTCCGAATGCTCTCTCAACCACATTTTGCATAGATGCATGTCTATGATTAAACTTCTCTTCCTTTGAGCGAAAATTAGTCCCATTTTGATGGTTTTCATTATGATGATAATTATGTCCCCTAAATGGTGCAAGAAATCTCGGCATATTTTTATAGGCAGAATCTACGACATAATATTTGCCTTCTGGTGGCATTGGAAAATCATACCTTTCATTACTGATTACTTCATGAAGTACTGTTGCATCATGTGCACTTCCTCCATATCCGGCGTACACGAACGTGAAGCGCATATCATGGTCTACGACGGCCAGCACATTTTGACTGATTATACCATGTCTATTACGAAACTGGTCCCTTAGCTGTGCACTAACTAATGCCTCAATATGCGTCCCGTCAATTGCACCAATGCAATCCTACATAACATATTAATGTGTAATAGTAAATGCGGTGTCATACCGTTCATAAAATGGCTTTACAAAATATAGTCTTACCTCGAAGTACGGGAAAAATTTTGCATTACTCTAAATCTTTGGATAAACTTGATTTTGATCACGAGGACATATTATGTACTTGCTCATTCGACAAATTGCTTGACGAACCTTTTTAACAGTTCGACACACTGTCTCTGGAGAGTGTTGGAATCGATCACATACATCACGGATGCGTTTATCATGTGCAATCAAGTGAAGGAACATAAGCAATGCCTCATCATAATCGATACCCTTATTCCCAATTTTATAATATCCACTCTCCCTTATGGCATCACGAAGCACCTCAAATGTTTCCAAGTTTAGCCTTGTAGTTTCATATAATTTTGTGGGTGACTATTCAGTATGAATTCTGTGTACTGTGCACCTGTTAGTTCGCAATTTTGTTGTGGTTGCCTAATTGTACATAGTCCAATATTGTACTGCTCCCACTCGACGAGAAGTTTTAAAAAACCCAAGTCAATCTCATCCCACGATTTGTCTATATAACCGTCTACAACATCGCCAATATAATCAAATGCGGTCGGATGTCCATTGTCATCCATTAGAACCTATGCAATTTTAATACAATAATTTAACAATAATATTAAACCAATTTTATTACAATAATTTAACATTAATATATAAAAAAAGTATAAGAATACATTATATAATATACAATTAGCAGAAAGCATTTGTATACACTATAGTTACATCACTTTACATCCTGATTTCATGTACATTTTAAACAAAATAAAAGTAATTTGTGTATATTTGTAATTAATGCAGTGGAGAAAACAAGCAGCTCGCATAGCTCTCTGTTTTGTCCACATATGCAATTATGCTCTATGCTATCTTTTTTCTTCAGCCATACACCTTCTGTTATTTTTTCTTTTTTCTATTTTTTATTAGCTTTCCATATTCATATGAATTAGAATTGGTATACATTACTTTACTTGACCCACCGAATGCATATATGTGCGGTGGGTGAGTATTTTTTTTTTTCCCCTCTACTTTTTTGTTTCATTTTCAATTTTTTCCTTCTTCCACTTTTTATAAAAAGATTCCCACATATTTTATCCCAAAATCATTCGAGTTAAAATCAAAATGACTATATAAACATTACTCCAAAAAAGGCAAGGAATATATTAAGAGCAAAAGAATAATATTAACAAAGTGTTAGTAATTAATACGGCATGTTTTATCCACTTCATACTTTACATAAAAATATAACAGCTTCTGAGGAGGTAAAAGTATTACCTGAGGGTGAAAATCGGAGACGGAACAGAGAATAAGCGGTTATGTTCGGACTGGTGGATTACTCCTACCTTCCTCCTTAGGTCACCTAAATTGCTCTCTTCTTTTTGCAGCTTATGAGATTGTTATTCGACCATTTTCTCTCTTCCCTTGCAGCTTATTTATCATTCTTCAATATATCATTCATTGTCATTGTTATAAATTTCTACTGTAGGTATGATTAGACGTCTCCATGGTATTCACCACACAATGTATGCATAATTTCCACAAATATTTGATGCTCTGTTGTCTTCAGTTCTGCATTGCTTTTTGACCATTGAACAATATTTTTGACCTATACAGTGTATTTGACTACTAAATTATTGTGTTATTTTAGCTTCAATAAATGTGCAATGCTTTTTGGTTTACAGGCTTGTCTGCTTTGTCACAGGCTTTGTCTGCTTTACTTTAGCACATACATTTGGAGGATGAAAGGGTACCTAAATAAATGAAGCATAATTGTATCTAAATTCGAATAGTACCAAAAATAATGTCTAAAAAAAAATGCTCCCAAAGCTTGCTCCAACAACCACATTTCATCATATCTATAATCAATTTTACGCCAATAATATTACAATGGTTTTCCCTACAATAACATGAATTAAACCAAACGTTTACACATTGCCAACAGTTGTATCCCGTAAAACATTAACTGGGAAAAGGTATCCAAATTTCTTCTACAACAAACTACTACAACAGGAAATTAAAAAACAAACACACACACTTAAAACATGAAGGATAAGGTAAGGCTTCAAGGCTTGAAGCCTCCAAGACTTTCATGGCTTCCTGGCAAGAAAACAAAGGAGTTTCTTTCTATCCATTGCTAATAGCATGGATGCCTTATTTGGATCACCATTCATCCAAACGCAGGCTTTTAACCAATCAGGCTCTTCAAGACTCATTATCTCTAGATGAGCCATTGCATCTGTAACTTTGTCAGAAGAACTCATGCGTTTTTTGACCAAGTTATTGAAACTTTGGATGCTTGCTGTAATGGATGGTTCGTCCTCTTTACTTTTCTTCGAACCACGTGACAATGCTTTTGCAACCCAATCAGGAGTTGGCTCAGCAGATCTCTTGCCCTTTCCCTTATCAATGATAGGGGGACTAACGTCATAGTAACCCTCCCAACTCACAATATCATCTTCGGACTCCAGTCCCACACCATCCTCCTCATCAATTGGCATATAAGTCGATGTCATACCAAACTGATTCGTAGCAGTTAGGTGTGAATACAATTCATCTAGCATATCAAAATACGGAGGGGGGGAGTATTCTTCCACTTCTTTGCTCTTGTAATAGCCTACAAACAAATATAACATAAACATTAGCACAATATTCCATATCTAATACAATGTCAAAGTGAAAGAAAAACAGGAAAACATATCAAACAAGTATATATTTACATACACTTTCAAGCATTTCCCAATCGCGACAGGTGAAAACTTTTGTTTTAGGGTCCGTCCCAACACCTCTACTCTCCTTGATTTTATACCATTTTCTCCATTCACCTTTCAATCTTTCCGCCTTGGTGCTCAACTTCTTCTTGATCCAATTCTTTTTGGTGGACGAGTTAAACTCTGCAGCAATTGCAGTCCATTGTGCTCCTTTGAAGTTACCATTGGTCATCTCTAAGCTACGTTTCTTGTTAACCATGATGTTCAGCAAAGTTTCAACAAGCATATCGTCCCATTCGGCTTTTGGATGGTGCGGATCACTTGAGGGTGATCCAGGTTTGTCCATACTCTACCAAAAAGCCAAAAATTTAAATTTCAAAACACACTAGTATGACAAGTTCATATGACAATATGAAACTACATTGATTTTGATTTTTGTGAAATGAAATATATTGAAGTTCAGATTATTCACAAATTATATAAGAATCATGATCATCAAATAGAACTATCCAAAGTTAAATCATTATATTAGGTACAGAACGAATACACCACAACCATTTCAGAACCAAATGATTTATCAGACAATTCCAAATAGAAAGACTGTGAACTGAAAAAAAAAATTACTAAACTGATGCAAAGTATCACACTCAATCAAACTAATTTCTTAACTCCCAAATCCAGTATAGCACGTAACGTAGCAACAAACAGCAGCACAATAATATGATTACAAGAGCAAGAAAGTAAAAACACAAGTGGAATTATATAAAGGTAATACCTGTTCCTGGCTGCTTCGGATACACTCCTCTAGATCATTCTCGGCGTACGAAGAGTGTGTTGACGACTCCTTAGGTTCAATATCTGAAAAACCATTAATCAATAAGGTAGAATATAGTATAAGAACTAGTACCCCCACCATTATTGCAAAATGAAGATGTTAGGTTAGAAATTACGTGGTCAGAGTTGTTTTTTGACAATCCTACTCTTTAATCAAAATAATATACTGGACATTGATAAGACATACCGTTCTCAATAGAATGTTTTGATTCCGACATAACAATAGTCCTTAGCAATTTTTCTTAAGCTGAGGTATCAATATAGTACCTCAAATGGATGGGACTAGGGGAGATGATTTGAAACGGCCTTATGAATGGATGCTGAAATCGTGAATAATGGACGCCCTACAATAAAAGCAAAGCAACATTTAATGCTACATAATCGAACTCAATCACATAGAAACAATCAAATTCACAAACTTATGTGTAGGGATACAGTAATGGTTTGACTCCAGGAATAAAATATTATAGAGCAATGAAAGACCACATAAAGGAGAGCTTTGTTTGCAGGAAAAATCAGAAAAAAGAAAAAAATACATGGAGGCAAACAAATCAAATCCGACGCATTTGCAGAGATAGTTATTACATGTCACCACAAGGGAAGCTACAAAACCAAATCGTAGACAGATCGATTTCTGTTGCTGGAGTGACCCTGGAACTTGAACTGCTAGCTCAAGTCCTTTTGATTACTTCAGATTGAATTCCTTCACATGCATTGATGAGCAAGGTAAATTTGAACTAAGAGTTGCTACGTATACAATTTACTGAGGGTAATATTTTATCCCTAAATGGTACAACCTTGAATGGGATGACTAAAGAAGCATAAACAAATGAATTCTCTAGCTGTTGAGTTCTTCGATTGGTGCTAAGAGAACTATAGGACCATTTGTTATGCTTCAGGATAAACTGGTTGGTATGTTAGTTTTTATTAATTACTGCAATGTATGCTATCTAATTTCAACCCTTTGCTGGAATTTAGTAATCTTGATTGAATCTGTTATAAATCAAAAGATACTACAAGTATATATAGTTTTCAGAGGAAACTGGCTGGTGTGTTAGTTTTTCTTAGTGCAATGTATGCTATCTAATTTCAACCCAATGAATTGAGACCTCTGTTTTTCCTACAACTATATATAGTTTTCAGAGTAATCTAGCAAAACAGGGTCTGAAAAACAAAACAGCATGTCAACGTTGAAAACACGATTAGCATACATAATTACTGTGTCGGACACTGCAAATGTAAACCATCCCTACATTATTGATTTAATCCTACATAACAAAAAATGGAAGATGGGAGATTGGGACAAAATAGAGTTCACAAATGAAAAAAACGTGAAGATTGCCTAAGAATCTCTTACCATTTATAAATGCAAGCAGCTATGTCGCCATCCCTCCCTTAAAATATGCCACAGCTCCTACGTACTGGTCGAGGCTTTCGACTTTTCGCAGTCGAAATCGATGCCTACGAGCAGCAACTACTCGGTCAATCGGTAGCAGGGGCTGCGTGAAGATGCTGCTTTTGAGGTTCGCAACCGCCGGTTACACGGTGACCCCTTCGCCCGCGAGTTTATCGCCGTTATCGAAGAATGATAAAGTAGGAACTCAACTAGAATATGAGGAAGAAGGGACCAGGTGGTGTCAATCGTCGTTGATAGCAGCTCTGAAGGAATGGCACCAGAAGCGACGACGAGGAGTTGGGCGAGGGAACAGGTAGGGTTTTCTGCTGCCTAGTGATTTCTCAATTTGGGCGTAAATGGAGAAGGCTGAAGGTGAGTGGAAGTGGATTTGGAGTTTTTTTTTTGGGCCAACTCTCACCAATAGTAACCATACAACATTTGCAAACACCTTTTAAAATGAGTTGGGAGAAAATGTTTGCCAAACACATTTTGCACATTGGGCCCACCAAAAGGAGTCCAAAATGCATTTTCAAATAAGCTGCCATACAGGGCCTATATCTTCTTCATCCTTTCAATCTGTTCAACCCCACCTTCAAACCCGAAACCAATTTCTCCAATGTCAACCATCACCACTGCTACCCTACTTTCGAAAACCCACCACCCCGCCTCTTCACTTATCCTTCAATTCCACTCATCCCCCTTTAATACCCACCACCTCTACTCTCTCCACCATTAAAATAAAATTAAAAAAATGATCACCGAGTAGTCGGGGTTTTAAAAGCACTGGAAGACCTCTCCACTGAGGAAAATATTTGACATGCTTTATTCCCAAAATCGTGTAATCCTAGCACATCACTCTTAAACCAGTAAATAATAATACATCTCTCCCTTCAAATTTGATGATATTTTTGGATGGGATTACACGTTTTACCTAATATGCTTATCTTTTGAATTAATTCACAGAAGCAAAAGAGATTTGGCAAGAGAACTCAATTTAAGGCCTGGTAAGTTGAAGTTTGATTCCAAAATGGAAGAGCTAGGTAATTATTTAACCTCATCATACATAGTCATATTATGGTGATTAATTTGTGAGTTATTCTGTTTAGAGGGGAACAAGACAAAGCTGAAGCAAACGGAAGTTGATTGTGATTTCTTGAAGAAATGACGTGAAACATTGACGGATCGAAAACAGGAGGCTACAGAATGAGCTACAATAACTGAGAATTTTCCACTGGATTGAGTTCTTCAAATTCCCCTGATACTGGGGGAGCATTTTTTTTGTTTTTGAGTGTTAAAGGTGAATGAGGGGAAGGAAAAGTGAAAAGGGTGGTGGGTTTTTGAAAGTAGGACAGCGGTGGTGGATGGTGGAAAGGGGAGAAATTGGTTCTGGGTTTGAAGGTGGGGGAGCATATTGAAGGATGAAAAGATTATCCTAAAGAATTGCAAGTGAGCTGCACATATCTCTACCTCCGTTTGAATTAACAGAGATTTTAGTGTCAATGACCTAACTGACACATTTTTGAAAGTATAGTGATGTTCTGGGCTAAAAAAAAAAGTACGATAACATAAGTGTGAACTATGACAAACTATAGTGATGTTTTTGGCCGTTCAGTCTTATTATTTTCCTTTTTTTACAAATTATAAATCTTTTTATATCTTAATTAATTATTGTCTCAATTTCGTTTTACCATTCATAATCTTTTCAGTTATTATTTTTTTTACTTTTTTTTATAAGTAAATTTTTTCTTTTTTCATCAACATCATTAGTCTAACATTAACCTTCAACAACAATTTTAAGAACCCGACATTCATACTCAAAATTAAAATTTTCTAACAATCCAAAATAAAAATAGAGAAACCAATATTATTCAGCAACTTAAGGAAATTAAATAAAAATTTGGCATTCGAATGGAAAATTTTGGAAATGAACAAATTCAGTAATCCTTCCTTCACTGCTGCCACGGTTGGAGTGCTTGTAATCGTTCTCTTTGGTCCTCTTCGGTTCAAATCCGTCACGGTTGTGACCTTTTTATCAGACGAGCGAGCCCTTCTCGACCTCCTTCTAGATATGCCGTTATTTCCGGTCGCCATCCACAGCCAAATTCCACTGCCGCCGTCGTCGAGTTGTTCTTATCATTTATTTGCAAGAGAACACTGCCGCCGCTATTTTGGTTTACAAAGAGAAGCACAAAACTCTGCCACATCAACCATTCACCATCAAGGAGGCAACATCAAGGAGTGGGGAAAAACATAATCGAAAATTGGAAATTTTACTTTGGTTTGTTGATGAAGCATGATTGAAATTTGAGGAGACTGGAGAGAAAAAAATAGGAAGTTTGATAATCTAGAGCCGCTAGTGAGAAAGATAAGTTAAAAAATAATCAGAGAAATAAAGGACATTTCACTTAGGGTTAATTAATCAGAGTAGGTGATGAATAGTAAAATAAAGTTTTTAAAAAAATAGTGAAATGACAAAATTAACCTCTGGGCTGTTAAACATAACAGTTATTTCAAACGTTACGGATAACGAAAGAGTAGAGGGGTTCATAGTAGCTTTTTAAACCATAGGGTGCAGTAAATAACTTTCGTAAACCATAGGGAGTTTGAGGTGGTTTGCCCTTCAATGAAATGATTGATTCAGGGGTTGATACATATGGCTGGTTTTCTTGGGAAGAAAGATCAAAGAGGATTTCTCCTTTTTTTAAGTTTTGGGCGAAATACAAAAATAACCCTGAAATTTGTCGTAACAATAAAATAAATCTCCAGTTTAAAAAAAATACAAATTAAACCTTTAATACATTTTTTGGTTTTATAGACAACAATACCTTTCGCTTATCTCTCTCCCATTATTTCTTAATCATTATCTATCCTTTTTTATGGTTTATAATGTATAATTTATTTGTTTCGATCTTCATGATATGGGATTATGGCAGTTAAAGGTGTACCAACCATCACAAATATTCAATATTGAACACCCTCAGCCCCATGCACACTCTCCATCCTCCACTCAAATTGATGGAACACCCCTCCTCCCCCTCCATCAATTTTTTCTGCATTTTTCACGGAACCACAACACGATTTGATTAAGAAGGCATTCGATGATCACAATTTAAGGTGAGGTTCACATAACCTACTTCGGCCCCACTTTTCTATGCTTCATCGAAACAGAACCTGTTGCACCGGTGATCAAAAGCCCAGTGAACAGATGCAGAGAACGAAACATCACTCACACCTATGGGCATTACCGAACAAAGCTCAGAAAAATAAAGGGATAAGCAAAACCTAGTCGTTTTGTCTAAATACGGTCCACAACGTTAAAAAAACCCAAGTCAAGATAAAGCGAAAGCAATAGCGCTTTGAGTCATTTGTTGGTCCGAACTCAGTCAACACAAACTCAAATCATGGGTCAATCTTTTGTCCGATTTGATGAAAATAACCTCCCCACTTTAAAACACTACCATTGGAGTCGCGGCTTTGCACAAGAAGCAGTGGCAGCATTTGCGAAGGAATGGAAGAAAAGCCTCGACAGGAAAGCACCAGATCTGGGCTGCTTGACTAGTGGCGAAACTAGGCCCCTAAGGTCCGTGGGGATTGGGGGGTGGGCAAGATATTCAAAGCAATAAAATTTTTAATATAATAAAATATATTACAACGATTCGCTACGATGATACATATTCTGAAAACACTGTAAAATTAACTCATTATCAACTGAGTCAAAAATTTCTTTTTCAATATAAGTAACTAAACAATCATTCATCCAATTATCTCCCATTCGATTTCAAAGTCGACTTTTCACAATCAGAACCAGTGCAGTTGCCACAGGCAGAACCAGTGCAAGCTTTATAAGCTTATATACCAATGGATATATAATATCTCTTTTGCTCTTCACTAATTCCTCTGCAAGATTCCCTATCCCTTTCAAATTCATAAAATCTGAACTAGAGTCCATATCCATGAAATAATTATCAAACTGGTTATCCAAGGCCAAGACCTCAAGTGATGAAAAATCCATTGGATAAAACTTTGCAAATTGAAGCAACTTTTCCTTATTAAAAGCATCAAAATGATTTTTAGGATTAAGGCATCTTATGCAAAAAAGTATTTCAGTATTCACTTCTGTGAATCTATCATTAAGCTCTGAAAGTTGCATATCTAAAACTTCACAGAATAAACTTACTTTGTAGTAGTGCAAATTGATGACCTTTGAAGCTTTACGTTTTGATTTGCCTTTGAGAACACAAATCTCATCCATGTCTGGAATATCAATATCATGGTGGTTACAAAAATTCGTCACTTCATCCAATAAATCAGCCCAACCATTATCCCTCATCAATTGCAACCGCTCTTTTGAGACTCTAACTTGTACCATTGCATTGACAATATCTTGATTTTTTCTCTGCAAAATTTGGGAGAGCTCATTTGTTATACCCAATATTCTTCATCAAGTGCAATGTGAAAACAAAATCAAATCTTCTTAAGACCAGCAGCTTTAGCTTTTTATTCTGGAAGAGAACCATCATCCACCACATATTCTAAAACATCAACAACTGTAGAAAAACTCACAATCAAACTCATCAATGTGCCATAATGAGAACCCTAGCGTGTATCACCCGCCCTTTTGAGATCAGATTCTTGATTTAAACTACGTCCACTGCAAATTTCTCCATTGCCAAGTCTTTTCTAATTTCAATTATTTGTCTCTCTAAACATATCTTGCCTTTTACATGAACCTCCAACAACTCTGACTACAATAGCAATCAAGTTAAAAAAAGAAGCTACTAATAGATGATTTTTCGCTACTGCAACAATAGTAAGCTGGAGTTGATGTGCAAAACAATAAACATAAAAAGTAGAAGAATTATCCTTAAAGATCAAACTTTTGAGTCCTTTAAACTCTCCTGACATATTACTTGCACCATCGTATCCCTGTCCTCTAATTCTTTCCATACTCAAATCGGCCAAAATATGAAAACAATGATTCTATAGCTTTCTTGAGTGACAAAGCAGAAGTATCACCAACATGAACAACCCCAAGAAAATGTTCAACAATAACACCTCCAGAATTTACATAACGTAAAGCAACAGCCATTTGCTCTTTATTCGATATATCACGAGATTCATCCACTAATATAGCAAAAAAAATCATCTCTAAGTTCAGACAATAATGCATATGTAGTCTCAAGAGCAGCAGCATGCACAATATCTTTTTGAATATCCGGAGAAGTCAATTGACGGTTTTCTGGAGCATTTTGCAAAACCACATTTTTTATCTCTTCACTAAGATCTGCAGAGTATTTCAAAAGTTCAAGAAAATTATCTTGATTGACTGAATTTTCAGATTTATCATGTCCACGAAAAGCTAAACCTTGGCATAACAATAGCGGGATGCAATTAATTGAAGCAGTTAACCTTAATCTGTAAAGACTGCGAGTTTGCTCTGATTGCTTGGAAAGAGCAACTTCAATGTGTTGACTTTCTTTCATCAAATATGCACATTTTTGCCAAGCTTGATTATGTGCACTATTTGTACTTCCAACATGTCTTTTTCCAATTAGTAAAATCATATGCAGTGAATGAATCCTCAGCTACTTGCTTTCCAAAATCGGGTCGGAATAAGTACCAACATAAACAAAATGCAGCATCTTTACTAATGCTATACTCTAACCAATTTCCAAACTCTTTAAACTAAGATGGACAAAATCTTCTTGATAATTTACCAAACTTTCTTTGTGGAAAATTATAACCATGAGGTTGACACAGTCCTTTATGCAAACAGGCTCTTCTAACTTGTTCTTGATCATTAGGACCATAAACTGATATGTTTATCCTTAGCCCAGGATCTGCCTCAAGATCATCCAAATTGATTTCAACTCGAGATTTCTTTGAAGAGGCATGTGATTGTTCTTAATTACTATTTTCTCTTTTGCTTATATCTTCATCTGCTTTCGATTTTCTTATCAAAAATTTATCCATTCCTATTTGAAAGAATAAAAAAAGGGTGAAATGCATAGAACATCGCTTAAATATTGACTTTTGTAAAAAATGAAACTTTTCTTTAAAATGCTCTTTTTTAGACACCCATCTTTCATTTTCCCTAAAAAACCAGCACTCTGTTGGACTGTATCGTTAATGTACTAACGGCTGAATTTTTCCAAGGGTAAAATCGTCAACCCACTTTAAATTTATTTGTTTTCTTCTCCTTTGGCTTGAGAATAAGTTTGAAAATAGTTTTTAAACAATTTGTTTTCAAACTCATTTTAAAGAAACATGAGTTTGAAAACAAGTTTTAAAACATATTTGACTTTTTTTTTTTTGTCATCTGTCTCTATCCTTTCCACCATCACCCCGCCCCCGCAGCCTCACCGCCACTGTGTCACCGTCCCCGCCGCCATGGCCATCACCACCACCACAAGAACCTCGTACACATTCAGGTGTTCCACATTTGAAAAATCTAATTCTAGTAGAACTCAAAATCCAAATCCAAACCCAAATCTTTTTTTTTTTCCCAATAACATTATAAAAACCCAAACCTAACAAATAAATTGAATTCCCAAAGTGATCTCCTCTGCCACTTAGTCGGATCTCTACTCCTTTCCCGCTGTTCTCATTCCAATTTTGACCCAGTTTGTTGTATCTAAAATCGACTACTTTGGTTTTAATAAATATGCGGGCTCCTGTAAATAGATCTACCTCCACCTCCGTCTCGCTCCTCCTTTGGCCGTGACTTCTGCTTTGTATCTTCGGAGCAGAACTCCTCACCTCTAAGAGCGTAAAAAGAAGAAGAAGATGAGAGTGATGAAGATGAAGACGGAGAAGAAGGAGAAGAAGAATATGAGAGTTTGGCGGTGGGCGACGGTGGTCGGCGGTGGGAGAGAATAAGAAGGAGAAGAAGGAAGTGGAAGAAGAAGAAGAAGGAAGGAGAATAAGAAGGAAGAAGCAGAAGAAGAAAGAGGAAGAAGAAGGAAGAAGGGAGAAGCAGAAGAAGAAAGAGAAAGAAGAAGGAGGAAGAAGAGGAAGAGGAAGAAGAAGATAAATGGTGAAGGTTTGGGTTTGAAAATTGTTTTGGAGGAATTTTTAACCGAACAAGGGTTTCTAACATTTTTGGGTTTCAAACCAAAAATAGCCCAAACTTTGTTTGAGACATTGGCAACCGAACAGGCCCCTTATTCCCAAATCTAAACCCAAATACGCCTCCTCTCCTTCCCTTTCACCACCCAAATGAAGTCTTCTTCATCTTCTCTCTATCCTTTTCCCAACTGAAACCATGGCCAATTTTCTTCCAAAAAATTTAAATAATTTTCACCCTATTCTTGTCTCCAACACACACTCTCTATCTCTCCCTTTGTTTCTCTTCTTTATTTTGATTGAACAACCGTTGAAAAAGAAAACCAAAAATTCTCAAAAAAAGAAAGGGGAAATCATCACCCATCACTGATTCCATCCTTGCACTCTCTTCCTCATAACCATCTGCACCCACTATCCAAGAGGTCAGCGACTTGGGAAGGAAGGTCAAAAATCTCAGATTTGAAGAACAACAAGGAGATTCGAGATTTGGGGAGGTATTTCGTCGGCAAGTACAACAAGATCTTCTTCGAACCTCGCGGATCTGAGCAATCGTGAACACTGCAATCTCGAACACCACAGTCACTGACATGATGCCTAGTTGACGAGTCAATGACGGCAGCCATGGCGTGAAGTCGAAGAAAACGAAGTCGGGTTTGATTTGTTTGAGAAGGGATTTGATTTTGGGTCGGGTCGTGTCCATGGCTAAGCAGAGCAGCGATTGCAATTGAGGAGGAACGTCGGCGGTGGTTTCGGCAGCCGGAGGAAGCCCTTCAATGAGTGGAACTTCAAACGGGAGGAATTCGATCAGGGTTGGGTGGAGATTGAATTGTTGTAATTTGGGTCGGATTTTTGTGGGGTGGATGAAGAAGATTCTGTGGCCTCTGCCGGCAAGCTGGTTTGACATATGAAGAAAATCAATTCAGATCCCGTCGATGTTCCTCTTGTTTCATATACACCAAATCGACGTCGCCGACTTCCTTCATCTTCTTTGCGCAACTGCCTCTGACAACCTCCTTATTCAATCTTCTTTTTTTGTTGTCGTTTTTCTTTTGTTTTCAGTTTTTGTGCTTGATTTTGGTTCAGATCGTTTGCCTATTGGGTTCTTCTCAAAGAAACTTTATGTTTGATGGCGAGCTTAATTTCTTCGGCGTTGTTTTTGTTTGGAGGCTACTGTAAATTAGTTTGAATTTTGATTGTTTGGTTATGCTTTGTTCTTGAAGTGTGTTCAATCACAAATTGCATGAATTGAATTTGTGTAAGTTTGTCTTTTGATGAAGCTGTGATCAATTTGAATTGAATGTTACTGTAAGAACATATATTATAAAAGAAAAAAAAAACTTCCCTTTTGTTTTCTTATTGAACAAAAGAAAAAAAATAAAAAAGGAGAGTTAATAATTATTAAAAAATGATAAGAATTTACATGTAAAAAAAAGAAGAAAGACTGATACATAAATAGCTTATGAAAGAAATAAGAAATTTCTTCAGGAGTTATTCATACATTGAATTGAAAGCTTGAAAATTTGAAGACTTGAAGTTGAATAGGAATTAGGAAATGGTATAATCCTTACTTAGTCACCCATATCAACAACAAAAGCAACAAATAATACAAAGGCAAGAAAAATAATTAGAACAAAAGATGTTTCATGGGTTTAGTTGGCTGAAAAAAGAAAGAAACAAAAAGGGAGAAGCTAAAAAAAAAAAAAAAAAACACCGATAGCTCACTGCAATCGCAAATTTGGAAGTCAAAAAGCTGTATTGCCCTAAAAATAAAAAAGTTGTACTGCTGCTGTGCTGTAGCTTTAATTCAAATTTCTAACTTCTCAGACAATGGTGTCAGGGTAGACGAAAAGTTGGATTCGGACTTCTGAGTTTTTTTCCTTTTTTTTTTTACTTTATTTTATCATAAATTTGTATTGAGAAGTGGCGTTAAGTCTTCAAATTTGAATAGAGAAAAACTATAATACTAAAAAAAATTTATTTTCACCTTTGCCCTTATTTATCTTAAATTTTGATGGGACAAAGTCATATATTTTTGTAATTTTTATACACTATCAAGGTACTTTCAAAAAAATTGCCCAACCAGCCACTACTGTAGCTCCGCCGTTGTGCTTGACCGACGAAATTCTGCAGTGCCGGTGAGGAAAAAAGAGGTTGTAGCGATAGAACCGATCCGAGATCGTCAAGCTAAAGGAGATGGCTAGTGCAAATTTGAAGGGCGAAGTAGATGACGGTGACGACGAATGTTGGGTGCAGAAATTGACGACGTTGTCGATGGTGGTTGAGGACGGCGGCCAAGAAATCTGACCGGTGAGGAGAAAAAGACCTGGGACAACCACAGGCGCTACTCACAGCTTCGGGCGGTGGTAGAAGAGCGACGATTTGGGCGAGGCGGCAGTGACGGTGGTTATTAGTGATTGACACAAGAACCAATCAAGCAAAGAAGACGAGATCTTTTCGTTTATTTTTTATAAAAGTTTTTAGTTATTATAATTTAGCCCAAATATTTTATGAGTTTTTTATTTTAACCTCAAATGACCGGTAATTTGGTATAGTTATGGGACTAAAAGTAAAGTTTCAATAGTTGAAGGACTAAAAGTGTAACGAGGGTCAAGTTGAGAGACCAAAACTGTAATTTTCACTAATTCATGATGTTTTCCATCAATATATATATTTATATTTATATATATATATATATATGTTGATAACTTTGGAATTGAATTTTATGATTTTCTTTCGGGTTCACTCCACAGTTGCTGAATCTTGGTCCATCTATAATAGTATAATGCAAGAGTTGATTCTTCCTTCAGGATTCTATTTGCTGTTAAAATGCTTATTTTGTTGTAAAATTATTACAATACTATAATTATAGAAACATATAGTAAAATCAAATATAAGAGAGAACAAGAAGGAAAATGGAGATAGAATCGGATTTCTTCTCTTCTGTTGTTCTTTCATTCATCCATTGATCTATATATATACACATAAAAGTGGAAATGGACAAAGTGGGAAAGGAGGAGGAAAAGCATCCGGAAATTAGGGGAAAAGGAGGAGGAAAGATGTTGGAGGAATTGGATGACTGGACATCCATCTTCTTTCATAATACTCCCTTGTGATGTCCATTTTTAAGAGAAATGCCTAGTTAAAACCTTACTAGGAAAACTCAGTGGGAAAAAACTTAGTGAAGGAAAAAGAGTACATTTTCTTAGTACAACACTGCCTTGTTAAAAAACCTTACCAGTAAAAATCCAGTGGAAAAAAATTTTGGTAAAAGAAAAAGAATACAGTGGGTAGCTCCCCCTCTTGAACACATTATTTGATATCGTTAAATTGTCGTCTTCCTATCTTGTATCTCAAATTTTCAAAATATTGAACTTGACCGTGAATAAATATTCTTCTCAACTGAGCAGTACATATAGTATTCTTCTCAAAGAAAGGAATGAAACTTTCTCGTCTGAATGCAAACAATTTTTCTTCAAATATGCTGGATTGCTGATCTTCACAAAGTATGCTCCCGACTTGCTTTGTGAATTGCATAGTGTAGCAAGATTATAAGAAGTAACATATATGATTTCTTTCATTAATTTAACACCCAGAAATAGCTGTACCGCTGCATGTAAGTACATCATTGATTTGATCGAACATTATAAGGATGAGTAAAATATCTAACATCTACATACATTGGAATATCATACTTGTGTATTTCAAAAATAAAGATCTCATATTTATTGTTCCTTCAAACTAAAGAAACATATGTGTTCATGACTTGAAAACATATTTCAAACTTGTGTAAGACTTGCAAGATACAATCTTATTTCAATAGCTTTAACATGTGGTACTTTTGGACCAAATGGTTCTTCATCATCTTTATGAACAGAAAATGGATCTTTATACACATCAAGTGATCTTACACTCATAAATATGCTTAAAGTATGCATTCAATTCATATAAAGGTGTTTCAATACTTCAGCAATATAAGAAGATTGATGCAAAGATATGTCATTCTCTAAGTGCTCAATTTTGAAACAAAGAAAAATATTGTCTTTCAAAGATTATTCATTTTGAACTCTTGTTTCAAATATTCAACTACATTTATATCTCTTCAGGAGTTTTTATTCAAAATTATATTTTAAATAATCAATAATAGTTTGAGACTCTTCAGGAGTTCTAAACAAAATAATCCATATAAAATGTGATTTGAATCTTTCAATAAAACATAGATATAGAGCTCTACATAATTTAATATAATAAATATCGCGATAAACTGCATCATGCTTTCAGGGCAATTCAAATCTTTCAGAGATTTTCATTAGTCATTCTAATAGGCTTGTCATGACATTCATAAGACACATTTTAAAAATTTTCCCTTGCTGCCAGATAAAGCAAGTAACAATAATTATTGCATCCACCACATAAGATTATGTCACCCCATAATCAATACATTTTCTTCAGGAAAGACTTGTGTAATGAATTGTACTAATTCATTATCTCATTTCACTTTTCACAAATACTCATTTATGACTCCCAAGTTAAGCATCTTCAGGCTTGAATCATTGAATTCAATTCTACTAGAATTGTGTCTTTTCATTTCTTTCATTTTCTTGGGCAATGATTTCTATGTCGACATTTATTCATAGGCCCAGATTGATGATCCTCATTTTCTTTCATAATGGCAACTGTTGCAGCATAAACAATTTTATCATCGACCTCAATTGTTTATGGCTATGTTCCATATTTAGCCGTCAGTCATGACATAATTGAGATCTCATTATTAACAAGATTTTTTCGGTACCTAAGCTTCTTCTAAAAGCTTATTATCTGTCATGCTGAGAAAGCTTTCCAAGAGTTCTTAATCTTGAAAATTCTTTTGTAATATCTAACACCTCGATTTTTTCATCTTTATCACTTGCTCCTTTTTATCGAGGATTTAGTTTTTGAAACCGATTAGACTACCACGTTTTTGTGTTGCCTTAAATTCTTCATTAGTGGTAGAATTTCCTTTCGGGGCATCAAATATAATTGAAGCATTAACAGCCAATATGTGTGATTCAGTCACACCTCTTTTAGGTCAGAAAAAGCATTTGGCAAATGCAAGTTGTAAATGAATTATCTTTTGAACTTCAAGTTCATATAATTTTATATGAGGATCATTGATAATTCACTCAAACTAATTTTTTTTTAATTGGCTACGTACTATCCTCCCCCTGATGTTGGGAAAACTGACTTATCAGCAATCAGTAAAATGAGTAGTGTAAGTCTCTAACTTTAGTCTCAAGATATTTTATAGTGGAGATTCATGCCCAACATCTTTATCTAACCTCCTTTGAGGTCTCATCTTTGTGCGTTGTGGTGGAGCAATCATAATATAAGCCGCACATTTAGAAAATTATGAGATGCGAAATATTTTGGTTTTTGACCAAAACCACTTATCGGATAGAGAATTTCTTAAAATATATTGGCCTGATGTGAACAAATATTGCAACATGCAATATAGCAAGCCGCAAATATATATTGGGAGTTTCATTCTCAAAAACAATGGTTATGTAAATAAGTTAATGCATATAATGAAACGATTCTACTAGACCGTTTCTTGTGTGAATATAATCAACAAGATATCCACACTTATCATAAAGATATGCAATAACGATTTCAATAGTAAGAAAATTCATAACCAAATTATTTTCGCAAGTAATTTTGCAAACTCCAAGTTGCAATAATAAACTTAATGTGACCATTTGGTTGATACGTCAATTAAATTATAAAATACCAAAATGATCTATATGGTGGGTGAAAAAACTCATAAATATATCACCATATATATGTTCTATTAGTGCAGGAGATTCGGTACGAATTTTCACAATAATGACTTTTCAATCAGTTTGCCTTGAGAACAAGCATTGCATGATAATTCATTGGATTGAAGAGTCTTCCGTCCCTTCAATGAATTCTTTATTTTATTTGCATCATTATAGAACCGAGATGACCTAACCGGTCGTGCCATAATAAACTCATTAGTAAACGTCTGTGGTTTATTATTTCATAAATTTCAATTGCAACAATATACATGTAGTACAACCTGGAGGAATAAGAATGTAATTTTTTTCAATAAAAGTTTCTTTTCAGAAATAGTGCTTGTAATGTACAAGCATTTATACTTGTAATGGACAAGTATTATCATCTTTTATTTTTATTCTAAATATGATATTCATTTCGGCGAATATCATTAGAACTCTATAGATCTTAAAGAAATCTCTTGGGAAAATAATGCATCAACAGTGCAATATTTTGTTCCTCCAAAATTAAAGTAATAATTGCTCTTCTGGAGCTTTCAATAATTTGTACTATCGTATATAGTATTGACAACAGTTTATGTCATTATTAGTGAAAGAACATTATTTCTTATCTTTATTTGCAATATATTGTAACACTGTCTTCTGGACATAATACTTTGTGATAAACCATTAAAATATCTATTTTTATCACAATAAATTTTCAAATGATGTATATATATTTCAATACAATATTCATAAATCATAAGAAATATTAAAGCCATAAAGTAACCACACATATTATATTTAAAAACATCAAATTAAAATTAACTAATCAAAATAAACAAAATAAGAAACATTTTCAATAGTATCACCTTCAGGGTGCATGGTTACAAAGCAATTTTTTATAGCAAAAATATTTAATCATAATATTAAAAAAATTACTCAAAAATTCACAACTAAAAACTAACCTATCAGGCTATCATAAACATTTAATCATAACTAAATTATGCGTAAACATACCATAAATATTTTTCACATATAACTTAGTAATAAATAATTAATCATTAAAACATACTAAAAAGGTTATAAATACCATAAATATGGATTAAAAAAATACAAAATAGAAAAGAAAATTTACAAATATTATAAGGGTATGCTAAATGCTAAGAACAAGAGATAGTATTTTGCATCTTTACTAAAATTGTCCCATACCCCATTTAACTCACACCAGCCCCCCTTCCTTCATTTCTTTCATTTAAAACCCAATCCACCACCACCGGAAAATCTCGCCGCGGCAGAACCGTTGCCCACCACCGCGAAAAATCTCCGGAGCACCAGCCAACGACTGTAAATCTTAAATTTCTTATACAAAAAAAAAAAGAAAAGAAAAAAAACAACTCCACAACCAGATATGGCTGCTTAGAAGCAGTCAGATTTGGGTGCCAAAAAGCAAAAAGAAGTGGGTTTCATAGATATCAACTATGGCCATCTTTGGTAACATGACTCAAGCTATGGTTTGAAACCATTTTTTATTTTATAATATTAAAATGTATTGGGAATGTAAACAAGTGTGTTGAAAATGTAAAAAAGTTTATTGAAAATGTAAAAAGACTTATTGAGAATGATGAAAAGCTATTATAAAATCAAAATTGGTTTCAAACCATGGTTTCAGTCATGATACCAAACAGGCACAACCGATTGCTGGGTTTCATATCAGTTAATATGAAACCCGAAACCCTGCAAGTGGGTTTCATTTCAAGTTATCAACTATGAAACCCATTGCTGGGTTTCTTTCCTTGCGTGCTGCACCATTTTTTTGCCAGAAAAAGGGAGATTCACTATTTTTTTCCGGCAGCTTTACTTTCCCAAAAGAGGGGGTTAACCCCATTTCCTAACCTCCGAAAATGGGGTAGGCCGTCTAACCCTCAAAAATTTTATAGAAAACAGAAAAACAAAATGGTGAACGGGAAGGGTGCTGGCAAAATGGGCTGATGGAATCCCGTTTTCTCGACACATCTGGAACTGAAATGAACCCAAAACTCCAGAAAATGGAGTTAGGCGGCCAGCGGCCTTGCTCCATCTTCTGGAGTTAGGAATCCGAAACTCAAGAAAATGGAATTAGGCGGCCTAGCTCCATTTTTCGGAGTTAGGATTCCACAACTCCAGAGAATGGAGTTAGGCTGCCTGACTCCATTTTCTGGAGTAGGAAAGGAACCGAATCTCCAGAAAATGGAGTTAGGCTACCTAGCTCCATTTTCTGTTAGAAGGTCTTTTTCTTTTTTTTTTCCCTTCATATTTTTGCATTTTTTTATATTACAATTAATGGTTTTCATAATTAAATTTAAATTTTATAATTATGACTGTATAATTTAGATATTGTAATGCATAGTAAGTATTATTTATGATGTAAACTAACTTGTATAATTTAGCGTTTTAAATATGTGTATTAATTATTATTTTAGACTCATTATTTTGGTTTTATATGTGTTTTAGAGTTAAATGCGTTGTAAGTTAATTGTAGTTTAATTAATGTGATATTATATTAATTATTATGCGTTAACATGTTTATTTATGTTATTAATTTGTATACTTATAAACGTTTCATGTTATTTTCCATTTATTTCATTATTTTTTATTTAATAAAGTTTAATTTTGGTAGTGGTGGTGGGCTGTGGGGGCTGATAAGTGGGGTTGGTGGGGGCTGAAAAGTGGGGTTGGTGGGGCTTGTTAGTAGTTGTAGGTAATTTTGGTATAATAGTAAAATACTATTTCTCCTTATTTGCGTTTAACATTTTTCTCCTCTTAGACATACCAATATTATCTGAAGGTTGAGAGTGGACGAAGGAAGATTCATGGCTGCAAGCTTGCAAGGCCTTCTTTGTGAGAAAATATTAGATGGTTATTAACTGCTACATTATTTGTTGACGTGATGGTTAATAATCCACTAATTTTGTTTCACATGTAAACTTTTTAATGACTAAGAGTATGTTTGATAACACCACTTAATGCTTAAAATTATTAGATTAAATAATAATGACTTTTAGTGTGTTTAATAATAAAAATTAAAACATACTAATTGTTTAAGCATTGGTTATTTCCTTTAGAAAAAATTAAGAAAAAAAAGTCAGATTATTGTTTATCTCTTAATGATCTTGTAACAATTTTGTAAATAATTCATATTTGATTTCTCAAATTACCCTTTTATTCATATTGATTTAACTGTAAATATTTGTTTTTGAATAAACTTTTTTTTTCTTTATTAAACCATGTATTTTAAAACTTTTCCTTTCAACTAAAATTTGATTTATTGTGGTTGGAAAAAAAATATTGATTTATTTTGGTATTAATAATTTATTTAATAAGTTATATCATTTACATATTTTTATAAATTTCATTCGTACGATATCTTTTTATATTACTCATGTACTTTTATTAATTATATACGAGTTTTTCCCGTAAAATATTTAATTTTTTTAGACTGCAATAGTGGATTTATTTTTCATTTTGGGGAATTTTAATAAATTGTGATAATTTGTATTTTTTGTATTTTAATCATTCAATTTAATGTGTATTATCTTTTCTTTTTTTCTTATGTTTTCATTAATCATAATTTATGTTTTATTATAAAATTTGATATTTCGCATATATAAATACAAAAAATTCAACGTAAGGGTTAAATTGTACATTTTAAATATTTCAACATTAAGATCAACATATTTATCAAATAAAATCGAGTGATTAAGCATGCTGATTCAAAGGTTTCGAAAATATATTTCAGCATTAATCAATTCAGCATTATGGTTTCAACATTAAACATTTAGATATAACCATTAATTTTAATCAAACGACTCTAAGCAAAAACAATACACGTTATCATATGTGAGTTGGCTCTCCACCTTCCATCCCATGACTCCCATCCCTTCCAGGCTTTGTGTCGCGGAAAGTAACAATTATAGGCGGCGGCGGCAAGCAACGGCTGTGGAAGAAAAAAACTAAAAAACAGCTGCAGCGATAAATGCAATGTGAAGCAGAGGCTATAGTGGGTCCGACCATTTCCCTTCCGGTTGCATATCTCTAGTGGTTGCCCTCCGTCGAAATATGAAGAAGTCTACCACTCTTTTAATCTGCACCGCTGCTGTCTGCCGACCTCCGTTCGTCGGATCTCAGCTGCCCCAATCTTTTTTATTATTATTTTTTATTAACTCCCCAAATTTGAAGCTTTGTAATCACTAAAAAAAGAATCATTTTATGAATTGAACTTTTGAAAAAAAGAGTTGAAATTTTGCAAGCCTAATTTGTTTTGAACCCATTTGAACATGCTTCTCCCATTTATGAATATATATTGTGATTGTGATGATGATAGTGGAGAAAGTGGAGATTGTGGTATTTGGAGTGGGTGTGAGTTGTGGGTTTGGACGAAGGCTTTGGAGAAGTTGATGATGGTGGAGAAGATTGAGATGTTGATGATGGAGGGAGGGGGGGGGGGGGGGGGGGGGGGGGGGGGGGAATGGCACAAAATTAGTGGGTTATTAACCACCACATCAGCAAATGATGTGGTGGTTAACAATCACCTAATATTTTCTCAGTAAGACAAAAGCTTAGTTGGTTTTGTTGTGTGAATACTGGCTGTAGGTTCTTTTGCTATTTTTTCAATGACACTTGTGATTATTACTGATTTGGTATATTCCCAGATCGCGTCATTGATTTTGTATTTTCTTGTGTTTGTGTTGTGGACATTGACAACATATCAAGGCTATTATTATAGCAGAAGAGGTAAGCTATTGTTAGGAATAAACACCCCTCATGATCTTTAAACCACTTATTGTAAAAAATATTCCAACAAGACACCGCAGCGGAATTGAAAACAGAAAAGAAAACACAATAATTTAACGTGGTTTAATTCACGGGAATACGCACTATTCCAAATAAACAGAGAATTACAGAATAGGAGAGTTAACCTCTTTGCCCTCAATTCTATTCTACCCTTCCCCTCTACAGTTCTCTCTAGCACCCTTTCTGTCTAGAATGAAATCTATCTACTGCTCTCTGCTATGACTACTCGTCTAGTCTATTACAAACATCTATTTATAATAAAGCTAGACAAATTGGGCTTAGTTTCCTAATCTATTCAGGATTAGAAAGCCTGACCCAATACTAATTGTATTAGGAATTTGAGGAGATACCTCAACAAATCCAGTCTCTCGATTCAAAGTCCTATGTACAATAACATCATCTGAAAATGAGACTTGTTTCTTCTTCTTTGGCTTCAACTCCTCCTTTTGAATGCCAAACTCAGCACAAGGCCCATTCTTCGAATCACCAACATAAAAGATATGATGACTACTTCTCGTCCCTTGCAGAATCAACTAATCTCTTTTGAATACTTTGCAGAAATCTCCATCACTTGTAAATCTGTATCCACGAGAACATAATCTTCCTAGCGAAATTATGTTATCAGCACAAGTAGGCACATATTTCACATCAGTCAATTTTCTCATAGCACCATTGTGAGTCTTGAGAAGTGTGGTACCAAAACCCTCAATATTTATCTTCTGACCATTCCCCACGACGATGTGTCCAAGATCTCCATCAACCTGCAAAGTATCAAAACAAGATCTATCTCTACATATGTGTGCAGAGACTGCACAATCCATCACCCAACCTGAGTTGCTTGACTCAGTATCCTTCATCATCAACAAATCATCATCATTATACACAACATTTGCATTAGCAGAGTTGTCAATCTTCTCTTTGCCCTTCTTCTTCATCTCCCTCAAACTCTTCAAATCCTCTTTCATGATAGGGCAAGCATATTAAATGTGACCCTTCTCCCCACAGTAATAACACTCTAAATTACTGTAGTCTCTTGGCCGAGATCTTCCACGAATGTCACTCCTACCTCGCGAACGACTCCTCCCTCGATTCGAACTCTTTGTAACAGCTAGTGCTTCATCAACCCCAGACGTAGTATTCTTTCCCATAATCTTCTCATTCTCCCTCAGCTGTGTAACCACATCATCAAGTGTCAAGCTTGTTCTCCCAACAAGTATTGTTTGCACAACCGGTTTATAAGACAATGGCAAAGAAGACAGCAACAACAAAGCCTGCTCTTCATCTTCAACTTCCTCTCCCGTGTTTTGAAGTCGGCATACTAGCTGATTAAACACATTCACATGATCATGAAAATTCCCTCCTTCATTCATCTTCAAAGTGTAGAGGTCCATCTCCATGCACAACCTGTTTGTTAGTGACTTCGACGCATATATGCTCTCCAACTTGTCCTAGATCCCCTTCGGTGTCCTCTCTTTCAACACACTGTATTTAATCTCTAGAGCAAGTGCAAGTCGAATCGTACTAACTGCCTGCTTGTTCATCGTATCCCAATTTCTATCACTCATCCCTTCGGGCTTCTTATCTTCAAGTGCCAAATCAAGATTATCCCGCACAAGTAAATCTTGAATCGTGCACTGCCACATCGTAAAAGCCGTCTTCCCATCGAAGAGTGGAGTTTCAAATTTCTTCTCAGAAATGCTTAAATTGATCCAAATAACCTTAAAGCACTTGAACAAAAAAAAATTACCCCACAATATCAAAACCGCAAGCTTCGATCTTGGATCTTCTAATTACCGGCTCACAAATAAATCAAACACCAGTCCTAACTAATTAATGTGTTTGATCCAACAGTCAGTTCTTGATTTCTCTTCCAAATTCACGGACCCCACATGAACCAAGCTCAATTAGGTTGTGCCGGCAGTTTGTGAAATCAAAGAACCAAATTCTTTCCTTCCTAGGACGGTCCCACCACAAAATTAAAGCCCAATTCTCTTACACGCAGCGAACAACAATTCTCTCTTTTCCTTTCTCTTCACGTCGGCGACGGCAAAAACCGGAAACCTATTACTTTACACACGCCTTCAGTGCCTAAGGATTAGGTGTGGCCTCCGATGGAATTTTACAGAAAGTTCGCAAACTTCTTGTTTCTATTTTCTGATTTTTCCTGCTCTCCACCTCTTCTCTGGTCCCTCGCTCTGATATCACTTGTTAGGAATAAACACCCCTCAGGATCTTTAAACCACTTGTTGGAAGAAATATTCCAACAAGACACCGCAGCGGAATTGAAAACAGAAAAGAAAACACACTAATTTAACGTGGTTTAATCCACGGGAAGACGCACTATTCCAAACAAATAAAGAATTACAGAATAGAAGAGTTAACCTCTTTTCCTTCAATTCTATTCTATACTTCCCCTCTATAGCTTTCTAGCACCCTCTCTGTCTAGAATGAGATCTGTCTACTGCTCTCTGCTCTGACTACTCATCTAGTCTATTACAAACAGCTATTTTTATTTATTTTTTGGTTTTGTTTCTTAATAACTGTGATGCATATTTCCTTTTGATTACATGAAGGACTGATATGCTCAATAGAGGAGTGTTTTTGTGTGAGATTTTGAATCATGGCTGCAGGTTCTGCTTCTAGGTCCGCCGGATGAAAATGTCACTCCTGTCATTGAACAACTACGAAGGAGATTAACGGTTACAAATCATGATGTTGAAGAGGATGGTATGCCTTTGTATTCCCACTATTGTAGTTCTATATTGTAGTTATTGATTATTTTAACTTTCCATTGTTATTTTATGACCTACATGTATCTATGTGTGTTGTCTGCATGCCTGCGCACTATTACTTATATATGTCCTAATTACCTGTGTTCTTCAGGATTTCCTTTTGAATTTAGGGCCCTGGAGGTAGTATTGGAAGCCATATGTAGTTACCTCGCTGGTCGTATGATAGAGATGGAAACTGCTGGCTATACAGTGCTCACTATATCTTATATATGTCCTAATTACCTGTGTTCTTCAGGATTTCCTTTTGAATTTAGGGCCCTGGAGGTAGTATTGGAAGCCATATGTAGTTACCTCGCTGCTCGTACGATAGAGATGGAAACTGCTGGCTATACAGATTTAGATTTGCTTACTTCAAAGGTTTCAGTTTCCCTCATATCATTCTGTCAACTCTTTACTCTGTTTGAAGAAGATGATGTTGTGTCTTACTGCACAAACAATTCAGATTAGCCGCCGTAACTTGGCCCGAGTTCATAAGGTGAAGAGAAATGACTGGGCTGACTGCTCGGGTTCAAAAGGTTATATGTTCTTGTCCTTGGCTTTGGCAAGTAGTTGGTGTTGTGCTTTTCCCTTCTGCCCAGATTACCTTACAGTCTGAAATGTATTAATTACCTTACACATCGAAGGACGGTAGCTGTTGATTTTTTTATTTCTGGGGTGGATGCTATGAGTTTTTCCTTTTATTTTTTGGGTTAAAATTGCAGGTAAGGGACGAACTTGAACAACTTTTGGACGATGACGATGATATGACAGATCTTTACTTATCGAGAAAGATAGCTGGTTCAGCTTCAACCACAAGTGCATAGAGCCATAAGTGGGGACGAAGGTGATGTTGAAGAGCTTGAGATGTTACTGGAGGTCATGAGAAGGTTATATACCCTAACCTTTTAGCTGATTTGGTGGATTGTAATCGTAAGGACTTCTATTTTTATACAGACTTATTTCATGTAAATTGATGGCACCCTAAACAAGTTATCTACGGTACGTGAAGCTCTTCTATTTTACCACATAGAGTCTTTTTAAGAATTCACAAGTTTTGGTATTAACTTCATAATACACAGTACATGCATTGCTTCCTTATGCTTGTTTCAATCGATCACCGAAGGAGACAGGGGAGCGAAGGGTAGTAGTATTACTACCCTTCATGGCCGCCCCACCTGAGGCGGGAAAGCAGAAACTTAGGCCCTGTATGGCAACATATTTGAAAATGCATTTTGGACTCCTTTTGGTGGGCCCAATGTGCAAAATGTGTTTGGCAAACATTTTCTCCCAACTCATTTTAAAAGGTGTTTGCAAATGTTGTATGGTTACTATTGGTGAGAGTTGGCCCAAAAAAAAAAACTCCAAATCCACTTCCACTCACCTTCAGCCTTCTCCATTTACGCCCAAATTGAGAAATCACTAGGCAGCAGAAAACCCTACCTGTTCCCTCGCCCAACTCCTCGTCGTCGCTTCTGGTGCCATTCCTTCGGAGCTGCTATCAACGACGATTGACACCACCTGGTCCCTTCTTCCTTATATTCTAGTTGAGTTCCTACTTTATCATTCTTCGATAACGGCGATAAACTCGCGGGCGAAGGGGTCACCGTGTAACCGGCGGTTGCGAACCTCAAAAGCAGCATCTTCACGCAGCCCCTGCTACCGATTGACCGAGTAGTTGCTGCTCGTAGGCATCGATTTCGACTGCAAAAAGTCGAAAGCCTCGACCAGTACGTAGGAGCTGTGGCATATTTTAAGGGAGGGATGGCGACATAGCTGCTTGCATTTATAAATGGTAAGAGATTCTTAGGCAATCTTCACGTTTTTTTCATTTGTGAACTCTATTTTGTCCCAATCTCCCATCTTCCATTTTCTGTTATGTAGGATTAAATCAATAATGTAGGGATGGTTTACATTTGCAGTGTCCGACACAGTAATTATGTATGCTAATCGTGTTTTCAACGTTGACATGCTGTTTTGTTTTTCAGACCCTGTTTTGCTAGATTACTCTGAAAACTATATATAGTTGTAGGAAAAACAGAGGTCTCAATTCATTGGGTTGAAATTAGATAGCATACATTGCACTAAGAAAAACTAACACACCAGCCAGTTTCCTCTGAAAACTATATATACTTGTAGTATCTTTTGATTTATAACAGATTCAATCAAGATTACTAAATTCCAGCAAAGGGTTGAAATTAGATAGCATACATTGCAGTAATAAAAACTAACATACCAACCAGTTTATCCTGAAGCATAACAAATGGTCCTATAGTTCTCTTAGCACCAATCGAAGAACTCAACAGCTAGAGAATTCATTTGTTTATGCTTCTTTAGTCATCCCATTCAAGGTTGTACCATTTAGGGATAAAATATTACCCTCAGTAAATTGTATACGTAGCAACTCTTAGTTCAAATTTACCTTGCTCATCAATGCATGTGAAGGAATTCAATCTGAAGTAATCAAAAGGACTTGAGCTAGCAGTTCAAGTTCCAGGGTCACTCCAGCAACAGAAATCGATCTGTCTACGATTTGGTTTTGTAGCTTCCCTTGTGGTGACATGTAATAACTATCTCTGCAAATGCGTCGGATTTGATTTGTTTGCCTCCATGTATTTTTTTCTTTTTTCTGATTTTTCCTACAAATAAAGCTCTCCTTTATGTGGTCTTTCATTGCTCTATAATATTTTATTCCTGGAGTCAAACCATTACAGTATCCCTACACATAAGTTTGTGAATTTGATTGTTTCTATGTGATTGAGTTCGATTATGTAGCATTAAATGTTGCTTTGCTTTTATTGTAGGGCGTCCATTATTCACGATTTCAGCATCCATTCATAAGGCCGTTTCAAATCATCTCCCCTAGTCCCATCCATTTGAGGTACTATATTGATACCTCAGCTTAAGAAAAATTGCTAAGGACTATTGTTATGTCGGAATCAAAACATTCTATTGAGAACGGTATGTCTTATCAATGTCCAGTATATTATTTTGATTAAAGAGTAGGATTGTCAAAAAACAACTCTGACCACGTAATTTCTAACCTAACATCTTCATTTTGCAATAATGGTGGGGGTACTAGTTCTTATACTATATTCTACCTTATTGATTAATGGTTTTTCAGATATTGAACCTAAGGAGTCGTCAACACACTCTTCGTACGCCGAGAATGATCTAGAGGAGTGTATCCGAAGCAGCCAGGAACAGGTATTACCTTTATATAATTCCACTTGTGTTTTTACTTTCTTGCTCTTGTAATCATATTATTGTGCTGCTGTTTGTTGCTACGTTACGTGCTATACTGGATTTGGGAGTTAAGAAATTAGTTTGATTGAGTGTGATACTTTGCATCAGTTTAGTAATTTTTTTTTCAGTTCACAGTCTTTCTATTTGGAATTGTCTGATAAATCATTTGGTTCTGAAATGGTTGTGGTGTATTCGTTCTGTACCTAATATAATGATTTAACTTTGGATAGTTCTATTTGATGATCATGATTCTTATATAATTTGTGAATAATCTGAACTTGAATATATTTCATTTCACAAAAATCAAAATCAATGTAGTTTCATATTGTCATATGAACTTGTCATACTAGTGTGTTTTGAAATTTAAATTTTTGGCTTTTTGGTAGAGTATGGACAAACCTGGATCACCCTCAAGTGATCCGCACCATCCAAAAGCCGAATGGGACGATATGCTTGTTGAAACTTTGCTGAACATCATGGTTAACAAGAAACGTAGCTTAGAGATGACCAATGGTAACTTCAAAGGAGCACAATGGACTGCAATTGCTGCAGAGTTTAACTCGTCCACCAAAAAGAATTGGATCAAGAAGAAGTTGAGCACCAAGGCGGAAAGATTGAAAGGTGAATGGAGAAAATGGTATAAAATCAAGGAGAGTAGAGGTGTTGGGACGGACCCTAAAACAAAAGTTTTCACCTGTCGCGATTGGGAAATGCTTGAAAGTGTATGTAAATATATACTTGTTTGATATGTTTTCCTGTTTTTCTTTCACTTTGACATTGTATTAGATATGGAATATTGTGCTAATGTTTATGTTATATTTGTTTGTAGGCTATTACAAGAGCAAAGAAGTGGAAGAATACTCCCCCGCCTCCGTATTTTGATATGCTAGATGAATTGTATTCACACCTAACTGCTACGAATCAGTTTGGTATGACATCGACTTATATGCCAATTGATGAGGAGGATGGTGTGGGACTGGAGTCCGAAGATGATATTGTGAGTTGGGAGGGTTACTATGACGTTAGTCCCCCTATCATTGATAAGGGAAAGGGCAAGAGATCTGCTGAGCCAACTCCTGATTGGGTTGCAAAAGCATTGTCACGTGGTTCGAAGAAAAGTAAAGAGGACGAACCATCCATTACAGCAAGCATCCAAAGTTTCAATAACTTGGTCAAAAACGCATGAGTTCTTCTGACAAAGTTACAGATGCAATGGCTCATCTAGAGATAATGAGTCTTGAAGAGCCTGATTGGTTAAAAGCCTGCGTTTGGATGAATGGTGATCCAAATAAGGCATCCATGCTATTAGCAATGGATAGAAAGAAACTCCTTTGTTTTCTTGCCAGGAAGCCATGAAAGTCTTGGAGGCTTCAAGCCTTGAAGCCTTACCTTATCCTTCATGTTTTAAGTGTGTGTGTTTGTTTTTTAATTTCCTGTTGTAGTAGTTTGTTGTAGAAGAAATTTGGATACCTTTTCCCAGTTAATGTTTTAACGGGATACAACTGTTGGCAATGTGTAAACGTTTGGTTTAATTCATGTTATTGTAGGGAAAACCATTGTAATATTATTGGCGTAAAATTGATTATAGATATGATGAAATGTGGTTGTTGGAGCAAGCTTTGGGAGCATTTTTTTTTAGACATTATTTTTGGTACTATTCGAATTTAGATACAATTATGCTTCATTTATTTAGGTACCCTTTCATCCTCCAAATGTATGTGCTAAAGTAAAGCAGACAAAGCCTGTGACAAAGCAGACAAAGCCTGTAAACCAAAAAGCATTGCACATTTATTGAAGCTAAAATAACACAATAATTTAGTAGTCAAATACACTGTATAGGTCAAAAATATTGTTCAATGGTCAAAAAGCAATGCAGAACTGAAGACAACAGAGCATCAAATATTTGTGGAAATTATGCATACATTGTGTGGTGAATACCATGGAGACGTCTAATCATACCTACAGTAGAAATTTATAACAATGACAATGAATGATATATTGAAGAATGATAAATAAGCTGCAAGGGAAGAGAGAAAATGGTCGAATAACAATCTCATAAGCTGCAAAAAGAAGAGAGCAATTTAGGTGACCTAAGGAGGAAGGTAGGAGTAATCCACCAGTCCGAACATAACCGCTTATTCTCTGTTCCGTCTCCGATTTTCACCCTCAGGTAATACTTTTACCTCCTCAGAAGCTGTTATATTTTTATGTAAAGTATGAAGTGGATAAAACATGCCGTATTAATTACTAACACTTTGTTAATATTATTCTTTTGCTCTTAATATATTCCTTGCCTTTTTTGGAGTAATGTTTATATAGTCATTTTGATTTTAACTCGAATGATTTTGGGATAAAATATGTGGGAATCTTTTTATAAAAAGTGGAAGAAGGAAAAAATTGAAAATGAAACAAAAAAGTAGAGGGGAAAAAAAAAAATACTCACCCACCGCACATATATGCATTCGGTGGGTCAAGTAAAGTAATGTATACCAATTCTAATTCATATGAATATGGAAAGCTAATAAAAAATAGAAAAAAGAAAAAATAACAGAAGGTGTATGGCTGAAGAAAAAAGATAGCATAGAGCATAATTGCATATGTGGACAAAACAGAGAGCTATGCGAGCTGCTTGTTTTCTCCACTGCATTAATTACAAATATACACAAATTACTTTTATTTTGTTTAAAATGTACATGAAATCAGGATGTAAAGTGATGTAACTATAGTGTATACAAATGCTTTCTGCTAATTGTATATTATATAATGTATTCTTATACTTTTTTTATATATTAATGTTAAATTATTGTAATAAAATTGGTTTAATATTATTGTTAAATTATTGTATTAAAATTGCATAGGTTCTAATGGATGACAATGGACATCCGACCGCATTTGATTATATTGGCGATGTTGTAGACGGTTATATAGACAAATCGTGGGATGAGATTGACTTGGGTTTTTTAAAACTTCTCGTCGAGTGGGAGCAGTACAATATTGGACTATGTACAATTAGGCAACCACAACAAAATTGCGAACTAACAGGTGCACAGTACACAGAATTCATACTGAATAGTCACCCACAAAATTATATGAAACTACAAGGCTAAACTTGGAAACATTTGAGGTGCTTCGTGATGCCATAAGGGAGAGTGGATATTATAAAATTGGGAATAAGGGTATCGATTATGATGAGGCATTGCTTATGTTCCTTCACTTGATTGCACATGATAAACGCATCCGTGATGTATGTGATCGATTCCAACACTCTCCAGAGACAGTGTGTCGAACTGTTAAAAAGGTTCGTCAAGCAATTTGTCGAATGAGCAAGTACATAATATGTCCTCGTGATCAAAATCAAGTTTATCCAAAGATTCAGAGTAATGCAAAATTTTTCCCGTACTTCGAGGTAAGACTATATTTTGTAAAGCCATTTTATGAACGGTATGACACCGCATTTACTATTACACATTAATATGTTATGTAGGATTGCATTGGTGCAATTGACGGGACGCATATTGAGGCATTAGTTAGTGCACAGCTAAGGGACCAGTTTCGTAATAGACATGGTATAATCAGTCAAAATGTGCTGGCCGTCGTAGACCATGATATGCGCTTCACGTTCGTGTACGCCGGATATGGAGGAAGTGCACATGATGCAACAGTACTTCATGAAGTAATCAGTAATGAAAGGTATGATTTTCCAATGCCACCAGAAGGCAAATATTATGTCGTAGATTCTGCCTATAAAAATATGCCGAGATTTCTTGCACCATTTAGGGGACATAATTATCATCATAATGAAAACCATCAAAATGGGACTAATTTTCGCTCAAAGGAAGAGAAGTTTAATCATAGACATGCATCTATGCAAAATGTGGTTGAGAGAGCATTCGGAGTTTTGAAAAGAAGATTTCACATATTAAGGGGCCCAATGTACGCATATAAGATGGAAGCACGAGCAGAATTTTTCATTGCTTGTTGTGCAATAAACAATCTCATTAAGGATTACAATCCCAATGATCCAATTTTTCGTGGATTTGAGGGGATTGACGAATCAGGGAGCAATGGCGATATGCAATTCACAGAGGTCGACTACTCACGACGTGCAGGTTTGGACTGGAATGCATATTGATTTGACATTGCGCAAGCGATATGGAATGGTCCGTAGAGCATATTGCCAAAGTATGCATTACACCCTTACTTATAGGCTTGTCCAACCATTTTATTTTGCTTATTGTATGTTTACATTTGATCATGAAAATGAGGATTGGTGGAGTAGTACAACTTTTTTTTCGATTATAGGTATGTTGGTGTAGTAGTTTTTAATTTTCAATTATAAGTATGATTGTAACGTTGTTTTTTGGATTTAGGTGAACATTTATATAAGTACAAATGTTGATCAATCCATAGAAGTTAGCAAAATAATAAACATAAACAAATAATGAAATAATTATGTTGTTACTATTACTGAATAACTTTTGTGATGTGATTCTAGAGTATTGATATTAATAATTAATTCATGTTATAAATAATAAGGAACATAGAAGGAAAAATCGGAAGTTCGTTTAATCACCAATGAAATTAATAATTTAAAAGTCATTTTCAATTAAAAAAAATAAAAAACAAAAAAATATCTCGTGAACAGTAATTATGGGGTATTATTCACGAGTATTGGTATTAATCAATTCAAATTTAGAAATATATAATGACATAGAAGGAAAATAATCTCAAGTTTGGATTATCACCAATAATCTTGTGTAAATTAAAAGTATACACGAGTAATTTTTAAAAAAACCATGAACAGTTATTATGTGGTACTATTACCGAGGGTCAGGAAACATTTAATTCAAGTTTAGAAATAATTGATTAACCTATAAATAAAGGACTCAAGTTCATGTAATCACCAATGATGATAGCAATGAAAAAGTAACTTTGATGTGGGGAAGGGAAAAAAAAAGAAAAAAAAGGTGAACAATAATTATGTAGTACTATTCACGAGAATTTGGTATTAATCAAATTTAGTTATAGAAATAAATCATGAACTGCGTCGGAAAGATTCTCACTTTTGTATCATCACCAATGATGTTAGTAATTTAAACGTATATTTGATGTGATATTTTTTTTATATTAGTAAAAATAAAATTAAAAATTTAAATAAACTCGTAGAATATAATTATGTCGTATTATTCACAAGTAACAGCAATAATTTGATAGAAAAGCCAATTCAGGAAAAAGAAATGAAAATTTAGCAATGCCATACAATATTTTGAAACATATCTTAAAACACATTTTAAAATATATTTTAAGATGAACTTCCAAACAATATTTCAAAACAACTTTTAAAATACCTTTCAAAATATCTTTCAAAACATGTTTCAAAATGTGATACCATACGGGACCTTAGTTTCAGCTGCGCCCCTTTTCTTGCGAATAAGAAAAAGTCTTCTTCTACAATTTTTTTAAAAATTTTTTTGGCCCCTTAGTAAAACGACGTCGTTTTACTAAGGGCTTTTAATTAATTTTTTTGCTCGTTTTACTAAGGGCGAAAAAAATAAAAAAAACCTAAGAGCCTATTTGAAATATAGGGAATTGCAATTAAATCCCTCCTCAAATTAAAAGCCCTAAATCAATTAACCCAACCCAATTCAATCACAATCACTCGATCCCTCTATTTTTTTTTCCTCCCGACAGAACACTTCCCTTCACCTTCACAGCTTCACCACAATTATCTCGTCTTACAGTCGTGTCCGGTATTGGTGGTTCAGGCACTAAGAAGTAGTTGTTTTACTAGTATTTCTTTGCTTTTACTTTTCTTATTAATGTTTTCTTTTAAACATAAATTATTATGGTTATTTTGATTCTTTAGTAATATGTATTTTATTTAATGACGTGTGGGAAACAAATTGCCATTAATGCCAGCGACGAACATTTAACAAAATGTCAGAACAAAATTGCCATTATGGTCGCCCCCTCTAACATTTTGTTCTGCGTTCGTCGCTGCAATCGATTTTTTTTTTTTTTTTTGTTTTTTGAAAGGTTTGTTATGCACTGACTGATTTGTAAATTGTAATTTCACAGCTACGTGAATATATCGACACCACAAAAGACTGCATAAACATTCAGGTAGCTGAAGCAACAAGTTGATGGTACCTGATCTCTGTGCATTTTGATTTGTTTGTTTTTGCAATCTAAGAATAGCTTGCGTTTTTGTATTTCAGCTTGACAGCCATCGAAATTAGCTGATTCAGGTATTGTACATTTGCCGTGTTGGGTTGGAGCAATCATAATTTCAAGCTATAACCGATGCGATTCACTTCCTTTTCCTAACACTGTGTTCTACGTTGTTGCAGCTAGAGTTCATTCTGAGTTCAGGATCTCTGTGCACATCCATTTATTCTTTTAATAACTGGAAAATTTGGGATGAACTTTCCATATACTTGGAATGACCATCATGATTACATGTTTAATTGGGTACGTATGGAACTCTTTAAGATTTAAATAATGCCATTAGCCTAATCCAATGCAATATTAAGTTGTGACACTTCTTTTTTTTCTGCACAAAATTTGTGCAGGTGCTGATAGTCTCTGGACTTTTGTGTGCCTTAGTTTTCCTGCTCATTTTATCTTATGCTCGTTATAAGGGAGTGGTAAGATCATGAAGTAAACTAAATTTCCTATTAGTTTCTATTTCCTAAATAGTCATTCGGTATATTAGTCTTGGTGAATAATTCTGTGGTGTACATCTGACATTTAAAAGTTATGGTTCCTCTGGCACATTTGATGAGAATATATTATCTTTTAATAGTTTTGAAAACTATCAATTTGTGAATTTTGTTACGGTCTGCATCTTTTCTAAATTATTGACTCGTGCTATGACCTTCAAGTATTTTGGTTCAAGAGTTTTCTTCCACTTTGCAAGTTTGAGTTGCTTTGGTTACCCAATGTCAGAGATAAAATAAGGCTCGGTTAATCACTACTACGCCATGAAATGGTTATTTTAACATGCACATATTTATTTACCGTTTTACATAGTTATTTATTTATTTTAAATAATGGTGTGGTTGTTAAATGAATGTCCATGTGTCAAATATGAAACGAACTAATAGCATAAATATCAACAATGGTTATTGTTACCTAAATGATAAATCAGTAATCTTAGAACTGGTTCTGGCCAATTTTTGGGGTTGAGACCAAAAATTTCCCCAAAATGTGCTAAACCCCATGTTTCGCAGAAGAGGACTCAAACCGGGTCTCAGTTTTTGGTTTGAGACCAAAAAAATACCCCCCCTTCCAGGTCTCAGTTTTTTTTTCCCCTCTTCTTTCTTTGTCCTCCTCCGTGCCCGTCGTCTTCTTCCTTCGCCGGTTGTCATATCCCCCGCGTCCGTCGTCTTCTTCCATCCTGCTTGCAGACCTTCGGTTCTGCAATTGCTGCAGAACCGAAGACTTGGGCCTTTTTTTTTTTGGTTCTGCGAAGCTTCTCCCTTTTTTTTGGTTATGCAACAATTGCAGAATTTTGGTTCTGTAATTGTTGCAGAACCGAAGAGTTACCATTTTTTTTTCTGCGAAGCTTTTCTTTTTTTTTTTTTTTTTTTTTTGGTTATGCAACAAAGTTCTGCAAATTGCCGAACTTTGGTTCTGCAATTTGCAGATCCGCTAGAATCGGAGAAGAAGGGAGGAAGAAGAGAGAAGAGAGGGGGGGGGGGGGGGGGGGGAAATGAGGAAGATGCGATGAAGAAGACGATGAACAGTCGTCTTTTTTTAAAAAAAAAAAAAAATTTTGTAATTTTTTTTACTTGCAATTCTATCCCTACCGTTAGTTTTATTTGTTTTTAGTCCATGATGTTATTTTTCCATGCACTTTTTGGTTTTGTTTAAAGACCACGGGGGTTATTCACAAGTTTTTAAATCCTGGGGAGGTTCTTATTAGTTTCCGAAACCACGGGGGATTCTCTTTATTTAACCCTAAAATTAATAGGGGTGAAGCACATCGGTTATTTATTTGAATTATGTTATTTTTATTTTTTGGAATTTTTTATAAATTATAGTTAATAAATTTTTTTATTTTTTTAAAATAAATAAATTCAAACTTTAGTGGAAATTGAATTGAAGATTAAAAAAAAAAATTTGGGGTAAATTTGAACTAAGACCCATGTTTTTTACTTTAGGCTGAGAACTGGTTTGAACCCAAAACTCAGAACCTTATTTCTTACAAATAGGTTGAAACCTATTTGGACTGAGATCTGATTTGAAATCAGTTCTCAGAACTTGCTAAAGAGCATGCCCTTACTTTCTTAGTTGTGCAAATCATTTCTCGTGGAATCAGTGCAAAAAATGATTGGGTTTTATGGACCATCACCAAGCCTAATAGATAATAGTGCTAAGGCCTATTGGGCTTTTAATGTTAAAGACTAGAAAGGGTTGGCCCATAATTTTTGTCAATATATAGGCGCAATTATCTCTTGTGCATAACGGACCTGGGTCGTCAGATTTTGGACATTTTTGGAATATATTGTTTTGTTCATATTTTCTATATGATGACATAATTGGGGATGTGTAAATATCTAAGGGTTCATATTTGCTTCATACTATGGCTGGCCTACAAAAACAATACAATGAATACATTTTTTCCGTGTGGAATGAAGGGAGACATCTTTTCATCTGTGTGATGACATAATTAGGGGACGTAAAAAAAAAACTAAAGGTTCATATTCATTTAGTGGTCGTTCTTTTTCTTTTCTTTTTTTATTCATTCAACGGTTATGACATAAGTTGGGAATGTGAGGAAATTGAAGGTTGAGATTTATGTGGTCATACTATCTTATCAAATGTGTGCTTATTCTTCACTAAAAACCTATAAATTTTGTTTTTTTAAAACGTTTTACATATGAATACAATTTAGAGACATCAAGATAAATATGGTAGAACATGACATTTACACCCATATTCTACTTCTTCCTTCCAATACAGGAGATAAAATTGTGGCGTGGTTGTTTGGTATAGTATTTTCGTTATGTTTTGTGAATATTGTATAGGCATTGAAACATTGGAGTGTGCCGTCTTTTGTGACATGTAATTTACGAGATGCTGTCTCTGATATGTAAATTTTTCTTCATATTTCCATGGTTAAATGATTACTTTCTTATTATTAATAATCACCCCACTATCTTGACAAATATTTATAGTGCTCCAAATAACTTTAATAAATGGGAGACGCTATTGTCCAATATAATATTATAATTTAGAAGAATATTCCACTATTTTATTTCAAAATTACCCTTTATCAGCTTAATCTGAATATTGCAAGAGAATTAATATATATATAGTGAAAAAACAATGAAATATTGCGCTAGATTATCATATTCGCTCTAACAATATTATATCTATCTCTTAAGTAATACAGTTTTGTTACATTTATTTATTTGAAAACTTTAACATTTGTACCAACTAATTCTTAATTTTCTTTGTGAATACATGGCAATAGCGCGCCCTTGCCCTTTATCTTATTTAGGGTACGCTTGGTTCATAGAGGGGAATGGGAATTGGAATGGAAATGATAGTAGTGGGGAATGATAGTAGAGGGAATCATTATAATTGTGTTGTTTGGTTTGTAATGGGGAATGACTATCATTACCATTGATGGTGTTTGGTTTACTAAAAAGATATCATTTAGGATGAAATTTATTTTAACATTTTTTTGTATTAAACTTTTAATCTATCATAAGTTATGTGTTTAAATGTATTATAATGATAGTTATTACTAATTACAATTTTAAAACACAAATATTGTATTTAAAAACAAATTTGTAGGGGAATTATTCCCATACCTCCCAAAATGGAGGGGAATGGAGGATTGACCAAAAGTTAGCAATGGTGGTGGGTCTCAGGAATTCATAACCCTTAACCAAACAACCCTTAATCATTCCCATTCCCATTCCCCACCCCTAAAACCCCCAAACAAGCACCCCCTTAGTTCCAGCGGAACAAGCGCTTACCCCGCCGGGCAGCTGTTCAATGCCCGGAGAGAGAAGTCCTACCCCGCCGGGCACCCGAGTTTTCTTTGATGCCGCCTACCACCAAGCACCCGTCGGGCGGCGGTAGGAGTTTTCATTAATCCGACTATACATTCAGTCAACTGCATAAATGTGGCCTTTTGTCGTGGAGAGTGTTAATCGGGGAAGGAAATAATATATTTACGGTGAAGGAAACTTCTTTAGTATTTAAGAAATTAAAAAGGAAAAAAAAATCGCAACTTTTATATCAATAAGCATGAACCGGTACATATGAAAGTTTGCTTCACGTTTTGTCTCTATATGTTGTGTCCTACAGATTCCCGATCGATCGAGAGTAAATATGGAAGCATGGCCGGTAAAATACTTTCCAGCAATAAAGAAAGATTACCAACAATTTGGTTATTTGACAACCGTAAATCACTTAAACTAGAGCTATTAAATGAAGGAGGAATTTCTAAAACTTTAATAAGTTAGTTCTAAACTTATTGTCTGGATTTTATTAATTGTATGTTTAAATTTGTAAATTATTAAATTAATTTTTGTTTGAGTTTAATTAATTGAAACTAAGATTTTGTTATTGATTTGTAATATTTCATTTGATATCCATTACTTTTGCAACTACTGTAGACACACATACCATTTCTTGCTGGCCCTAGGGCCATGTGAGGTGCGCATGCGCTCAGGGCCCCCAATTCTACAGGGCCCAATTTTGTTTAAAATTAATTTTTTAAAAAGATAATATTTAAAACTGATAATTTTAAAGAGACAATAGTTCTACTTCTAAAATAGTCACTTTTTTAAAAACTTATGCATGTAATATAAAAAGTAGTAACTATTCTTAAAAATAATAATAAAGTTTACTTTACAGGTATAAATAGAGCTTGCAAAGTAAAAATGTATCACATTTAATAATAAAAATAGTGTCTCTTTAAAAATGTAATACATGTAATCTAAATAGTAGTACCTACTTCTAAAAAATAATAATAATAATAATAATAAGTTTGAGTTTTAAGAGTATTAGTAGTGTGTGTAAGATAAAAGCAGTACATATTTCTAAAATAATAATAATTTCAATTTCAATGTTATAAGCACTGTTTGTAAAATAAAAAAGTATGGTCTAAAATAAAAATAATAACTAAAAGATGAAGTAATGTTGCGTGCGTGTACACACAATGCAGTTGCATGTCGAAGAGTCAGACCGTTTGATAATTCTATTTTACACTTACGATAATTTAGAATGACTCAAATTTGTATCATTAAACATGACCCTTATTTATGTAGGAACGGCCATGTTCATGCCATGAGTTTGCTTTGTTCTTCCCCTTGGCATGTTTAGATTGCTTTAAATACTTATGTTAAATAAAAACGCAGAAATTTTTCCACTAAACTTTTTTAACTCGAGACTCAAGTGTTAATATTTCCATACTTGTAACCTGTCTATGGAATTGGCTTACATCCAACTTGTAAATTTAACATATTTGCAATGGAAGGGAGGAGAATGATACCATGAATTATTTGTTTTGTTTTAATGATGCTGCTGATCATGTAGTTTCCAACTCAAGTACTTCTCAAAGATAATTGGTTTAAAGACGAAGTTGACAATCATTTAATATCTGAGGCCCCTAATAAGACACAAACCCTTGTTTATTTTTTCAGAAAATGTAACGAAGTTAACTTTAAAAATATATCACGTGTAGGTTATAAAATATTACATTAGACGTATCATTTATAGCCTTTGATTTTTTCTAATTTAGTTGCTGATATATATATTGTATGTTCTTTTTAATTAAAGTATTTTTTATAGTGCAAAAAAAGTATCGATCATCATTTTTAAAAAGTATTACATGTTTGTTAAAGGAAAAACTTCTCCAATTATAGAAGGTACATTAAGGAACAATTCTAAGATCTAACTATAGCCTATAGGTTCATTTCCTAATTTTTTTAAAATCACTGAGAACAAAATTTAACTAGGAGGAGTGAATGTAATTTATCCAAAAATATTAGTATATATTACCTTGAATTTTCTTTGGTATTTAAACAAAAAAACTATTAATTTAAAATATTTAGCAACATATCAATAAGAACCGGTACATATCTGGAGTTTGCGTCACTTATCACATCATCTTCAAAACTTTGCATGAAGATCCATTGCCAACAAGTTGGTTCTCGGAAAGGTGAAATTATTTTAAACTAGATAGGTTAAATAACGACGGAGGAATTTCACCAGTAATTCTGTTTGATTGTAGATAAAGCATTTCAAGCCTAGAAATGTTTCCAATATCAGCTGGTATACCTCCTGCATATATGCATGCACGCTATATAAGTTGCTTACAAATGAGAAAATTGTTTCAATTTTTTTTACAGCCAAAATAAAGTTATACCTCTAAAGTTGTTGAAACTCAAGTTGATGTAGTTGAGTGCCGTGCAATGTGAAAGACCAGTAGGAATTTGGCCTGTAAGTAAGCTAAAACCAAGGTTTAAATTCTCCAAGTTTAGATGTATTAAACATAGATCTTTAGGTAATCTTCCGAAGAATCCATTTATCAACGAAGAGGAATTTCCGAAATTCAAATCTAATTTCTCTGCCAAAGCAATAAACAGATTGACGCCGACATTACGAGAAGGCCAAGAGGGAATAGAGAAACTGTGAAAATGAAAGAGTATATGTGGCTATCACATACCTGCCAAACTATGGTTAAAGGCACCTAGACCTAGATCTTCTGGCAAGCTTCCAAAGAATCTATTTATTCCCAAACTGATGACTTTTAAGGCAGAGGAATTTACCCAACTTAAACCTAGTTTCCCTTTAAAAATTGCAAAGATAATTCAGAACAAGTAAAATAAAAAGTGATTTGTTATTTGAAAGACCTGTTTTACTAAATATATGACACGTTTTAAAAATTAATTGACTAAAATTACTAAATTACCCTTTAATTTTGCGTAGGAATGTCAGGTTCTTAAAATTGTTAGACTAATGAGGTTGATGAAAAAGAAAAAATTTAATTATGCAAAAAAGTAAAAAATAATAATATAAAATATTATGAATGGTAAAAGAAAATTGAGACAATAGATTTATAATTTGTAAAAAAAGGAAAATAATAATTAATACAAGTTTGGTTTAAATTATTTATTTCCAACAATTTCTACCAACCGAATGCCACATCTTGGTTTACATAACAGAATATGCCTTGCTTTAATTCCATCCACCATAAACAAACTCTGAATCTTAAATATACAAATGTGCAGCCTAGGATATAAAAATTAAACTCGAGATCCATTATCTTTAGTTGTTGCATAATCATATGATTACCACAATAATTTATTTAGGATAACCAAAGCATCAACGTGAAACATTGCAAAACAGCTAGGGATCATAACTAGCTAGTGTAGTTGAAGGGCTCCCATTGTTGTGTCTTCTCATTAAAACCCGTCAGCAAGTTTCCTGGGACAATCTTCCATTTACACTCATCAAGGCAACGATTAATATCTCTCTCACTATTATAAGCATCAAAAGAATGCCATGTTGATGTCGTCTCCCCATCAAACTGCAAAGCACACGAATACAGAGTCTTGAAACGGAAATGTTTTATATTCATGACAAAAACATAGTCGTTCTCGTAGTGGAGGTAGTAAGTGCCCATATCTTCATCCTTTGATGTGCAATGAACTTTGATAACTTTGCCGGGGTTTGCATTATTTTGGATACGACCATACATTTCTTTGGCCAGCAAGCATGGTGTTCCCAAAGCTAGATTCAGCACAAGGATGGATTGAAGATAAGTGTTGATGTTGTACCTCATTTTTAAAAAAAATCTTTTTCGCTTTGTTCCAAGAAATGTTATCTTGAGATTTTATTTATAATATAGGAATTTAATGTCCTTTGATTCGTGTTAGGTAGGAATAATTAATTAGTAATCTTCTTTATATGGAGTATTTTTTTTTCCAAAATAACATCTTATACCATAATATTTGCCAAATTAACATAAACGTAAATCATATTTTCTAATTAGTATATATTTTCTATGCAATGTCAGCCTTCAAATGCCAACGTGAAAAACAATTCCATTTTTTTTTTCTTTTTTGAAACATGAAAAACAATTCCATTAATTTAATGATTCTTGCTAATTTTATGGAATTTCGTTTCTATCCGGTTGTCTCTATGTCTTTACCCCTCTCCCTCGACCCACTTCCACTTACAACATGTGAACATCACCAAGATTCTATCCCCTTCAAAAATTCAAGGGCAGGCGAAATACAAAAAAATTTCGAGATTTGTCGAAAGATTAAAAGAAACCCCAATTTTTAAAAAGTACAAATTAAACTTTTGACTGAGATATATACAAGTTTTTAGACAAAAATATCCTTAGAGCTACAATAAAATATATGATTCACTCATCTTCTTTCCTCATTTTCACGAACCATTACCCTTTATTCCTTCATTATGTTTTAGAAAGACCCATCAAACAATGTTGTTTCCATTCCGAGGTTAGTTTATTGGACAAAATCAGACTCTGAAAGATTTCGACAAAGCAGAGGAAAGCGGTGGCGAAGTAGGTTTTGTGAACCTCACCTTAAATTGTGATAATCGAATGACTTCTTAATCCAATCGTGTTGTGGTTATGTGAAAAATGCTAAAAAAATTGATGGAGGAGGAGGGTGTTCCATCGATTTGAGTGAGAATGTAGAAATGGTGGAGAATGGAAAGTGTGCACGGGGTTGGGTATGTTCCATTCAAGATTCAGTATTGAATATTTGTGATAGTTGGTACACCTTTGACTGCCATAATCTCATATTATGAAGATCAAGGAAAGAAATAAATTAGACATTATCGACCATAAAAAATATAGATAATGATCAATAATAAGGAGAGAGAGATAAGCGAAAGGTATTATTGTCTATAAAAACAAAAAAATATAGGTTTAATTTGTAATTTATAAAAATTGGGGGTTTATTTTATTGTTATGATAAATTCCAGGGTTGTTTTTGCATTTCGTCCAAAACTCAAAAAACGAGAAATCCTCTTTGTGATGTCTATCTATCCGAGAAACAACATATATATCAACCCTGAATCAATCATTTCATTGAAGGGCAAATCACCTAAAACCTCCATGTGGTTAACTAAAATTAACCGTGCTTATGGTTTAAAAAGCTACAATAAACTTCCTTTACTTTTCCATTATCCGTAACGTTTGAGATATCTATTATGTTTTAACAGTCCAAAGGTTAATTTTGTCATTTTACCTTTTCTAAAGAATCTTTCTTTTATTATTCACCACCTACTCCTATTAATTAACCCTAAGTGAAATGCCCTTTATTTCTCCAATTACTTTTTAACTTATCTTTCTCATTTCTTCTCCCTTGTCTCCTCAAATTTCGATTATGCTTCATCAACAAACCAAAATGAAATTACCAATTTTTTATTATGTTTTTTTTCCCACTCCTTGCTGCGGCCTCCCCGATGGTGAATGGTTGATTTGCAGAGTTTTGTGCTTTCCTTTGTAAAGCAAAATAGCATCCGCAATGTTCTCTTGCAAATAAAACCAGCAGGCGGCAGTGACGGAAGGCGACTCCAGCGGCCGCCGGTGGACACGAAGTAAAGGAGCAGAGCAGCAACCTTCAGATCTTGGAGGAACTTCAGGTCTGGAATGCAGCGAAGGAAAAGAGAAGAGCAACCTGACGACGGCGGTGGTGGAGTTTGGGTGTGGACGGCAACCGGCAATAACGGCAGATCTAGAAGGAGCTTGAGAAGGGCTTGCTCGTCAGAGAGGAAGGTTGCAGCAGCCACAGATTTGAACCGAAGAGAACAATTACAAGCACTCCAGCGGCGGCGACAGTGAAGGAAGGGTACTGAATTTGTTAATTTCCAAAATTTTCAATTGGAATGCAAAATTTCCATTGGATTGCCAAATTTTTACTTAATTTCCTTGAGTTGCTGAACAATATTGCTTTCGTTATTTTTATTTGAGATTGTTAGAAAATTTTAATTTTGAATATGAATGTTGGGTTCTTAAAATTGTTTTTGAAGGTTAATGTCAATCTAATGATGTTGATGAAAAAAATAATATTATACAAAAAAGTAAGAAATAATAATCGAAAAGACTATGAATGGTAAAAGAATTTTGAGACAATAATTAAGATATAAAAAGATTTATAATTTGTAAAAAATGAACATAATAATTAAGATAAAAAAATTATGATCTGTATAAAAGAAAATTAATAATTAAGATAAAAAAATTATGATTCGCAGAAGAAATGGGAAGCAATAATTAAAGGAAAGCAGAAATTAAATTTTAATTAATTTAAAGAAAGAAGATAAAGAATTAAATTTATAAATATTTAAAAGAAATTTAATATTTTAAATTAAAAGATACAAATAATAATATTTTATTTTACTTTTTTATTATTATTATTTTGAAATAAAATTGCAGATTACATGTAGCCTGACATTTTAATGTTTGGGACTAAGTGGCTAACCAAAGTGAGTAGCCCCTTGATCCATCTAGGAAGCTGCAGAACCGGTAAACGTGGCCAATGCCAAGGTGATTCTCCATGAGTTGCAAAATCTTTCTCAAGGCCATAAGGTGTACCCACGGAACCTTGAAAATCCTGACCATATGAACCAAAGCTAAAGAATATGTTTCACCTCCACTCCTGTCATCCCATTCGTGCACATTCTTTGAGCCCTCCTAGCAAGAGAGCCCTCACTTCTGCTTCAAAATTCGTCCCATATCCAGGATACACGGAGCCTGCCGAAGCAACAATGGCAACATTCTCATATCAGATTGGCCATTTAAAGCGATTGCGAACTGTATATGTGGAGCTCAATGAATTCAGCGGGCATATGCCTAAGAGCTTTGGATTTCTGACCAGAATTCAAGAATTAGTCTTGTATAATAACAGTGTCAGTGGAGCTATCCCTCCGACCATTTTCAATATTTCTTCCTTTCGAATTATTGATTTCAAGCACAACTTCCTCGATGGGAGTCTACCTGAGGATCTTGAAGTAATCTGCTGAAATTGGAAAGCTTCAATGTCTCATTTAATAGACTACGGGGGCCTATTCCAGCTACTCTTTCTCAAGGCTCGGAAATCAAATTTCTTGATATGTCATACAATGAATTTACAGATTCCATACCCGAAAATATTGGAAACCTGTCCAAACTAGAGGAGTTGTATCTTCGTTCCAACAATATGACTGGTAAGTAAGGCTTTTCTTTTTCTTTGAATTACTTTAACATGCTCATCCTTTACCTCAGTCATGGGCTACATCCTTATATAATGCAAATTTAACCAAAACCATCATTCCAATTTTTATTTTATATTTTTTGGTCTAAGTTTGGTCTTCTTTATTTTCAGGCAAAGTGCCTTGAAAGTTCTAAAAGTTCCATCCAATTTGATGTCAGGGAGTCTTCCAGTGGATATTTGCGATAAAAGCTAGTATGAACCTTGAAGTGTTTCAGATATCTTCTAGTATTTCATATTGACCATCGCTACAAGAATTTTCCGTAGATTTCAACAGTTTGGAAGGACGAATTCCAAATGGAATTTGTAATATGTCGTCGCGTCAGGTTTTATATATGGGCTACAACAATTTGAAAGGTACCGTTCAACTTCATTGTCTTTATTTCCTCTTAGCTAGCCTTATTTTAAAGGTTGGTGTTAAGTTGTACATATAACTATTTTGATTGACATTTATGTAATAGCCACATTTAGTGCAAGAATTTTTGGAAATGACAAATTTGATTTAGCAAGAAACTTAAATGACAAGTTCATTAAAACCACATTGTTTATATCTATATTACTTGCTTGCCTTCTTGTAGATGTTGGCGTTAACTTCCAAATACTTTTGTTTAAAGGGAAACTTAGAATTGAATTTAGGAATTTCTTCCTATCTGCTTATTGTGCGAGTCAAGTTTCTTGGCTTATTTTTTTATTTTTTATTCTCTCTGTCTCATTCAAAAAGTTCACTTTGTATTACTAAAAACAGTAATACAATGTGGACTCTTTGATGAGATGGAAGGGATACTTTATTTTAGTAAAAGATTATTTAATTGAAAAAAGCGAATTTGTTTTTGTAGGGGCAGTAAAGTTTCTAAAATGATAAAGAAATGTATAATTTCCCTTTAATTTTTAAAAAGGGTGGTAAAGTATATATTGGCTAAAAATTATATAATAAAAATATATTAACTCTATAATTTAATTTAATCAGTACTAATAAAAAGCGCATAAAAAACAGGCCATTCATAATAAGTAAATATCCATCTCTTTTTTGGTTTTAAATATTGTTTTTAGTATTCAAAATAGACCATTCATAATAAGTAAATAGGCTATTTGATGAAATTATCAAATTAATGTACCCTTGAAAAATCAGATCGTAAGTTAACTGGCTAAAAATCGTGAAATAATTTCGAAACAAAATAAAATTCGAAATGACTCCCATGAGATTTGTCTAAATTACCAACTGAATCCCATGATTTGATGAAATTAGTGACTGGTTAACTCCCCTTTTGATTGGGCAAAGGGTAGTTTAGTAATTTTATCAAATTATAGGATTCATATGATAAATTGAACCTCCCAACAAGGTTACATTTCTTATTCATCGTCGATGTAAGTAGTAAATACTCCCTTGGTTCCATTAGCATGGTCCACTCAAAAAAATATTTTTTGTTTTATTAGAAGAGTTCACTTTCAATTTGTTTACACCTCATACCCTTACTAAGGTAATCATGGGTGATATACAATTAGTTCTTACTTAAAAAATAAAAAAAAATAAGGATATAAATGGAACAAATTGTGACAAATTAGCTATTTTAGCTATTGCACCTTGACATTCATAATAAATTGTATCTAAGTCACAATTGACTCTTCTAATGGATCCGAGAGAGCCTTATACATAAAGGGACATAGTCTGACTCATAACTGATCATAAAACTTGTACAAACCTCTACTGTTACCACAATTTCCCCGTCTTATTTATATAGCTTTTTCCAGCCAAGGCAGCAACACAGTCATGCTCCATAATCCTCCTCACTGTCTGCGGTATGCTTCCCTTCGTTCTTGACATATTTGTACCACCTAGCTAGCACAGCCAATGTAGATCACCAAGTCTAATATATTCAGAACGGCCAAGAGAAAGTAGATGACCGGCGTTCAGGCTCACCGGGATCCAGCCGGACATATCATCTCTTGTAGATATCTTCATAACTATGCTCACCACTAAGCTGCTGATCATGACAGAGAGAAATTGATGTCATGCAAAGTGCACTTCCGAGGCTTTTGAGTCTGTCAGGTGCTTGTGAATTTTTGACCTACATACATGAAAAATTCGGAAGCACCTATGAGAGCGTATTGCCAGAAATGCTCAATGAACTTGAACCTTCACAGTTCATGCAGTCTCTGCACCAGTAGATCTCCACCAAAACCATTGCTGCTATAGCTATTAGCAGTCCAATTCCCATTCTTTGGAGCTCTGTCAGTCCTTTTGAATTTTTGGTCTTAGTGATCCCCTCGGAACCTCTATTCTTGATCCTCCAGGAGGGATTCGGAAGTTTGAAACTGTTGTGTTCATGGCTGCACCTTGCTCAACGAATTATGATATGGAGGCCATCTGAGTAAATACCACTGAATAGATTATGGTGCAGAGACAAATTGGCATTAGTCTCACTATGCATTTGACTTGTGAAATAGGGCATAGACGTCATTTGTCATACTCTCCTCCTTTGAAGTAATGAATGCCGCCCTGTCCAGGAATCTGTGGCACATGAGACAATTCTGACTTAGCATTGATCAAGGAGATTATTAGAGTCTAGGAGATGAGTTGTGGTTAGATTAGTTTCTATAGATTCACCCATGTGTATATGGAGAATCTTTCTCACACCTTCAGGGCTTTCCTCTTCCTCTTCTTCAAATAGCCCACCATCCCCATTTCGGGTTATCTCAACTATCCACTTCTTTGAAACTGCTACCAAGGTCGGTCTTTAAAGTTACAAGACCCTGGGCAAAATAATAAAAATAGGCTCCAAATAAACTTTTATGGTGCAATAATATTGTTAAATTATTATGTGCAAAAATTACTTTATGTGCAAAAATTACTGTTCTAAAGTTATTATGTGCACAAATTTATTTTTTAGAATTTTTATGAGTATAAACTATTATTCTAAACTTTATACTAATATATTATAATATATCAATAATTCATACTCAAAAATTTTTGAACAATAATTTTTGCACATAAAATTATTAAACAAGCCCACTTATACATTAACACCTTTCATATAAATTTAATTTGGGGTTAAAACAAAAATTATTTGACATAAAACTTATATTTTTATCAATTAAAGTTACATTTTATCAATTAAAAATTTTACAAACTAAACCTACTACTAACAAATAGTATACTATAATAATTTTGGGCCATTTACCTAAAAAAAAATAATAATAATTATTTTTGGATGAACCTCATTCAAATAAAAATATATGTGGATCTTACTTTAAATTTTTTTGAGAAAAAAAACTATTATATAACACTATATTAATATAAAATAGGAGCTCTGGACGGTCGCCCAGCCTGCACGGGCTTTAGGTACTGCCCCTGCTACAAGTACATGGCAGAATCGGGAAAGAGGGTTTCTGCTATGACCTGAAGTGCCTATGCCTCGGGGTGCTTGCAAGAAAGAGCAGCAATGCAGCCAAGGCAGAGAGGGTAGACATCCAGAACCCAAGTGCCCACATTCCTTCATCCTCAAATTACACTAGGATGGTGTTGGAGAAGAGCGAACCAAGGTTTAGAGCGAGGTAGAAATAGCTGAACAAAGCAATCTTGGAACTGCCTTCATTTGGATGATCTTCATCGAACTGATCAGCCCCAAAGGTAGCAATGTTTGGCTGGTATCCTCCATTTCCTAGAGCAATCAGGTATATGGAGATGTAAAATAGACCGATCTTCCATCTTGGATGTGGTGGGCAAGGAATTTCTTCATTTCCACAACCTTTAGGTCTGAGCAAGAAAAGCTGTGTTGACAGTGACAAAGCAGCCAAGCCCTGAAACAAAATGCCACAGATGCCATTAGTAAACTATAGCAAATCAAAAAACTTTAAAAGTAAAAGCCATGAACAGCGGACACTTACAACGACAAAGATGATCTGAAATATGGCGCAGATTTTGTATCGTCCCCAGTAAGAGTCACTCAGGAAAGCTCCGACGAGAGAGAATATGTAGACAGTTCCAGTCCATTTGCTGACACTGTTGGCAGCATCAGCATTGTTCTGTTGCAGGACCCTTGTGAGGAATAGAACCAAGTTCACCCCCAACGCCGAAGAAGGCTAGGGTAGCAAGGCCTTGGTTCACTGCACAATTTATGGTTAAAACACTGCATTGTTAGTCGTTTGAATGAAATGCTGCTAAGTACAGTTAAGTTGCCATAGTTTTACTTCACAGAATATGCAAAAATGATCTAAAGTCAAACAAGATTATTGGTGAAATTCCTCGGTCATTATTTAAAATCTCTAGTTTAAGAGATTTACGGCTTTCAGAGAACAAACTTGTTGGCAATGTTTCTTTATTGCTGGATCTTCATTGAAACTACTGAACTTGCTCGATCGGAAATCTCTGTATGAGACGAAAAGTGAAGCAAACTGCATATGTTGCTAATTTTCTTCTTCTTTAACACCAAAGATAACTCATTCACCTTAATATATACTAATATTCTGGGATAAATTACATGCCCTAGCTTCTCTCAAATTTTGCCTTAAAAATTTTGTAATTTTATAAGGCTTAGTTAATTCTTGCCCCCTGTGTTTCCAAAATACATTTTTCGTCTCTTAGATTGTCACGATTTAACAAAATGAATATTTTTATCCTGATATCAGCAATATGTTTTAAATCAGCATCTTTTATAAAACACAACAAATAATAGGCAAACTCCAAATGGCTTTGCCAGAATGATCTGATCCGAGCTTCAACAAAGCATTGGAAAAATTAATACTTCCCTTCATGGCTTCGATTTCAGAAGTTCCCTACTAGGTAAAGTACTGGTTCCGTTTGAATCAGATAAGATCAAGTGCGATCTCCATGTATTCACAAAGAAGAACAAGATTTAGTTGGTACAAATTAAATGTCAAAGTTAACAAAATCTTACTTTAACTAATGTATAATTTATTATGAATATCAAAGTATAACACATAAAATAGTTAATTTGACACATTTTATTTCATTTATATTCTTATTAAGTATAAAATAATTATAAACCACATATGATTACATAAATTTAGTAGAAATATGAAAGGCATGGTGGGATAACAGGAAATCTTCGAAAGAAAACCATGAATTTTTAACTTTTGAGGCCTTATGCGAACTCTATGACTAGACGATCGCTAATATAAAAACAGTGTTACAAAAATCGACTCTACTGGTGGAACATGAGTTTTAGGGGTCCAAACCTTTGAGTATTAACCTAGTTATTCATAGGCCGATTTTGTTCCAGTATTTCAAATTAGTTGCAAATGTACTCTATTACATTAATTTCAACTCAAATAATTCCATATATCTTTATTTTGACATCCCATCTCTTCATCATATCATAGTGCTAGAATTAAAATATATAGTTTTAACTATCAACATAATTTTTATTAATCAAGTAGGAGGTATACACTTGAGATTACACCTAAATATTTCTATATCTTCACAAAAATAGTCTGATAATTTACAAATTTAAACCCCAACTGAACCATCAGAAAAAAAAAAAAAAAAAATAAAGATTTAATTTAGCAAACAATTTAGCACGGTCACTTTTATCGTATCCATATTCCCTCTTAGCTCATTCTTAATTATAAATGTTGTTGTTAACCTTTAAATCTGTTTATTTGTCAGGCACAATTAAATAAATAATTAAAAAAAAGATATCCAAATTAAGAAATATAAAGATAGAAAAATGTATAGATGTATAAAATACGCTGTTGGGTGATACTTAACACTTCATAACGTATTTGTATTCATTTCAATTGGGTTCTGGTCACAAAAAGTGTCAGATGTATGCAGTTGATCAACAAAATAAAATTTTCTTTTAATTAAATGCAATACATAATCAATTTATTTTATTTCTCATTGTATATATTGACTGAAATGCCTCCAAACTAAGACATTCAACCAAAAATATTGCTTCTCATTTTGAAGTGCGGTCACCTTCGAAAACGACAAACCATGAACAATATCATACTACTGACTATCTAATTATAATTAAATCTCTAATCTAAACTTTTTAAATTTATAATCTAAATTCACATTAAAATATCCTAATATAAATTCATAAAAACAACTAAAACTACAAAATATATTTTTGTTATTTGTTTTTAATTAAAAGGTGGGTGTAATCACCCGTTCATCAAAAACTTGAAGAGAGTACATAAAGGGAGGTAAAAAATAAATAAATAAAAACATCTAATAAACTTTGAGAAATCAACAAGTGAAATAGAGCTATTTGCAACGTTTTGATCCTCCAGCCAATGTTATGTAATCCTTATGCGGAATTAATGGTCGAGTTTGAATGGTTTTTGAGATAAAAAATGATCCTTTTGTCTTTTGATTTTTTGGAGATCACTGATATGAATTTATTTTCATTTGCTATGATGTTTAGTTCTTCTTCTGATTCAAACTCTTACTCTGAATCTCGTTCTTCCATTGATTTTCTTGATATAAATTTTAATTAAACTCAAACAAAAATTAATTTAATAATTTACAAATTTAAACCACTGCATTCCCCATTGGAGGGGGACTGTATCCACCATTGTTTATTGTCAACCGTGTGTATTGTGCTAAGTTTACTGTCAAAGATTGAATAAAATGATCAACACTATATATCTTTAATTAGTTATCCTCTCATATTTTCCTCCACAACTAAAAGCAAGAAGATGAAAAAGAAAAAAGAAATATAGAAAGCTTCAAGGCAGAATTCGTCAAACCGCCAACTTATTAAATAGGGCGAAATACAAAAACAACCCCGAGATTTGTTGGAAGAAAAAAATAGACCCTCAATTTTTAAAAGAAACAAAATAGACCCTTGACTTTAAAAAATAATTTTGACTAAAACACTTATAATTTTTAAGCTATAAATACCCTTAATAAAATATAATTATTTTCTACTGCCTAGACTAATTCACGCCTCTACATGGCCTTTACATTGTGCTTTCTAGCTGCTATTTCTATTTTCTACGCATTTGGTCTGAAATGATCATCATAGAAGGAAAAGCTAGAAGCAGATAGCATACCATAACCGTTGCTTGGGACGTATCTACTGGGAAGAGCCTGCAAATTACAAATCTCCAAGGAACAAAGAAAAGTGCTGCTAGCCTGCTATTGCTACTATACGGAGTATGAGAAAACAAAGCATAAAAATAAAAAAGTGAGAACCAGAAAAAAGAAAGAAATGCACTGTTAAACTCAATGAAAGAACTCCAAGACTGAACAATAAAATCAAGTAAAGAAGTAGCTTCAATTAGAGGCATAAAAACGTACCTATTTCTCTTCAGAGTCATCCAAAAAAATGCCTGATGCATCCTGCGAACTAGAACGACAAAGTTCATCATTCTGATCGATCACTTCGGCCATTGAAGGCCGTTTGTTAGGTTACTAAGTAGTGCAGTTAACTGTAAGCTGAACCATTTTTCCTCAACATAATGATATCTCAGGAGTTCAAGATCAAACACTTCCAAAGTTTATCCTTTTTGGACCATGGATTGAACCCATTTCGGAAGGTCCACCCCATCCTCATTGGTTAGTGAGTGAATAGGGGCCTTTTCCAGTCAGGAGTTCCAATAGCAAAAGGCCAAAACTATACACATCTATTTTTCTAAGAGATTTTTCGGGGGTCAATTACCTCCAGCGCCTTGTAGCCAGACACAGGGTTGGGGGTTGTGGTGGGACTACCGAGCTGAGCAAGGCCGAAGTCTGAAACCGGACTTCGTAAGTAGGTAGTTGGTGAGAACCTTTGTGTATTTCCACTCTGAAGCCTCGATATTTCCATGGGAATCCCAGGGGGTTTTGCAAAAGCTTTGAAGGGTATTATATGGCTTAAAAATTATATGTATTTTAGTCAAAAAATTTATTTTAAGTTAAGGGTCTATTTTATTCCTTTTAAAAATTGAGGGTCTCTATTTTGTTTTTTTCACAAACCTGAAGGTTGTTTTTGTATTTCGCCCTATTAAATAAGTTTACAAATTTGTATTCTTTTTTGTTGTACGTCAATTGGGTCATCGTTTTGATATTTTTTTCCAATGTCAAATTTAATGGCCTTCAACAACAAAAAGAAAAAAAGAAAAAAAAGAAAGAAGAAGTCAATTTCAATGGCGTGGAAAATTTCTTTGAGCTTCTAGATTTTGCAGCTCATGCCACCGTCTGGAATGGATCATTCGTGCTTCACTTTAAACTTTTTAATTTTATTTTATTTTATTTTCACCGTTCTCTTTTGACCTGCATGAAACTACAAACTACGTGTAATTTGTGGTCAAATAGCCCAAAACTACATGAAATTACTAAATATGCATAATATAACTATTTAGCCATTAAATTTGGAGAAGCAACTTATAAACTTTGAAAAATTGATGATGAAGACGACTTTAAGAACCAAACAAAAAAACCATATTATAAGGCCCAAAAGCATGAGCTAACAAATACTTATTGTAAGTTCCAAGTATCACAATATGCTATGCATCAGACGCAACAATTGCCAAAGAAGACGACGGCTGAACCTCACACGCAGCAGCAGCAACGGGAGAAGCAACACCAACACCACATCCCATCGCATTGACGTACTTCACTGTCCTCTTCTTGCGCGGGCTCCAATTCTCAACCGCCGGCGTACTAGGCAGCGTTTCAGAACTTCCACTGTTCAACCAAGGGGTAAGGGTAAAGATATCGGCAAGGCTTTTGAGCCTTCCTCGAGTCTTCCTAGGCTGCTTCTCCGACGAAGCTGACCCAATAGTTCCGATGGATCACCCTTCGCTGTCGAGACTTCCTTGTTGGTGCAGGTTATTGACGGCGTTCAGTGTTTGGAGAGAGGTGACGCAGCATTCCTGCCATTTCAGATCGTTCATGTCGTTGATCACGTCTTCCAGTGATAAGATTGCATCGGAAGTTACGCCGTCGTCTTGGATTGTTGAGCGGGTGGGGTTCATGAGCTCCATTTTACTGACAACCTCAAGCAAAATACCGTGTATGAAATTAAAGGAGCAAAAAAAAGTAACAATGAGAACAACAACAATAATCGAAAGAGGAATGGAAAAAATGAGAAGCCTAACACATTGAAGCCTGACCTTGTTGAAGCCGTGCATGATATAGTTGTGATTTTCTTCACATGAATCAATTCTCTGCAAAAGGGAAAAGGAAACAAAATTACAAATCCACGCTTAATTTTCTTCACATGAATCAATTCTCTGCAAACCTATAAGAACTAAGTCTCTGATCTTTCCAGAAAACTGAGGAGAAAAAACAGAGAGTAATTTCAGAACCATCGAGCAAGCGATTGAATTATTTTTACAGTTCATTCAGTAACGAAGCACTCACATCACATGGAGAAATACAGAGAAAAACATTTATCTAAGAAAACAAAGCTCTGAACACAAGAGTAATACGCGACGGAAAAACTGAACCGTGTAATTTTCGGAGAAAATAGAAAAAGGTAAAGTGAAACGGCGGTGGACCTGATTGAGGTGATCGACGGTGAGATCAGGCTGCTTATCGGTGTTGATGAAGTCGATGTACTGTTGGATCGTTAGCTTCGGCGATTTTACTTTTCTCTTCGTCGGAGCACCACAGCTTTCCGCCATTGTATATCGTTTCTGCTTGCTCTGCGTCTGTACTCTGTGGGTCTGTGGTGCGTGACTGTGTGTACACAGATAACAAAGTGGAGAAAAATCCCAAAGTGTGATGGAAATAGGAAAGGTGGAAAAAAATGGGATGGTTTTTGGTCTGTGGAAAAAAATAGGGTAGTTGCATTCATGAAATGCAACTCTACAGATAAAGTTGCATTTACGAAATGCAACTTCATATTTGCACTCGTCAATTTTGTAAATGGTAGATATTAATTTAAAATGTAGTAGTTGCATTCTTCAAATGCAACGTTTAAATTTTTTTTTGCTGTTATTTTTTTCCCGTTTAGTTGACGGAAATATTGAACTTCACGGAAGGAAGATGAAAGTTGCATTCGCCAAATGCAATTTTGTAGAATATATATATCTAAAGGGTCTTCGTCGTAAAATTGGGGGAAAAAAAAAAAGTAATTAAGAAGTGAAAATATAAAATTGCATTTGAGAAATGCAATTTCATTTATAAAGTTGCATTCTGCAAATGCAATAACCCTATTTTTTTTCATAGAACAAAAAGCATCCCATTTTTTACCACATTTTTCATTTTCATCACATTTCGGGAATTCATTCTAACAAAGTGTGAAGAGAAGGCGGTTATTTGCAGCTTTGTTATATGTACTGTGTGGGCTCCCCATACTGGCACGAAATGCTTGTTGGTCAGCTCAATTTCAGCATAGGCCCACGAGGCCCATATTGTGATGCAAAATCAAGTTAGGGCCAATTAGAGCAAAGTTTCGGAATTGGGGGAAAATTAATCATTAGTGGAACGGCTTCGTTTTCATCTCAGAGGGGGAAGAGTAGTTTTTCTTTACTGTTCGGTTATTTCCTTCTTTGTTTACACTTACTGAATTTTGCAAAGGCCTCAGCATGAAGTCATGATTTGTGGCTTCTTGTCTAGCTGTCCGTTTTCGTTGTTGCTTGGAGGTTAGGGAAGTTTTTGAGATCTTTTTATTCCCTGACATCTGAGGGAGAGAATCATGTAATTTGTATGCTGTTTTTCTCATCCAATCAATTCTTCCTTCTCTCCTAATTTGCTATCTCAACCCTTACTCTATTCTTATAATTTCTCATCTCAATTCTGCAATTTTTGGTTACTCTTCATCACATTGGTATTAGAGCAAGGCGACCTCGGCCTTGAGTTGGGAAATGGCGGGCGGAACAAGATTTAAATATTTGGAAGAGATGATAAGAAAGCTTGATGACTAAGCCAAGAGGTAAGATGATCAAGCTAAAAGGCATGATGAAAAAGTAAAAAGGCATGAACAAATAATGTCAGATCTGTATAAGGCGGTGACTTCCATGGATTCGAAGTTTGAGGCAGTGTACTCCACCTTGGGGCAGCATGAGAAGGCTATTAAGCAATTCAATAGTGGTGACAGGATTTCAGGTCATCTCACCTTTGATTCCAATTCCCACCTGGAGGAATAAGGATGAATGGAGAAGGGGAGAAGGCTGAGAGCTCAAATATCTGGAGATGAAAAATTCAGCAGGCACCATAGACAAATCAAGTGAGGATTGAGCTGAGTTATTTCTCTGGTGACAAACCCAAGGATTGGCTGCGTAAGTGTCAAAAGTTTTTCCATCTTTATCAAATTCAAGATCATGAAAGAATTGAAGGTGTTGAGATCTATTTACAAAATGCTGCTGAAGTTTGGTTTGATAGCTATAAACAAGGAAATGAAAATATGCATTAGAATGGGTTCTGTAAAGCTTTGATAGATAGGTTTGAAAAAGTTGGGGGTAGAGATGAAGTGGAAGAGTTTAACAAATTAAGACAAACTGGTAATGTGAGAGAGTACCAGGAAAAGTTTGAATTTAAATCACTGCTGACGTTCAAGAGTATTAAGCAACCTGAAAGTTATTTTGTGTCCAGCCTTATTAGCGAGTTGAAGGATGAGTTGAAACCACTGCTGATGTTCAAGAGTATTAAGCAACCTGAAAGTTATTTTGCGTCCAACTTTATTAGCGGGTTGAAGGATGAGTGTAAACCCATGGTCAGGATGCTAGATCCGAAAACCTTGACTGGGGCTATTAATACAACCATTTTGCATGAGAGTTCCATTGAAGAGTTGCTAAAGGTGAGTAAGAATGTAGGCTCAGGATCTTCACAGAAGGGGAGTGTGGAGAAACCTGTAGCTAGAAAGGAGGGCATAAGGTTTAACTCGGATAGATTTCAGAAGATATCACCTCGGGTTTTGCGGTATGGAAGGAACAATCACCTCTATTATAGGTGTGGGGAAAAGTATGTGGTTGGACACCAATGTAAGTTTAAACAAATCAATTTTGTAGTAGTGGATGATAATGATGAATCATTGGCTTTGGGGTGTGAGTTTGAAGGAGTGAAAGAGGTGAAACTTGAATGTCCTAGGGTGAAGTGGCAAGTACGGGATAACCAGTTCATTTTTTATTTCAGAGTGATGGCTCTGGAAGGATGGGATATAATACTTGGGGTGGATTGGATGACTACCTACAGCCCTATATTGTTTCATTTTGAGAATCTGAGGATCTCTATTACTCAGGAGGGAAAGCTTTATTACATGCAAGGACAATCATAAAGGGTTGTGATGAGGCTCTTAAAAGGTAAGGAGGCAAAGATGGTGACAACTGACAGGAAGGCAAGGAGTTGTATCTTACAGTTTCCCAATAAGGGCACTACATCTGAGCTAGAGGGTGTACCTGCAGATGTGCGAGAGATTTTGCAGCAATTCCCTGAGGTCTTCAAGGTGCCCACAACATTGCCACCAGAAAGGACTGTGGATCAGCAGATCAACCTTAAGCCAGGATCTAAGCCTTTCAAGCTCAAACCGTACAGGTATTCACATTTTCAGAAGGATGAAATAGAAAAGCAATTGATGAAATGCTAACTAATGGAGTGATTCAATACAGTGCTAGTCCTTTTGCCTCACCAATATTGTTAGTTAAAAAAAAAAATGAAAGTTAGAGAATGTTTGTAGATTACATGAAGTTGAATGATTTAACTTTCAAGGATTGGTTTCCTATTCCTATTATTGATGAATTGTTAGATGAACTGCATAGGGCTTGTTTCTTTTCTAAGATGGACTTGAGATCAGGGTATCATCAGAAAAGGATGAGACAAGAAGATATACAAAAAGCTACATTTCAAACCCATCATCGGCATTTTGAGTTTTTGGTGATGCCTTTTGGCTTAACCAATGCATTAGCTACTTTTCAACCCCTTATGAATCAGGTTTTTCAGCCTTATCTAAGGAAGTTTGTGCTGGTATTTTTTGATGACATTCTAATCTACAGCAAGACACGGGGGAGCATAAGAGCCACTTGAGGAGTGTTTTGAAGCTATTGCAGGAGAACCATTTAGTGGTAAAAATGTCCAAGTGTACTTTTTCTCAAAAACAAGTGGAGTATTTAGGACACTTGATAGGTGAAAAAGGAGTGGGAATGGATGGTAGCAAAATCCAGGGAATTCTAGACTGGCCTGTACCCAAGACACTCAAGGAGTTGAGGGGATTCTTAGGATTAATTAGATATTATAGAAGGTCCATTCAAGGTTATGGTGTTATTTACAAACCACTTACCAATTTGTTGAGAAAGGGCAAGTTCTGCTAGGATCAACAGTCCACTGATGCAATGGAGAAACTGAAGAAGGTGATCACTACTGCACCTGTGCTGTAACTGCCAGATTTTCAGAAATCATTTATAGTGGAAATTGATGCTTGTGAGGAAGGTATGGGAGCAGTGTTTATGCAAAATGGACAACCCATCACATTTCTTAGCAAGGCTTTCTGTGAGAAGAATAAGGGATTTTCAGTGTATGAGAAAGAACTGTTAGCTTTGATTTTGGCAGTAGATAAGTGGAAATAGTACTTAATTGGAAATCATTTTGTTATAAGAACAGATCATCAGTCCTTGAAGTACCTTTTGGAACAGAAGATTTGTAACAATCTGCAGCATAAATGGTTGACCAAATTGATGGGATGAAGTTTTGAAATACAATACAAGAAAGGAACTGAGAATAGAGCAGCTGATCCCCTCTCTAGAAGGAACAATACCATTGAACATGTGGCTAAAGAATTTCAGGAGGAGAAAGAGGGAAGTAGAGTGGATCCAATTTCAGGGGTTCAACCCCTATGGTTATAGCAAGTGGAGGAGAGTTATGAAGGGGATGAACAGACTCAGAAAATCATTGTTGAAGCTTTGCTTAATCTAGATCCAAATGCTGAATACCAAGTGGTGCAGAGAATTCTTAAGAAAGGCAGCAGAATGGTCATAGGGAACAAGTCAGGAATAAGATAGACCATCATTGAAGCAGTTCACTCTTTTGCGATTGGTGGACACTCAGGGCAGAAAGCTACCTTGAAGAGAGTAGGAAGTTTGTTTTTCTACCCAGGGCAGAAGGACGAAGTGGAAGAATTCAGCAAGTGTTGTGTAGTATATCAGAAGAACAAGAGTGTGAACTAGTATCCTCAAGGGCTATTGTAGCATTTGCTTTGCTTAATCCAGATCCAAATGCTGAATACCAGGTGGTGTAGAGAATTCTCAAGAAAGACAGCAGAACAGTCATAGGGAACAAGGCAGGAATAAGGAAGACCATTATTGATGTAGTTCACTCTTCTGCTATTGGTGGACGCTCAGGGCAGAAAGCTACCTTGAAGAGAGTGGGAGGTTTGTTTTTCTGGCCAGGGCAGAAAGAAGAAGTGCAGGGATTCATCTGGAGTTGTGTAGTATGTCAGAAGAACAAGAGTGTGAACCAATATCCGCAAGGGCTATTGCAGCCTTTGCCTATACCTCAGCAAGCTTGGAGGCACATAGGTATGGATTTCATTGAACAACTTCCTCTTCAGAAGGACATAATGCTATTTTAGTTGTGGTAGATAGATTGTCTAAGTATGGACATTTTATTCCTTTAGCACACCCTTACAATGCTTCAACCATTGCTAGAGTGTTTATGGATGAAATTTTCAGGCTTCATGGCTTACTAGAATCTATAGTCAGTGATAGAGACAAGTTGTTTACAAGCAAGTTTTAGCAATCCTTGTTTAAAATTTTGGGGGTTCAATTGAGTCTTAGTTCTTCATATCATCCACAAACTGATGGCCAAATTGAAAGGCTCAAGTGTTAGAGAATTTTTTGAGATGTTTTTGCTGTGAAAAGCCTGGTAATTGGAAGAATTGGTTGAGTTTGGCTGAATGGTGGTATAATACCACGCATCATTCCAGCCTTGGGATGACACCATATGAAGTCTTGTATGGTCGGAAACCTTCCAGTTTGCCCTTGGGACCTTTTTTTGGGGTATTGGTGCCGGCTGTTCAAGACATTTTTTAGCAAAGACAAGCAGTTTCTAAGATGATTCAGGATCAGTTAAAGAAGGCTCAGGGGAGAATGAAGTATTTTGAGGACAAAAAAGAACTAAAAGGCATGTTTAGGTAGGCGAGTGGGTCTATCTGAAGCTCCAGCCCTATAGACAACAATATGTGGTGAATAGGCTCTATCCCAGTTTAGCTTCCAAGTTTTTTGGTCCTTTAGAAATTCTGGAAAAGGTTGGAGAGGTTGCCTACAGATTGAAGCTTTTCATGCCACTTTTCATGTTTCTCTGCTAAAGAAACATATTGGAATTGTTCCAGTTAGTGATACTCCTATATCCCTGCTAATTGCCAATATGTAGATCAGGTTCTAAGCCTAAATCGGTATTGCATAGGAGAATTGTTCAGAAAGGCAATGTCCAAACTACTAAATGGCTTGTGGACTGGGAAGGCTTGCCTAAGGAGGAAGCATCATAGGAAGAAGTTGGGTTCTTGCAAAAGGAATTTCATTTTTTTAAAGCTTGAGGACAAGCTGAATTTTAGTGGAAGGGAAGGTGATGCAAAATCAAGTTAGGGCCAATTAGAGCAAAATTTCGGAATTGGGGGAAAAATAATCATTAGTGGAACGGCTTCGTTTTCGTCTCAGAATGGGGAGAGTAGTTTTTCTTTACTGTTCAGTTATTTCCTTCTTTGTTTACACTTAGTGAATTTTGCAAAGGTCTCAACATGCAGTCATGCTTTGTGGCTTCTTGTCCAGCTGTCCATTTTCGTTGTTGCTTGGAGGTTAGGGAAGTTCTTGAGATCTTTTTATTCCCTGACATCTGAGGGAGAGAATCATGTAATTTGTATGCTGCTTTTCTCATCCAATCAATTCTCCCTTCTCTCCTAATTTGCTATCTCAACCCTTACTCTATTCTTCTAATTTCTCATCTCAATTCTGCAATTTTTGGTTACTCTCATGGTAGTTAGTATCCTGATGCGTATCGTAGTATCCTACGATACTACGATCCGGGAAGAGGTAATCGATACAGTATCGCATGGTATCCTTTTATAAGTAGTATCGCCATGGGATCTATAGTATCGCCCATAAGATCGTAGTATCGTACGATATTACGATACGTATCGGGATACTGACTACCATGAAAATATCCAATTATCCATTATAAATCTAAGGTTCAATATATTTTTTTACACAATCATTTCATGTCTTTGTTCGTAGCCTAGTGGTTGGTTAAGTAACCCTTAGTTTATTGAACTAGAGTACAACTATAGTCTCAAAGTACAACGTTATAATTTATTATTGCTTTTTTGCATATAGATCCAATTTATAGGTATTCTTATATTGCAATTATGATATGTGCAACAATATGAGCTTGTATGATCAATTTGATCCGTTTTTGGTGGGTCTTACGATACTACGATACGATCCTATCGATCCTGCATGGTATCCCGATCCTACTCCCCAAAACGATACTGTGTGGTATCCCGATACTGACTACCTTGTTACTTTTCATCACACATATCTTGTTTTTCGTTTGGAGGCCCATTAGCATAAACTGCTTTCGTAGTTTTATTTTTAAAATTCCCCCCCCCCCCTACAAATTGGAATCAATTACTATATATGTAATGGCATAGATGGTGAATAGTAAAATGATTTTTATTTTTCCAAAATCAAAGTCATATTTCATTACTGCCCTCGTCATATTCAAAAAGTTTACTTTGAAAAATGTACAACTGATTATGGGTTACGTAAAATAAGTAATTTCACACAATATTTTTCACTTATATACTTAATGTATAAGTAAAAATTAATATTGAATTACACATTATTATATTAGTAATTGACATGTAGTATAAACAAATTCAAAGACTATTTTATTAGAATAAGATTTGTTTTTTGAAAAGGTGAACTCTTCCCGTAATACATAAGATAGTATTTTCTAGGAGTATTTTGTAACATATATTCCTTTCAAATATACAACGTACTACTTGTGATTCCCAGAATATTTTTGTTTGTTAGAAATCATCATACATATTTATGGGAGCTAAGTGAATTTGTTGACTTGCATTGTTGATTCGACATTATCACATTAGTAAAAGTCTATGCAATGTAAAATAAATTGAAATTTAACTCTTTTACTTAGATAAAAGTTTAATAACTGAACTTTTCTTAATAGAATGGTAAGGATTTTAAAATGAAATGGTTGGGCGGACTTGCAAGACAACTTATCTTGTTAAATATTATTGGGACGAAAAGATCAAAGAAAGAATGTGTATATGGTACATGAATTTGGAATCGGTATGTTAGCTCATTTTAATAGACATTTTTAAAATATGTTTTTGAAAAAAAAATAATGCCAAGAGTGTATTAAAATGTAAAAAGTGAAGTTATATAATAAAAATATGTTTCAAATTAGATGAAAAATTATTATAAAAAACAAAAAATAAAAATAGAAAACAAAATTAATTAAATAATGTTTGGAAATTATATATGCAGAGAAGTCTGCACCACAAGATAGCCAGACACCTTACAAAATTCATGGATGTGGTGAGGTTCTTTGAAGGGGTCAATTTGACAATGAAATTATGTGATTAATAATTTATGTTTAGTTTTGTTTCATAAATTTCCACACTCTCTCTTCACCTTGCATTGTTGTGAGGTATGTTTCTGATATTACAGAAGGTCGTCATTGTGTAGGCTACATCAAATACAAGTCTTTGTAGATTAGGGAAAAGTAGACTATTCCAAATCACTTGCATCAATAATCATGTATCATAATAGAAAAATAATTTTACTTTGGTTAGTTTATCCTTTAAATTATTTTGACTATTTCTTGTAATTTGTGCATTTTTAATGTACCATTGTTTATTTTTATAGTGCATTGTGAAAACTACAAGTCGTTTCGAAACAAATGTTATTCTCTTCATCATTATAAAGACATATATAGCGTAACAAGATATGCTTAATGCCGCGTGCATGGATTCATTGCCACAAGTAACATATTTAGTTGATATCGAAATAAACTCATTTTACCATTTTAATATATGAGTGATACATGCAAATCATTTTTGTATGGAAGGTAATTAAGTCAATTAGTCAACTTGCATTGTCTACACGCAAATAACAAGGATTTGCAAGTTGGCCAATAAAGAAGGTTTCAATCTCAATCCTCTAGTCATTTTAGCCGAAGACCTTCTTTAGTGAGGATGCAAATCATTTTCATTTGCAAGAATTCCACAAACATTTAATGGGAGTCAAGTCAATTTGTCAACTTACATCTTAATGTTGAAATATTTTAATGTAATTGTCTAAAATCAAAACAACGTACACAAAAAATGTAGAAAATCTATTTGTAAGAATTTTACGCATATACAAAATAAAACCAAAAAAGAAAATAGTAGTTCTATTCGCAAGAATTTTAAACATATATTTCTATCTAGAATTAATGATATTTTTGAGTTATGTAATGAGCAAATACAACCAAAAAAGGAAATTGTGTCTATATATCTTTAATAGTGGTTCATGGCCTCCACCCAGGACCTTTCCATAGTGCATCACCAAATCCAAATGGGAAAGATTATCCTTTTCTTACTGTTTCTTGCAGTACTTCAATACTGCTTCGCACTGCCATTGATGAGCAGCTCCTCCACAGACGAGGCTGCTCTTTTAGCCATCAAATCTCAAATTACATTTGATTCCTCCAACGTCTTAGCCACCAATTGGACCAAAGCCTCTTCCTTTTGCAATTGGATTGGCATCACTTGCAACCACAAGCACCAAAGGGTATTGGCCTTGAACCTTTCCGGCGAAGGATTGAAAGGCACCATATCCAAAGAAGTTGGGAATCTCTCATTCCTTGTTTCTCTGGACATCAGCAACAACAATTTCCATGGCTCCATTCCAGAACAGATTGGCCATTTACAGCGATTGCGAACTTTATATATGCAGCTCAATGAGTTCAGTGGTCATATTCCTGAGAGCTTTGGATTCCTAACCAGAATTCAAGACTAATTCTTATATAATAACAGTTTCAGTGGACCTATTCCTCCTGCCATTTTCAACATTTCTTCGTTTCGGGTTATTGCTTTCATGTACAACTTCCTCCATGGGAGTCTACCTGAGGATCTCTGTAGTAATCTCCCAAAATTGGAAAGCTTCAATGTCTCATTCAATAGGCTAAGGGGGCCAATTCCAGCTTCTCTTTCTCAATGTTCGGAAATCAAGTTTCTTGATATGTCACACAATGAATTTACAAATTCCATACCTGAAAATATTGGAAACCTGTCAAAACTGGAGCGGTTGTATATTGGTTTCAACAATTTGACTGGTATGTATATAAGACTTTTCTTTTTCTTGGAATCACTTTAACATGCCCATCCTTCATCTCATATATAATTCAAATGTAACCAATTTTCATTTTATATTTTTTGGTCTAAGTTTGCTCTTCTTTATTTTCAGGCAAGCTACCTTCGACGTTGTTTAATATATATTCCATGAAAATTTTAAGTGCTGGATATCATTCGATATCAGGCAGACTTCCAGGAGATATTTGCAAGAAAAGCATGAACCTTGAACAGTTGCTTCTTTCTAACAATTTGATAATCGGACAAATACCTTCTACTCTGTCATATTGTCAATCGCTAAAACTTATTGATATGCTTAGCAACAATTTGGAAGGAAGAATTCCAACTGGAATATCGAATATGTCATCGCTTCAATATTTATATTTGGACTACAACAACTTGAAAGGTACCGTTCAACTTCATCGTCTTTATTCCCTCTTAGCTAACCTTATTTTAAAGGTTGGTGTTAAGTTGTACATATAACTGTTTTGAATGACATGTATGTAATAGCCACATTTAGTGCATGAATTGTTGGAAATGACAATTTTGAAGAAGCTTAATTGGCAAGTTCATTAAAATCACATTGTATATATCTATATTACTTGTTTGCCTTCTTGTAGATGTTGGCGTTAACTTCCAAATACTTTTGTTTTGAGGGAAATTTAGATTTGAATTTAGGAAATTCTTCCTCTTTGTTTATTGTGCGAGTCAAGTTTCTTGGCTTATTTTTTTATTTTTTATTTTCTCTGTCTCATTCAAAGAGTTCACTTTGTATTACTAAAATAATAATACAATATATACTCTTTGAATGGGACAAAATGAGTACTTTATTTTAATAAAAGATTATCTTGCTATTTAATTGAAAAAAGAGAATTTTTTTTTATAGGGGCAGTAAAGTTTTTAAAATGATATAGGAATGTATAATTTTCCTATAATTTTTAAAAAGGGTGGTAAAGTATTGGCTAAAAATTGTACAATAAAAATATTTTAAATCTATAATTTAATTTAATCAGTACTAATAAAAAGTGCATAAAAAAATATCATTTCAATACATTTATATTCTTTTATTAATAATAATTTAATAAATTTATACTTTTGCATCTAAATGGCGTGGTGCTTTTTTTTTTTTTTTTTGAAATGGCGTGGGGTCACTGGGACACATGCCTCAGTGCCTCCATTATAGATTTGCCACTAGTATTGAACGGATCATGCATCCATATTGAATCTCTCCAAGAATCTGATGAGACATACATATTTACGGATGAAAAGTGAAGCAAACTTCCAAATTAAGGAAATTAATTCACTGCAATTAAACTATAGGGAGGTCATCCGTAAGTTTTTCAAACCACAGGAGTTATGCGCGTAATCAACCCAATATTTTTGGATAAATTACATGCACTTCTCTCAAATTTTGTCTAGTAATTTTGTAATTTTGTGAAGTTTCATTATTTTTTAATTGCCACATTGTGTTTACAAGGTTGTCTGACTTTTACCCAATGTATTTTTAAAATAATCTTTTGCCTCCTAAATTCTTACTATTTTATAAAATTGATTTTACCCTCACTTTTGCTGATACCAACCATATCTTTTTATTGTGTGTTTTTAAAATATATAGGGTAATTGTCAATGAGGGTATTCTATAAGGGACAATTGTCATTTGTCCATAATATAGTGTAATATAATGGTACCAAATCCTGCTATATAAATTTAAAAAATGTGATAGTAAATTAAAATAAAATTTATTTTGTGATAATATAAACAATAATTTTTATTCATTTGATGAATATGTTAAGAAAGAGTAATTTTTGTGAAATAATTAAATATTATGAAAAAGTATAAAATGAACCAGAAATAGAATATATGCTAACATTCTTTAGGCGTAAAAAATGAGGCCATAGTTAAAGATACATTTATACACCGTTTAATTTCATGTAAAAATTACAAAAATAATATTTTAAGTTGGATATAGCATGTCTCTTATATAGGAAAAAAGGTTGGCGTTAATTAGTAAAACTCTGTTTGCTATTTTTGAAGGGAAACTAGATGATTTCATATGTCCGGGAAATTCCTCTGCCTTGAAAGAAATCAGTTTGAGAGAAAATAGATTCTTTGGAAACTTGCCGGAAGATCTATGCTTGAAACATCCAAATCTGGAGTATTTAGATGCTGGAATTAATATACTTGCAGGCCGATTTCCTTCGAGTCTATCACATTGCAGTACACTTCTGTCCCTTTACTTGGATGCTAATAACTTTACAGGTAATATTTTTATTTTTTTACTTCCATCTATTAATTATGTTGTAGATCGATCAATAATCAAAATAATTTTATTAAGATATTAATATTTTTAATTACGCAGGGAACATACCAATTGGATTTGGAAACATGTCTGCACTTCAAATTCTAGGTCTCGATAGCAACAGTTTGACAGGTATGTAATAGCCACATTCCCTTTACTCTACCAAATAAACTGTCAAAAAAATAATATTAAATTGAGCAAACAATTTAACAGTTTCATTTTCATTGTACGTATCTCTTTTCCCTCCAAGACTTCTTGTAACTTTTAAATACGTTATTTATTGTTTTGGCAGGTAAATTAGATTTGAATTAAGAATAATTTTTTTATATATATTTATTGCGGGGGTCAAGTTCCTTGGCCTATTTTTAAATTTTGATTTTTGATTTTATTTAAATAAAAGGTTAAACAATCATGCTATTAATTTAAAAAAATATGGTGGTAAACTAAATTTTATGGTTGTGATACTATTAAATAATAAAATTTATTGTATTTGATGAATATGCTAAGAAAGAGTTATTTTGTGAAATAATTACCAAGTATGAAAATATTATTAGATAAATATAAAATGAAAAAAAAATAGAACATATCTTAGAAAGGAGAATTTTAAATTAGCAGACAAATTTACAGATTCATTTTTGGCTTCTCATAATGTTGGCGTTAATTTGTTTATTGCTTTGGTTAGGAAATTAGATTTGAAGTTCTGAAATTCCTCTTCCTTGAGGACTATATCTTTGGGAGAAATGGATTCTTTGGAAACTTGCTTAAATATCTATGCTTCAGTCATCCAAACCTGATCTCCTTAAACCTTTAACTTACTTACAGGCAAACAATTTCTTCTAGTTAATTTTAAAGTAAATTAAAATAAATTTTTTATTTTTGTGATAATGTAAACAATAAATTTTTTTTTATTTGATGAGTATGTTAAGAAAGAGTTATTTTTGTGATATAATTAAATAGTATGAAAAAGTATAAAATGAACCAGAAGTAGAATATATGCTAACATTCTTTAGGCGTAAAAAATGATGCAATGGTTATATAGGAAAAAATTACAAAAATGGTATTTTAAGTTGGATATAGCATGTCTTATATAGGAAAAAAGGTTGGCGTTAATTAGTAAATACTCTGTTTGCTATTTTTGAAGGGAAACTAGATGATTTCACAAGTCCGGGAAATTACTCTGCCTTGAAACAAATCATTTTGTCAACGAATAGATTCTTTGGAAACTTGCGGGAAGATCTATGCTTGAAACATCCAAATCTGGAGGCTTTAGATGTTGGTGAGAATCTACTTGCAGGCCGAATTCCTTCGAGTCTATCACATTGCAGTACACTTCTGCACCTTTACTTGGATAGTAATAACTTTACAGGTAATTTTTTATTTTTTACTTCCATCTGTTAATTATGTTGTAGATCCAGCAATAATCAAAATAACTTTATCAAGATATCATTATTTTTAATCACGCAGGAGGCATACCAATTGGACTTGGAAACATGTCTGCACTTCAATATCTATCTCTCTATAACAATAGTTTGACAGGTTTGTAATAGCCACATTCCCTTTACTCTACCAAATAAACTGTCAAAAAAAAAAATACAAAATCGAGCAAACAATTTAACAGTTTCATTTTAATTCTATCTCTGTTCCCTCTTAGCCTTCTTGTAAATGTTGCCGCAAACTTTTAAACACGTTGTTTATTGTTTTGGCAGGTAATTTAGATGAATTAAGAATATTTTTTTAATATATATTTATTGTGGGGGTCAAGTTCCTTAGCCTATTTTTAAATTTTTGTTTTTTATTTAAATAAAAGGTTATCCAATCCTTCTATTTAATTAAAAAAAATGATGGTAAACTAAATTTTATTTTTGTGATACTATTAAATAATAAAATTTATTGTATTTGATGAATGTGATAAGAAAGAGTTATTTTGTGAAATAATTACCAAGTATTAAAATACAATTAAATAAATATAAAATGAACCAAAAATAGAACATATCTTAGCATTCTTTATGTACTGAGTTAAAAGATAAATTAATACACCATTTTAACGTAAAAGTTACACTGAAATGCTATTTTATGTTGGAAATAGCGTGCCTTAGATTGGGAAAACAAGCTGGCTTTAATTAGTAAATACTCTGTTTGCAATTTTTGAAGGGAAACTAGATGATTTCATAAGTCCGGGAAATTCCTCTACCTTGAAAGTTATCAGTTTGGGAAGAAATAGATTCTTCGGAAGTTTGCCAGAATATCTATGTTTCATATATCCAAATCTGGGGGTTTTAGATGTTGGTGAGAATCCACTTGCAGGCCGAATTCCTTCGAGTCTATCACATTGCAGTACACTTCAGTACCTTGTCTTGGATTCTAACAACTTTACAGGTAATATTTTTATTTTTTACTTCCATCTATTAATTATGTTGTACTGCAATAATCAAAATAACTTTATCAACATATCAATGTTTTTAATCACGCAGGAGGCATACCAATTGGACTTGGAAACATGTCTGCACTTCAATATCTAGATCTCGATAGCAATAGTTTGACAGGTATGTAATAGCCACATTCTCTTTACTCTACCAAATAAACTGTCAAAAAAAAAAAATACAAAATTGAGCAAACAATTTAACAGTTTCATTTTCATTCTATCCCTGTTCCCTCTTAGCCTTCTTGTAAACGTTGGCGTTAACTTTTAAATATGTTATTTATTGTTTTGGCAGGGAAATTAGATTTGAATTAAGAAATTATTCTTTTTTTATATTTATTTTGGGGGTCAAGTTTCTTGGCCTATTTATCAATTTTAATTTTTTTATTCTATTTAAATAAAAGTTTATCAAATCCTGCTATTTAATTTTTTAAAAATGATGGTAAACTAAATTTTATGGTTTTGATACTATTAAATAATAAAATTTATTGTATTTGATGAATATGCTAAGAAAGAGTTATTTTGTGAAACAATTACCAAGTATGAAAATACAATTAAATAAATATAAAATGAACAAAAACTAGAACATATGTTAGCATGAGTTAAAAGATAAATTAATACACCATTTTAATGTAAAAGTTACACTGAAATGCTATTTTAAGTTGGAAATACTCTGTTTAATTAGTAAATACTCTGTTTGCAATTTCTGAAGGGAACATATATAGATGATTTAAGTTGGGTAACTTCCTCTACCTTGAAAGATATCAGTTTGAGAGCAAATATATAAATTTTTTGGAGGAAGATCTATGCTTCAGATATCCAAATCTGGAGATTTTAAGCGTTAGTAATAACCTACTTGGCGGCTGAATTCCTTGGAGTCTTTCACATTGGAATGCACTTCAGCTTCTTTACTTGTATTATAATAACTTTACAGATAACTTTATTTTGATTTCCATCTACTAATCTTATACTAGTGTAAGAATCAAAATAACTTTATCAATATTTTTAATTAATCATGCAGGAGACATACCAATTGGGATTGGAAATCTATCCACACTTCAATATCTACATCTCCAAAAAAATAGCCTGACAGGTATGTGATATTTGCATTTTTTTTATGTCAAATGTACAATTACAAAGGTGAATTTTAAATTAGCAAGCAAGTGTACAGATTCATTTTCAATGTTTCCCTCTTGGGCTTCTCATAATGTTGGCGTTAATTTATTTATTGCTTTGGCTGGGAAATTAGATTTGCATTTCGGAAATTCCTCTTCCTTGAGGACTATTTCTTTGGGAAGAAATAGATTCTTTGGAAGCTTGCCTAAAGATCCATGTTTCATACATCCAAAATTGGAGTATTTATACCTTGGTTTTAACTTATTTACAGGAAAAATTCCTTCTAGCCTTTCACGTTGCAGTGCACTCTACTCCATCGACTTGAGTTTCAATAAGTTTAGAGGTATATATCTTTATTTTGACTGTTAAAAAAATTGAAACAATTTTAAATATGAGATTATTGTAGTCAACATTATTAACATGCATAAATGCAGGAGGCATACCAGCTGATATTGCAAACATTTCTGGTCTTCAAACTCTACGTCTGCAGTCAAATAACTTTACTGGTGAAATTCCTCGGTCATTATTTACCATGTCTAATTTATACGATTTACGCCTATCCGATAACCAACTTGTTGGTAACATTTCTTTATTGCTTGATCTCGATGGAAATTATAAAAAATCTGTATGAGACAATATTTAGAGACGAAAAGTGAAGCAAACTTCCATATGTTGCTAATTTTCTTATTTTTAAATACCAAAGAAACATCATTTTTGTGTATATGACTCAAAATACTATAATTCTATTACAATATATATATATATGTTACTAAATGTTATAATTTAATTTTCTAACTTCATCCCTCCTCCAATTGGACCTTAGATTTCTCTCAAACCGTTTTCATATTTTTTCTCGCATATGTAAAAGCATTTCTAGGAGATTAAAAATAAATACTATTAATTGGATGTACTAGTTTTAAAGATGCATTCAGTAATTAGACAATGCAGGACCGATAACGATAACGATGCAAATATATTACATTCAGTAATTAGCCCACGATGCAAATATTTTTCTTAACGATGCAAATATGAAAGAAGAATCAGCAATCGTTAAGAAAAAGTCATTTATATACCTACCTTAATTAGACGTTGTTCTACATAGTTTCATTATTTTTGCTGTACAAACACTGCCTCATGAGTACTGCTAGTGGAGCTCTGCCATTGATGAGCAGCTCCTCCACAGAGGCTATCGGAAATCGTTTTCTTCAAACTTTTTTTTTTTTTCCTTTTCATTTCGGTTTTTGAAGAAAACGATTTTCCTTTATTTTTTATTATTTTTCATTTTGATTTGTGAAGAAAACGATTTCCGGAAATCATTTTCTTCAAATGATTTCAACAAGATTGCCTTCACTGTTCCTTTTTTTTTGGGGAAGATGAACAGTGCGAGTAATGTCTAAAATGACGAAATTACCCCTGAATGTTTTGCCCCGTTAGTGACTTAACATTTGACATGGACGGAGTGGTATTTTTTGAGCGAAATGGAAGTTAAGTGTTTGGAAATAGGCACTTTGAAAGAAAGTGTCATTTTCTGCAAAAGCAATAGTTACGTACTACAAGAAATTTGCCCTTTAGTGACCAGACCCCTAGTGATCAAAATAAATTTTGGTCACCAAAAGTATCATTTGGTGACCAGCAAAAAGTTTGGTCAGCAAACATTGGTCACAGCTTTATCTCTGCCAAATTCACCTTTATTCTCGGATATGTAAAAGCATTTCTAGGAGATTAAAACTAAAATTTATAATTTACTATTAATTGGATGTAATAGTTTTAAAGATGCATTCATTAATTAGACAATGAAGGACCAATAACGATAACGATAACGATGCAAATATATAAGTTTTGTCATGGTTATGTTTGTTGGGTTACGGAGTCATTCCACCACCACATAACCAAGAAAAAACTTTAATATTTACATGAGTGAGACAGGCTAGCTGTTAGGAACAATATGTATAGCATAAGATAATTGAATTTATTGATCCAAAAAAAATATAAAATAATAATAATAATTGAGTTTAAGTGTTAATAGCAGGACACCATCTATTCATAACTCTCTTTCCACAGAACACCATCAATGCCTCAATGGCAAGAACTACCATATTCTTACTGTTTTTCTAATTCAATACTGCTTCATTGCAGCTGTTTCTCTCCAATTCATGAGCAGCTCCTCCACAGATGAGGCTGCCCTTCTAGCCATGAAGTCTCAAATAACATTTGATCCCTCCAACATCTTAGCCACCAGTTGGACAAGAAGCACCCCAATTTGCAGTTGGGTTGGCATAACTTGCAACCACAGGCACCGAAGGGTTGCGGCCTTGAACCTTTCCAGTGGAGGATTGGAAGGCACAATAGCTAAAGAAGTTGGGAATCTCTCCTTCTTGGTTTCTCTGGTCATGAGCAATAACCATTTACATGGCTCCATTCCATATCCGATTGGCCATTTGAAGAGATTGCAAACTTTATCTATGCAGGTCAATGAATTCAGTGGGCAGATTCCCAAAAGCTTTGGATTTCTGACCAAAATTGAAGAATTATTCTTGTATGACAACAATCTCAGTGGACCTATCCCTCCTGCCATCTTCAAGATTTCTCCAATGGTTACATAAAGAAAGACCACATTTTTCTTCAAATAAAAAGTGATTGATAAAGGGCCTGCACTGTTCTGAAAATTAAAATGTAGCAGAATATATATGTTTGTTGGGTAAATAGATGTCAAAATGTGCTGGGAAAAGAGCTGAATAATGGGAAAATATTTTCGAGCTCTGTGTTGCATATCTAGCACTGTTTGGCCATGTAAAGGAAAATGGCAACTTCAGCCCCTGAATTGGAAGAAGTTAAAAAGGTTCTGTCTACCCTGGCGGATATTAATGATGCAGTATCTATGGAGTGGTAAGTTTCTCGCATACACACTGGATTGTTTTCATCAGAATACGAGTTTAGAGTCCAACAGGGCCCAACCGATACAGATCCTAGCCTCATTGAGTCCAAATATTTTGAGGTTGTTCTTAACTTAGGTATAGCATGCAACTCAAAACTGTGGCGATGGTCAAGCTTGAGAAATCCGGCTAGACTAGGAGAGTGAGTGTCCCAAATTATTTTAATATGTGAGATTGTGAGCATCATTCCCTATAGAGTGTCAGCAAGGAATTATTTGGTTAATTTGTGTTTATTTCAACAGGTTATGTTTGTTGGTTGATTGGGTAGCTTGCATATAACTTAATCAGTTTAATTCTTGTGGTGTAAGTAAGATCAGTTTTATATTTTGGGCAAGCAAAAGTATGTGTTTTGAGTCTAATTTGTGTTGAGTCAATGAGAGTCTTTAGTTAGTTGTGTCTTTTCTTTTCTTTTCATTTATTCACTTCTATTTGCTTTATGTTCTTTTATTTGAGTGTTCTAGTATCTGTTGAATCATAGGGAATAATTAACAAAGTGGAGACTTGTCTTAATTCTTCACTTCATGCTTGAGGACAAAGCATTATTCAAGTACGAGGATATTTGATATGTGTCTTTACGTTGTTTATTTATAAGGTTTAAATCCGTAGATCTCACAGGTATTTGTAGTTGTTTGTGATGAATTATGCAGGTTTAGGTATTGAGTTGTGATGTGTAGAAGGATTGCAAAAGAAAGCATAAATGAAGTTTCGACACGGGCCATCTGCGTAGTAGAGAAGTTATCACGGGTTCTTCCTATTTCTCTATTGGGTTCATAACACACGAATTGGCCCAATAGAAGAGAAGCATGACTGGATCTGAAGAAAAGAGCCCAGAAAGAATTAATTCACCTATATTCTCTCTGAGTTACTTCTGATGCAAGTAAGAAAGAGTTGTTATGAAACTGTGTTTGTTGATCTAAGTCGACTTGTGAGACTTGTAAGAATATTATTGCTATCATGATACATTATAAATAGAGAGAGTTAGGGTAGGATTATTTATCTCGATGAGGATTAGTTTTATTTACGTAGGTAGTAAAGTAGGGCAACGGAACTTCTGGTCCAATAAAAGCTATCCCCTTCCTATCCCAAAACTATACGACAGCGTTTTGGCGTTTTGGTCCCTCGGTTGACAGCCTGCAGCCTGCGAGTCTAGAGTTTCTTTTTTCTTTTTCTTTCTTCCTTCTCTTTCACCGATAGTTTTTTCTTTGCTACCTTTTGTCTCTCCTCCTTTTCTTTCACCCAAGTTTGTTTCTTCTTTTTTACCTTTTGTCTATCCCATAGTTTGCTCTTGTAGAATTCCAATTCGTTATGATTCTATTATCATAATATACTAGATCGATTTCTTTTCTTCCCTTTTTTTTTTGGACTGTGCTTCTCTCCTCCATTGATGAATCTCAGCAATCAGCAGAACCCAGAGAGAAAAATAAAAAATCTAGACTTGGAATGGCTGAAATGGAGACGGCCACTTGCTCCTATCCCCACCATCCTGCACTCTTCCGCCATTGTCGACGCCTTCCACAAATCCATAATACCTCAGCACAAAAGCCAGAACAAGAACAACCCATTCCAAGCAGAAGAAAAAGGCAAAGAAAAAGAAAAAAAACTAGAAGGCATCTCAGTTTTGATAGAATATATAATATTTTGCAAGATCGGAATTTTACGTGTGATCAATTTGGGTGTAGGATCGAAATCGATATGGTAATCGTAAGATCAAAATCGATATGATCGAATAGTAGGATCGTAATATCTTTTTCAATAAAAATTACTCTTATTTAAATTATTTTAACAAATTTTTATAAACCAAACATTTTAAATAAAGAAACAACATCATTACACTTTTATTCTCTTTCCTATACAAATTTCTAAAAGAAATTTCCTCGAAAAAAATATTCCTTCCTAAACCAAAAATTTCTCATTTCAGTCATTAAAATAATAGAGCCTTACTTTTAGAGGAATACTGGAGTTAAGTGAACGAATCAAGTTGAATATCTTATTTTATTAGCCCAAAATCAACCGTGTATATTGTGCTTGTGAAATACGTATAGTGATTTTAGAAAACCAAGAAAAATGACACCATGAGATACATATTACTTATTTTAAGTGTTGTACCTCCAAACTCATAATAAGTTATACACATTTTAAAGTAGACTATTTGAGTGGGACGAAGAGAGTATTAAGGAGTACGTTATATCATTTTAAAAAAACATTTGGTCATTTTTTTATGTGGAGTGAATCATATATTTCATGATTATATATATCCTCTTGTATTGATCTTTTATTGCAAGAACATTAAAATGGGAAAAAATGATAGTAAGCAGTAAACGAAGTCTCACCCAGCCTCTGTATGCAAAGAGACAATTTCACAATGAAACTGAAACTTGGAGTCATTAATTTAATTGTTTATAGTTATATTTGTTTTTCTTCTTCTAGATTCAAATATGGGACCAAGTCATGTTCCGTTGTTTGTATTTGACGACTTTAATTAATAATTCATGAAATACTAGACACTAATTAAGGAGGAAAATTTTCACATACTCAGCTAGGTTTATATAGATATATTGTTATGTTGTTCAACATAGTTTCATTACCTTCATATGTTTGGTCTTCTTTATTTTCAGGCAAGCTACCTTCGGCGTTGGTTAATATATATTCTATGAAATCTTTAAGTGCTAGATATAATTCGATATCAGGCAGTCTTCCAGGAGATATTTGCAAGAAGGGTAACTACACAATTACCCTCTTGTAGTTTTGAAAACTTATGCATCACCCCTTTATTGTTTAAAAAACTATCATGCATCCCCCTTAACTTTCGTGAACTATGTAAAGTGGACAAAGATTACCAAAATACCCTCGCGTCTAAACTGTAATTCACAACTAGAATAAGGTCATTTTGGGGGTATTTTGGTTATTTTTATCCACTTTACATAGTTCACAAAAGTTAAGGGAGTGCATGGTAACTTTTTAAACCATAAAGGGTCATGCATAAGTTTCCGAAACCACAGAGGGGTAATTGTGTATTTACTCGTTTAAAGCATGAATCTTGAACAGTTATATTTTTCTAACAATTTTTTGACTGTACAAATACCTTCTACTCTATCATATTGTCAATCGCTAGAAGTGATTTATCTATCTAACAACAATTTTGAAGTAAGAATTCCAATTGAAATTTGGAATATGTCGTCGCTCCAGTATTTATATCTCGTCGCAAACAACTTGATAGGTACTGTTGAGCATCATCGTCTCTATTCCCACTTAGCTAGCCTTATTTTAAATACTCTGTTTTATGGTTTTGGCAGGGAAATTAGATTTGAGTTCAGGAAATGCCTCTTCCTTATACGTTATTTCTTTGGGATGGAATGGATTATATGGCAGTTTGCCAGAAGATTTTGGCTTCAGATATCCAAATATAGGGCTGTTAGAGCTTAGCATTAATGTTAAGAATTGTTAAAGAAGAAGAACAAATAGGGAAAAAGAAGAACAATCAAACTTATAATTTCAATAGAACAACTAAACAATACGACTGAATCATCCCGTCCCAAATAGAGCAAACAAGAATATATATAGAATTACGAACTAGTCTACCCTAATCCAATAAGGAAACTAAACCTATTACTACCATAAATCTATTATTATCATAAACTTACTATTACCATAAACCTATTATAACTATATATCTAACATCCCCTCTCAAACTCATGATGAATTGAGTCAATGAGAGTTTGCTAATCATAAACGAGCCCAAAAAATACAGATGCGACTGTCGAAAACTTTCGCCACGCCGCCGGAAACAGAAGAAGACACAAACGTGACTGTCGTAAACCTCTGCCACGCCGCCGGAAACATAACAATCAGAGAAGCCGCAACTGCGATTGACGGAAACCTCCGCCGCACTGCCCAAAGCAGACATCTCACAAATGCGACTATCGGAAATCTCCGCCACGCAGCCCAAAGTTACAGTCGACTGCCCAAATTGCCACCAAACGAAGTCGACTGTTCAAATTACCAAATTCTTTCCAAAACCAAGTTTCCCATTACCCAATCCCAACCTTCTCTGGGCTGGATTGTTCATCTTGGCCCAACAAACTTGTTAAGCGCATCCTCTCCGTTTCTCTTAGGCCCGCAAAACCCACGATGCAGACCCGCTTCAGACCCAATTCATCCAACCCGACCCGATAGTTTGACCTACCCAGAAGCCAACCCACTTCCAGAACAACGCCGCCATAGGCTCAAAACAGTTCAAGTCGCTCCGATGACCGAAACGCCATATCGCCGTTGACCCAGACTAAATACCGGTAGTGACCGTCTGCATTCCTAACAGCCCGCAAAACCCACGATGCAGACCCTGTTCAGACCCATTTCATCCGAGCTTCCCGACGCATTGAGGGCTTGGATAAATCTGAGAAGAATTCCCAAATCGATAACCCAGCCCTTGTTTCCAAGTCTCAGCTTTAATCTATGCCCGAGCTCAAAGCTTCGATGCTCCGATGATAATTTTCCCAGTCCGATACATCCCTTCATGCGCGGCTACCAACCCAGCACAAAGAGCTCAATTTCTCAAATATGCTGCCCTCGAAAATTGACCCATATTTGAGAATGAAATCAATTTGGCAAAACCAAAAAAGGAGAGCCAAACTGTAAATGGATAAATCCAAATCGGTAGTTCCATTTGAATTTGGTTGAAAAAACTCTCAAGAAACTAAGATTTCTGAAAACCAAATTGTCTACCAAGTTCAAAAACAAATTCAATTACCTAATTAATGCATAGCAACTCCAATCACCATCGTAAGAATCCTCCGCGGCCCAAACCAAAAGCAAAACACAACTCAATCAAAAACTGAAGCAAAATTGCAAATTTTATTCTAACCAAATCACGAACTCAATATAACCGAAGCAGCAATTTTTTTTTCTTCTTTTTCTTTCTCTTCTTCTTCGGTTTTCCAATTTCCAACCTTAGCTCTGATACCATGTTAAGAATTATCAAAGAAGAAGAACAAACAGGGAAAAAGAAGAACAATCAAACTTATAATTTCAATAGAACAACTAAACAATATGACTGAATCATCCCATCCCAAATAGTGCAAACAAGAGTATATATAGAACTACGAATTAGTCTACCCTAATTCAATAAGGAAACTAAACCTATTACTACCATAAATCTATTATTACTATAAACTTATTATAACTATATATCTAACAATTAACCACCTTTCTGGGGAAATCCCTTCTACTCTTTCACGTTGTAGTGAACTCTACCACATTGAGTTGGGTACCAATAGTTTTACAGTTATCGTTATTTCGACTTCCACCCCCAAACCATTGTATAATGAAAATTAATTTTTTTCAAGATATTAACAATATGTTTAATTATGCATGGAGGAGACATACCTGTTGAGATTGGAAACATCTCTTCACTCCAATTTCTATTTATCCATCACAATAACCTAACAAGTATGTAGCAATCACTACTACAAAACGGAGCTTTAACGGCTGCGAATTAATGGCGAAAAATAGAAAACCGCAGTAATAAAAGGAATGCGGATTTTCTACGGCTGTCTAAAAATGAACCGCCGTAGAACCGGACTTTCTACGGCGGTTTAAAAATGAACCGCCGTAGAAACGGACTTTCTACGGCGGTTGGGACAAACCGCCGTGGAAAGTCCACTTTCCACGGCGGTTTCCCTCCAACCGCCATGGAAAGTTCCCTTTCTACGGCGGTTAATTTTTAAACCGCCGTAGTATTGACGTATATATATATATTAAAACCTAAATAACACCGTGTATTCCCATATCGCGCCCGAGAGTGTCTGTCTCCAAATTTCTACTTCGGTTTTGCACTTTGAACCTAAGGAATCGTCATTTGGAGCTAAAATTTACCACCTAAAGGTTAGAAACTTGTAAAATTTTCCAGTAATTGCTTATGCTTGTACTTTAGATATGTCATCCTATAGCATTTATTTTTATTTATGGTAGCTGCATGGCTGAAAATTAAAGTTGCATATATTCCATGTATGTGGCGAACCTTAGTAGTGTGTGGAACCCTATTTAGTTATACTATGTAGTTTTCGGTGATGTAATTTGATTTATAGTGTTTGATTTTTAATGGATGATGTTCATATAATTAGCACTACTTAGAGTGTGTATTATTTTTTTATGTATTTTATGTGTTTGACGAAATGCATGAATGAAAAACTTAGAGTTTCTTCTTCATTCGATTATGTCTATTGCGCATGTGTTGTCATTGCATTATTTTTTTCATTGAGGTATTATAGTAGTTTTGCACATATATGACTAACATAAGTATTATGACATGTGCTAAGACAAGCATGCAACTTGATACTTTGTACATTGTTTGTTGAATTATTATTTGGTATTTTTAATTATTTCAAGGTCTTAGTTACACATGGATCGAAATATCTTGTTCTGTGGTGATCGGACCTCCGATTCTTATGCGAGAGAAGTTGAGAATTTCATTCAATTCGCTTATAAGAATACAAAGTACGTTCATTGTCCGTGCAAATCTTGTAAAAATGGGGCGCGGTTTGATAACTCAGATACAATAAGATTCCATTTATATCGGCACGGGTTTGATCCTTCTTATAAACTGTGGATTTGGCATGGTGAAAGTATTGATGGTTTACCTGAGCAAAGAAAATCTCATGCAAAAGGAGATGATGCGATTACTAGAGATCGATTAGATGCCATGATTGAGGATGTGGCCGAGGATTTTGCTGATCAACCGGAAGTTCTTGCTTCGATTTTGGGTGACAATGAGAAGCCTCTATACAAGGGTTGCAGTAAATATACACGATTGTCTAGTGTTTTGAAGTTGTTTAGTTTGAAAGCGGCAAATGGGGAGAAAAATCCCAAAGTGTGATGAAAATAGAAAGGGTAGTAAAAAATAGGATGCTTTTTGTTCTATGGAAAAAAATAGGGTTGTTGCATTCATGAAATGCAACTCTTCATATAAAGTTGCATTCACCAAATGCAACTATATATTTTCACTTCTCAATTATTTAAATGTGAGATATTAATTTAAAATGTAAAAGTTGCATTTGAATAATGCAACTTGAATTAGTGTTTTTTATCTGGGTTTTATTTGACGGAAAATTTGAACTTGACGGAAGTAAGATCAAAATTGCATTCTTTAAATGCAATTTTAAAGATTTTGTTTTTTAATTTTTTTAAAGAAAACGTATACACCGAATGAATAGATTGGAAAAAGCCCTAAAAATTAAACAGGGTTCTTCATTTCTTTGTCTAGAAAATTTTCTCCCAAAGGGAAATTTCTAGTTCCCACAAATTCAAGCTGAACCACAGATTTCTACGAGAAAGTTGAAGATTACCCATTCAAATTGAAGTTGTTCTAGCTCCTGGCCGAATTTGGTTTTTGGTGGTGCGGCATAGTGGCTTCGGTCTTGGCAGGAATTTTGACTGCCCATCCCATTTTGATGCATATTTTGAGGAGATTATGATATCTCCAATCGATTGGGAGAAATTCGTGCTTGGAAGGAAAGCAAAAAATTGAAATCGGGATATTTCAATATCTAGGTTGCGGGATCTACTGTTCACCGAGTTTTGGATGGTGGAAATTGGCCACTGCTGAGGCAAATTGGTGCACAAAAATTGGAGGATATACTGGGCTATGAAAACCATCCAACCCAGTGCCGGAATTAGGAACTTTTGGTGGCTGAATTAAACTTCCCGTATTGGGTTGCCGGCGCGACTGGACTGCTGGTTTGTCTGTTTTTGGGCTGCATCTTTTGCTTGATGCATTTCTAATTAACCGAACTGCAGGTTAGTAATAATTGCTGGTTTGTCTGTTTTTGGGCTGCCGGTGTTCATGCCCTGGGTTTCATTTCTGGATTTGTTAAGAATTACACAGTAGAGATGGACTGAAATTTTGTTAATGTTCTTGCTGTTTTATGTAATTTCTGGAGTTGGTTTCTGCAGTAATTTGTTACAAAATTTAGCTGCTGCTTGAATTGCTTTCTTGTCGGTAATGCTCTTGCTATTGAATTGTTACAAAAAATGCTCTTGCTGCTTACTGAGCTTCAGTTGCTGAACTACATTTCTGGTTTTGTTTGCTGGAATCGTGACTGAAATTTTTAGAACTGTTCTGCATTTCTAGAATTTCCTTGCTGCATTTCTGGTCTGAAATTCTAGATTTATGGACTGAAATTGGTTTGCATTTCGGTATTTGACTGAAATTCTGGAATGAAAACCTGGCTGAAACTTTGGACTGCATCTTTTGCTTAGATGTAAAATAACCTCACAATTGTAGGAAGATCAGAGGAAGAAGCAAAGCAAGTAACAGACTTGAAGAAGAAGATAGGATATTAGATCTGAAACTAGAGAGAGAATTCTGAGAGAAATTTATGTATATCTTATTGATCATAAACTTAGCTTAACAGTATTTATAGAGAATTAATCCTACACTATCTCTACAAACTTGTTCCTACCGTGCACATTAGCTCAATTCCACTAATGTGCACCTAACCGGTTTTCCAGCCAAAATTTATGTGCCAAATCAGCTAACTAACTACAGCTATGTACAGCTGGCTAATTGACAATTGATCAACTTGCAAATGGCTAGCTCATTTGCTTGAGCTTAATTCAGCCGTAGCTCAGGTGCAAGGTTTTTCTGTGTGCTCCTGCTTCTGTTGCAGCAACTTGGGAACTGCACTGATGCTGTTGTCAACTTCCAGTCATTTAAATTCCAGTCATTCTGTTTCTCCAAAAGGGTTTGGGAGCTGAAATGTTGTTCTGCTGTCATGTTTTGTCGAAATGAAACTTGGAAATTCTACCATTTGAATGAAAAATACTGCAGCTTTCATTTCTGATTTCTTCAAAATGTAAGGGGTTTAAAATGCAGTTTTGCTTAGTCATTGGTTTGGCTGAATCTATGTGAAGGACTTGATAGTTTTCCTTAAGTAAAATATAAATGTAGACTCTAAAGGAACTGGACCACAGTTACAATCACATGAGAGTTTGGAGGGTCAAAGTTTGTGGTTCAGTTTTCATTGGTGCTAAGCTTTTCGACACTTTACTGATCAAGACATGCTTCAGATTTGTTGGCTTTAACTAAATGCTTTCTACTACTATCGGAATAAATTTGGTGCCTAAGAGTTTAAATTGAGAGGAGTAAATGATCTTGAAATCCTATCTAAAATAGGAACATGGGACAGTAGTTCTGAGCATAAACTTCTAATACTACTAAGGTTGATAAGGGAAAGTTAATGGGTATAAGTATAGGGAAGTTGAGAACTACTTTAATTTCAAACATTTTAATACTGATTAATATGGTCAATTGAACGTCTAGGAATGCAAGGAGTAAAACATTTCAGGTTTGCTAGTATCCTTTACAAGTTTCAAAACTTAGAAATTATCCATTTTTGCACAAAATTGTTCACAGAAACCTTAACCAAGAGGGAAGCTTAGAAACTTTGTTGCTGAAATGTGATTCTGCAGAACAGTAGCCTTTTGAAAATTCACCATAAAATGTATACTTTAAGAAAAATTTTGAAATTTTGTAGGTACTGTTCAGACAGTTGGTTTTAGCTACCTGCAAGTTTTCGTGCCCATTGGACCTGTAATTTTCGAGTTATAAATTTTTAAAGGTGACAGTTCTGTACAGGGATTTTTCAGGAAATCAGTGAATAATATTGTGGTCGTTTTTTGTTAGTAATTTATGCTGTAGATTTGCCATCTTTCCTGCTGTTTTGGTGTCATGATCTGCTCCTTTATTTTTAGGCCAAGCTTGAACTTTTGTGTGCTTGTTATCTTGGGAGGTTTAAGAGATCACGGGAAAAGGATTTGCACTTGACTATTTTACTGTTGGGTGCTAGAGTGATAACAGATATGGGCAGAATACAGGTTCTTGTTGATCACTGTGTGCAATTTCTATTCTTAATCATTTTCTTGCTTAAAACTACATCTCGGCTTTGCCTAGACAGCCTTATTCTCTTTTATACTGGTAATTCTTTGGCTGCCACTTGTTAGTATACTGGTAATTCTTTACCAACCCCGCCTGCTTCATCCTCAATATTGAAATCTTTCTTCACCAAATTCCCCTGAACAAGTAAGGCAACGAAATCATGAATCATTATGCATAAGAAATAAGTGAAAAATAGAACAATTTATCCAAGCCAATATTTGAACTCTAAACAGTTATTTCTGAAACTAGTAAAGTGGAAAAATAATAAACCTGACTGTAAATATCAAAGAAGCGCCTCCCGAGGCTAGCATATGTTCTGTCACCACTGAATACTATTTCGGCAAAGTGAAGGTTAACAGTGTAGCTCCCATTTCTCAGACAGAAACAATAATACATCAATGAAAGAGCAGACAGTCGGGCATTCTTATACAGTTCCAGACAGTCCATGCTGTTCTATATTTTTTTCTGGACTGTTTTTTTAATTGGAATTATGTTTGTGTTCTGTTTTTTTTTTCCGGGTTTGTTTTTGAACTGGTGTTACTGTTATTTGTTTTTGCTCTGTTTTTTGGTTTTCTGCGCAATTTTTGGGCTGGAATTCTTACAGCTGTTCTGTTTGTTTTTTTTTTCTGTTTTGTGGACTTTTTAAATTGGAATTCTTACATTTGGTGTGTTTTTTTTTTTTCTGGACTGTTATTTAATTGAAATTATTACATTTTGGGCTCTTTTTATGTATGTTTCTGGACTGTTTACATGATAGAATAGTTAGATAGATTAATGAGTTTATGAAATTGTTGAAACAGGGTCCACAAGAAGCATGACATTGCAACGTTCTTTCGCTATAAACTTGTATTGGGGTGGCCAAATTATTGTGATTCCAGATGTAGGTGCCTCATATTCATCTCCCCTTCCAAATTATACTCTAGTTATCAGGGAGAAGCTAACATACCGTGAGTTACTAGAGATAATTTATAGAGCGGTTGGTGTTGATCGAAATTTGTTCAGATTGCAAATCATGTATCGTCACCCCAACTCCGTTGCTGACAAAGTTTTGTACATTACCATGGCAATTGTGGATGATTCCCAATTGGAATTGATCTATGATATGGTAGCTGTTCAAAAGACTGGGGTTTATTGTGTTGAAATGTATGTACACATGGAAATGATATATTCAGCAGTAGAACCGACTACTATGTTACGTGGCACAGGTCATGGTTCATTTCTGTCATTACTGCAGAATATTCCGAGGGTGAATCCTAATATTTCTTCAGAGGGTGTGCATACGTACGCTACTAATCCATGTGTTGCGTCAACAACTTGTCTGCTAGGGTTAATGAGTGAACCTACCAGAGTTACCTTTGAAGTTGAGGATACTGAAAATCCAAACCCAATAACTGTTGAGGACATCAATGTTGGAAATGATGATTTATTTGACATCCCTGGGCATGATTCTTATGATGATACATCACGTAGTTTGCCAACTACTGAAGATGATAGTAATAGGATTGCCACTGAAGAACTTGATGGTGATTCCGACAGTAAGGGTGACAGTGGGGATGAAACTATGATGGTAAACTCCGATGAGAGGATAACCCATACGTACAGTACAAGAATGTTAAGCTTTTTGAATGACATAGGAAATTACAATGACAGTGACCCAACTGACTCTTGTGGTGTAGGACATGCCTATATCTGGGGTGCAGACAATAATAGAATTTGCTTGGGCATGTGTTTTATGGATAAGCAGCAGCTGAAAAATGCGATAGGCCTATGGTCAGTTCGTCAAAATCGGGAATTCAAAGTTGTGGAGAGCAAGTCGAATACGTGGGTTGCAAAATGTAAGCTACAGTTTGAAAGGGGGGAAGGGGAGGACATTTGCCGAGGTAGATCAAGTTGTTTGTGGGTGGTTCGTGCCGTTCAGAAGAGCACACATAGAATGTGGGAAATTACAAAATGGGTCACAGAACATAATTGTCTTGGGGTCAAACAAACAAGTCATCATTCAAACATGACATCTGTTGTAATTGCTACGCATATCAGGCACGTCATCGATGGAAATTACTTATCTCAAATTGATCGAAAGCAATGGTGCCTTGCATATGATGGTAATTATAGATGGGGTATTTTGACTACGAATGTGTCTGAGAGTTACAACAATGTATTACGGGGGGCGAGGGACTTACCGATTAAGTCTTGTATTGATGTCACTTTTCATCGAACAGTAAAAATGTTCACTGATAGATCTGATTAGGCCAGCCACTGTAATTATGATTTGCCAAGAAAGATTTGGAACAAGTTCAAGAAAAATGACATTGCAGCACAGGGACATGAGGTTATAGAATTTGACCACAATTCCGTAGTGTATAAAGTCACAACTCGACGGCATATAGATGGCTCAGGTGGACATGTTCATACTGTGAAATACCTTAGACATTCTTGTACATGTGGAAAGTGGCAAATGTATAGACTACCATGCTCACATGCGTTGGCTGTTTGTCGAGTAAGGCGAGGCGATCCTATATCTCTTGTGGATAATGTTTACATTGTTAGTACTTTTAAGGCTCAATATGCAGGGAAATTTGTCCCTATTGCCCATCCTGACTACTGGACTGATCCAGGATGGACTCTTGAACCAGATATGAACATGTTCAAGTCACATAGACATGGTCGATTACGTGCCTCTCGAATACACAATGAGATGGATGATAGACTACCGGGTGATCCTCCTAGGTGTAGAAATTGTCATCAAGTTGGACACAATCGGAGGAATTGTCTCAATTCTCAGCCAACAACCTAATTTATGCATTTGGTTGAATATTATTTAGACTTTCGTATTAACATTTATTGTCTTTAGAGTTATGAAATTATGACTTTTTCCGTGTTTGCATATTATTTCATTTAACTTTTGAATATTTATTAATGATGTGGAGGTCTCTTTTGAATTTATGTACCTCTTATTGTTTTGGTTTCTTTTGTTATTGGTTCATGACCAAATTGAGATGATAGATGTTATTACTTGGTCCCTAATATATATAAACATCTTTAAGGGTAGGAATGTCTACATACATCAATGTTTTTTAAAAAAAACTTAATAATTTACTACCTTTATCAAATATTTTGTAAAAATTTATCAAACTTATTAATTTACTAGCCTTATCAAATATTACTAGCCTTGTAAAAAGTTAAAACTTATTAATTTTACTTTCCTTTGTAGTGTCTTTTTTTAAAACACCAATGGTCTTTAATTTTTTTTTTCTTCTTTGTAATACTCTATGGTCTTTCTCCAATGTAAACCTGTATTCTATTAGGTGAACAATGTATAGTTGCCATGGCTATCAAAAAATATTAAGTACCAATTTAATATTGTTAAATATTTATAAGACCCTACTAAAACCCTAAACCCCCTACTAATACTTTCATTTTCCTACAAAAAGCTAAATTAAGATTTTCTAATGTGAGATAAATATTTTTAAATTGCATAATAAGAAGAAAAAAAATATTAGATACATTTATTCCATTTCTTGTTACAATATTTCATATTTACAATAATAAAATTAGATATGAATAAATTTTTGAACATTTTCAAAAATTATTTTAAAACATATACCATGAAAGTTGCATTTGTAAAATGCAAGCGCTTTCCTCAGAAAATGCATCTTGCATTTCCCTCAATTTTGACGGGAAAATTAAATTTAATTTCAACAGTTGTATTTGCCAAATGCAACTCCAGCCTTTAAAAATAATAGCTAGTGAAAAACACTAACATTTCTGAAGTTGCATTTGCCAAATGCAACTCCATCCTTTAAAAATAATAGCTAACATTCTGTAAACTTCCGTCAATTTTGACGGCAAGATTCAATTCTTTAAAAAGAAAATACAAAATAAAAAATTCATATGTTGCATTTACAGAATGCAATTCCAGTATTTTAAATCAATATTTAGGATATAAATAATTAAGAAGTGAAAATGCAACGTTGCATTTGCCAAATGCAACTTCATTCGCAAAGTTGCATTTGGCAAATGCAACTACCCTATTTTTTTCCACAAACAAAAAAGTATCTCATTTTTGTCCACCCTTTTCATTTCCATCACACTCTGGGATTACCCTCGGCAAATGGGTGGTCAGATACTAGTTTTACAGCCTTATTGAGGGTGTTGAAAGATATGCTCCCAGAAGATAATGAACTTCCAGATCGAATTTACGAGGCGAAAAAAATGTTGTGTCCAATGGGTATGGAGTATAAGAAGATCCACGCTTGCCCAAATGATTGTGTCCTCTACAGGAATGAGTATAAGGATTTATTGCGGTGTCCTAAGTGTAACACTCCCCGATACAAAAACAAGCAGCTGTGTGATGCTGTTGAAGACAGTTCTGATGCGCAAAAGAAGGGGTCGCCGGCTAAGGTTATGTGGTATCTTCCTATAATACCGAGATTTAAACGGTTGTTCTCTAATGAAAAAGATGCAAAACTATTGACATGGCATTCAGATCGGTGTATTCCCAGTGATGATGACAAGGTGATAATGCATACATCAGACTCAGATCAGTGAAAAAAGATTGATTCAATGTATCCTTCTTTCGGGGGAGAAGCCAGAAATTTGAGGCTTGGTCTGTGTACTGATGGAATGAACCCGTTTGGCAGTTTGAGTAGCAGACATAGCTCATGGCCGGTGATGTTGGTTATTTACAATTTGCCGCCTTACTTGTGTATGAAGCACAAGTACATACTTATGTCTCTAATGATTTCAGGCCCACGGCAACCAAGAAATGACATCGATGTGTATCTTGCTCCTCTTATTGAAGACTTGAAAAAGTTATGGGATGAAGGCGCACCTGTGTTTGATGCCTACCGTGAAGAAATGTTCACATTACGTGCCATGTTGTTCTGTACCATTAATGATTTTCCTGCTTATGGAAACTTGTCTGGGTACTCTGTTAAAGGGCATAAAGCATGTCCAATATGTGAGGAGAGTACAGATTTTTGTCAGCTTGCACATGGGAGGAAGACAGTATACCTTGGGCATCGCAGATTTCTTCCCGAGACTCATCCGTATCGCCGTATGAAAAGAGCATTCAATGGATTCCAAGAGTTCAGAAAAGCTCCAGAACCCTTGAGCGGGCCAGAGGTGAAAGCTCGTGTGACAGACATTAATGTTGAGTTTGGTAAAACTTCGGAGTCCAGCAACAATGATACAGGTTGTTGGAAGAAAAAATCCATATTTTTTGAACTTCCATACTGGGAGAACTTGGATGTCAGACATTGTCTCGATGTTATGCATATTGAGAAAAATATTTGCGAAAGCCTCTTAGGTACGCTCTTGAACATCCCTGGTAAAACTAAGGATGGTTATAACGCGAGACTTGATATGGTTGATATGAACATAAGAGCAAATTTAGCACCGGTAGCTCGAGGACAACGCACATATCTACCCCCTGCCTGTCACACTTTGTCCAAAAAGGAGAAAAAACAACTGTGTTCAAGTTTGCGTAGCATCAAAGTTCCATCTGGATATTCTTCAAATGTAAGCAGACTTGTTTCCTTGAAAGATTTAAAACTGGTTGGTTTGAAGTCTCATGATTGCCATGCCTTAATGCAGCAATTGTTGCCTGTAGCTATTCGATCGATATTGCCCAAGCATGTTAAGTCCAGTATAACAAGACTTTGTTTCTTCTTCAATGCTATATGTAGCAAGGTTATCGCGCGCGAAAGACTTGATCAGCTACAAGATGAAATAATTGTTGTCCTCTGTCAATTAGAAATGTATTTTCCACCCGCCTTCTTTGATATTATGGTGCATTTGGTGATTCATTTGGTCAGAGAGATAAAAATCTGCGGGCCTGTTCATTTGCGATGGATGTACCCATTCGAGCGATATATGAAAGTATATAAGGGGTATGTGAAGAATCGTTGTCATCCTGATGCTAGTATTGTTGAAGGTTATATAGCTGAGGAGGTAATTGAGTTTTGCACTGAGTACTTGGCCGGGACCGCATCCATTGGAATATCTAAGAATCGGCACGATGGAAGGATTACAGGTATGGGCAGAAGGGGAGGAAAAAAATTTTTGCCGTCTAATGTTGAATTAATGAAGGCGCATCTCTACATTCTGCGCAATTCTGAAGAAGTTGCGCCCTATGTGACAGACCACATACAGTCAATAAGAACATCTTATCCTTCTTGGACGGATCAACGTGTGCTCAATGAACATATTCGGACATTTGTCTATTGGTTTGGTAATGCTGTCCTGGGCAAAGACGTTTCGGAGACATTGAAATGGTTGGCATTTAGGCCCAGCCCTGCGGTACGAGCATTTTCATGCTATGAAGTAAATGGATATTCATTTGCTACTAAGAGACAAGATGAGAAGAGTACGGCACAAAACAGTGGTGTTACATTAATCTCAGAGGCTTTACATGTTTCTAGCAGGAAGGATAAAAATCCATTGTATGCAAGCATGGCTTATTACGGGGTGATCGAAGATATTTGGGAGATTGACTATGTTTGTTTCAAAGTAGTTGTATTTCGCTGCAAATGGGTTGATAACAATAGTGGGGTTCGAACTGATGATCCATTGGGTTTTACCTTGGTCAACCTCAATCGGGAGGGTTTCAAGGGGGAACCATTTATACTTGCATCGCAGGCGAAACAAGTTTTTTATATCGCCGATCCTTGCGACGAACATTGGTCTGTTGTTCTTCATGGTAAACAACATCACGGTGTGGAAGGGATAGATACAGAAGAAGGGCTTCATGAGGCTGGCTCTTTCTCTAGTGGGTTACCTGAACCGAGAACAGATGAGGAAGATAGGGAACTTGATAAATACATACTTCGTGATAACCACAGCGAAGGATTATGGTTCGAGGATCAAGTGTCCCTTAAGAGAAAGAGAATAAGTTAAGAATCATTTTCAGGTATATTGTTTGTTTTTATTAAACTTCAATTCTCGTGGGTGTGTATGTGTGTTTGTGTATTTGTATATGTTTCTTTGATTTTAATGAAGAGAGGATTCAATAAATTTTTAACAACATTTATTTTTATCCTTCGTACTGTGGGATTCAAACAGGTCACACCTCGGATGAAGCCGCGCAATCAAGGGACAAAATTTCCAGGGGCTTCATATGCGGAACTGTTTGGAAATGAATATGTTATTTTTTGAAATTGTGTGAAACTTATGTGCTGATCTTAAATTGCACTTGTGTTTTGGTAAAAAACAAGCAGAGGAGATTCTGTCTGAAGTGATTTGAAACTGAATTCCGTATTATTCGAAATAGTTGGAATTTTAGTGAAGTATTGAAGTATATGTGCATCGAATTTACAGGGAGTACGTTACATTTATAGGGGAGACTTTGTCAAATTTTCCGGAAAATAGATTTCCTTGTTTTTCATTTATGAATAAATGTTTCTTGTATTATTATTATTATTTTCTTCCAATGAGTAGTACTTTGGTAAAATTTCCAGGGAAATCTATACGCAGTTCATTTTGTTTTTCTTTTATATTTAAATCTTTATAAATTACTTGTCAGCTGGTTAGTGAAACAGGGGAAATACAGGGGAAAAAATGGGATTGGAGAGGAAGAGAATGAGGGAGGAAGAGAATGAGTGAGGAAAAGAAAGTTCAAAAATTTCAAACTTTAATTAACCGGGTCATATGTTCAACGGCGGTTCAACGTTCAACCGCCGTTGAAAGTTGTACTTCAACCGCGGTTCAACGTTGACCCGCCGTTGAAAGTGGTACTTCAACGGCGGTTCACTCGTGAACCGCGGTGGATTCTTTTTTCAATATTAATTTGTTTTTTCCATTTTTCAAATAACTAATCTCACAAATTTGTAAGTATAATAATAACTAATCTCACAAATTTGTAAGTATAATAATAACTAATCTCACAAATTTACAAACATATATATATACATATCTGTTTATACATACATATATATATATATATACACATCTTTCGCTTTTCTCCTTTCCCCTCTTGATGCAATCATATATATCCAACTCTCTCGATCCTATATGCTCTCGATATCTTGTAAATTTCCACTACATAAATAAAATATTTTCATCTGAATAATTGAATACTTTAAGACAACTTTTATAATTAATTCTTATATATATATATATATATAATGATTTTGAATTTGGTACAAAAAATTAGAAAATCCATGCGTACGTACGTAGCGCGGGAATTGGCTCCAAAAACTGCTTTTCTACGGCGGTTCAACTGTGAACCGCCGTAGAAATCAAACTTTCTACGGCGGTTCAAACATGAACCGCCGTAGAAAATACTTTCTACGGCGGGTTCTAAGTTGAACCGCCGTAGAAACTTAGTTTTTGGAGCCAATTCCCGCGCTACTCATGAATTTTTTATTTTCATATCATTTTCTAAACCCTAAACCCTAAACCCTAAACCCTAACCCCTAAACCCTACTATCTATTAAGTTTTTTTTCCCGATTTTCATAAATTACCCGCGGTGACTCTTAAGATGGAAATAGATATATAGTGAAGCGCCACCCTTTTCCTGGATTTTCGCTTTGACATTCAAAGGAATGAAACATTTCAAATCATGCATATGTGCAAAGTCAACCTATAGGTCAACGTTTTTCGAGCTTAATTATATTAAGCTTTGAATTTTGAAAGTTGCTAAATTCAAGTTTCTATCAAGCATTTTATATATCATCCAAGCACCTTCAAAGGCTCAAGTAGTTATGCATAAAGATTCAAACAATCCAAAGCATTCATATTTTCAAAGTCAACTACTTGGTCAAGTTTTTTCAATTGAAGCTTGCCACTTTGAAGCATATATCCTTAATTTTCTCATGTGAGCAACTTCAAATTATCAATAAGTTAATTCTTAAACTCTCAAATAAGCTAAAGCATGTATATTTAAAAAGTCAACCACTTGGTCAACCATTTTTATGTAATGCAAACATGCTTAATTCTTGCTATCTTGAAATGAAAATTTTCAACCGTTTTAACATGTGCAAGAATTTCAAGATACCAAACATGACATAGATCCTAATGCATCATTTTAACTCTAAAACATGGCATTCTAGGATTATATCACTCAAAGACTCATCAATCAAATGCAAATTTCAAATTTTCTCAAATTTTTCTCTATTTTGCCTAACTCATCTTTTCTTGAGTATTTTAACTTCAAAATTGGTCTTAGTATATTTAAAATATCATTCTAATTTTATTTGACCAATTTTCATCTTCTGAGTATTTAAAAGTCTAAAAGTCAAACTTCTAGCTAATTTCAAATAATGCTCATAAAGTCCTAATGACATCAGCAAAAAAAATATTTTGGCCACTTAAATTTTATTAATTAATTTTTATATTACTATACGTACCTAATGCATTTCTGGATTTTATTTTTTTATCCCGTTCGCCAAGTCGAAAAAGTATGAATTTTAGGGAACATAATGAAGCTTATTACTTTCTTGGCTCTTACATGTATTAAAGTTACGGAAATTATTAATTTTTATGTTTGAAGAATAATTATTGTACGTGTATTAGCACGCGCGGGAAATTTAAATGCAAATATGTGGTTCAATTTAAAATTTTGAAATTTAATTATGAAATGGTTAATAAAAGTCGAGATTGTGTACATAATTAATAAATATACAATATATGGGTATGTATTATTATATTTACCAAATTGTGGGAATAGTTTTTTGAAAATGGAAAATAAAAAAATTTAATATTAAAATATGACCGCGCGGGAATTGGCTCCAATTTTTTCTACTTAAACCGAGGAAAAGTGCGGACTTTCAACCGCGGTTCAATCTCGAACCGCAGTTGAAGGTACACTTTCAACTGCGGTTCAACATTGAACCGCAGTTGAAAGTGCACCTTCAACTGCGGTTTGCGGTTCATGGTTCAACCGCAGTTGAAAATGTACTTTCAACTGCGGTTCGCGGTTGAACCGAGCCCGGTTATTAATTATAATTCAAATTTTCGCCTTTTTCATTTCCTCCCTCATTCTCTTCCTTTCTTCTTCCTTATTTTCCCTTTCACTTCCCCTGTTTCCCGAATCTTCTTCCCGCGGCCGTTCGTCTTCTTCGCCGCTTCTCCCATCGCCGGCGACCTCCTCCACCTTCCGATCCTCCGTCCGTTGCCCAATCAATCACCGATTGTTCGGCTTCCCAAGTTTTTACCGTCGGTCGGCTCTCCATTTCCACCCTCCCATATAAACTTAAAGCTTGGATTTTTTTTGAGTTCATCCAAAAGGTTCCACCTTCTATGCTTTCATTTTAAACTTTTGTCTATTTAACTTTACATTTTGCAAATGCTTACCATTGCACTAGGATTTTGTTGGTTGATATTTATGGTAGATTTCGGTTTTAGCTCTTGTGATGAAAGCTTGGAAAGTTTTTGGATTTATTGATTGTTTGTAGCATTTGGTTTGGTTGTTGAATGGAGTGTTTTGTCCTACATAAGTTGAGAACCTAGGGTTTGATCAATGTTCCATTAGGTACCCTTTGAAATTCGGGTTTTTTTTTTGAAAATGAGAAACTCAAATGATTATTTCGGTTTTGCTTGATTAATTTTAGAACATTGGTGTTTGATTTCGGTTTTTATTCGATTTAGTGTTCCTCCTTTAGTGATAATGAGGAAAATGCTTTGTTGTTGATTCCACTTTGTGAAATGTTATGCCTTTAGTAGAAATGAATGAATGTTCTCATTAGTTGTTGGTTGTGAAATGTGAAGTACTTTATCAATGGTACCCTTGAGAAGTCCACTTTTTTTTGGCCCTCATTTGGTTTAATTTGGATAATGGTAATTGTGGATTTTAGGAGTGAATTTTGCGAATGTACATTGCCTTTTTTCCACATTAGTTGTTGGTTGTGAAATGTGAATTACTTTATCAATGGTCCCCTTTATAAACGGACTTTTTTTTGGCCCTCAATTGGTTTAATTTGGTTAATGGTAATTGTGTATTTCTAGGAGCGAATTTTGCGAATGTACCACTTTTTTTTCAACATTACAAGCATTCTTGTATTTGACATTAAAGCTTTTAATTTGTTGTCATTGCATATATGTTATATTGAATTCTCTTTCTATGTAAATGAAGTTTAAGGTACTTTCAATGGCCCGAAAAAGAAAAAGCAATACGGAGCATGGAGATGGTTCTTCTTCTAAATCTAGTAGAGTTAGAGGGCCCACAAATTGCAATGACCTATTGGAAATGCGAAAGAATGGGGAAACTCTTGACATTTCTTTCGATTCCGGGCTCGAGCCTAGAGTATATCATGTACAGTGGATTACCTTTGTGTCATATACGGCCCGGAGCAAAGTGGACTTAGTGGAATATGAATCATGGCCGAAAGTTCCCGCGGAGCTCAAGAAGAGAGTTTGGATGGAAATACGGGTATTTTCTTTAATTATAATGCATTATTTGATTCTTAATTCTTCCATACAATTTTACTCAAATTCCTCACTAAATTTTACTCCTAATTTTCACTGTAGGCATTATTTGTTTTCGAGTCCACCGAAGAACTCGAAGATAAGTGGATTAGTTATGCCGGTAAACGGTGGAAAGATTTCAAATCCTATCTAGGGAAATATGTACATGGTCCCATGAAGGGTAGGGACCCATGTTTGGAATATAAATTTATCCCTAGGGAGACATGGATTAAGTTCAAGGCTAGCCGCGAGACAGAAGAATGGCAGGTATATTTTTTTAAAATTGATTTCCTTCTTCTTTTTGGATATTTGAAATTGCTCAGTTTAGGGATAATAATTTTTCATTATATTTCTTTCTAGGCCATTCGAGGAAAAGCGCAAAAGAATGCCAATTTAAATGCTTTCTACCATAACTTATCTCGCGGTGGCTACCGACTGCTGAAGCAGCAGTTGCATGACGAGGAGGTCAGTGCATCTGGAAAGAAGCCTTCAGAGGAGGGTCAGTCCGAAGAAGAAGGCGAGGATTCTTATTCAGGGCCAGGCCGTCATGACCTTTGGATACATGCCCATACGAACAAAAAAGGGGAATACTTCACGCCAGAGGCTGAGCGTGTAGCGAAGGAAATTGTAAGTTTTGCACCATACATTTTCTTATGTTTCAATTATTTTAATATTTAAAGTCTATGTGTATAGAATTTTTATTATAACTGATTATTTATTACTAGATATCTATGATGAAATGCTAATTAATAATTTGGTTGTCATTAAATGTTTATATGAAATTATTATTATCTAGTTGTCACTGTAAAGTAGATAAATGACTAATTTGTATATATGTGTATGTATTTATATTTTATAATTATGGTTATCAATTTTATATTTAATATTTATATACATAAATGAATAATCTCTGTATATGTGTATTTATTTATATTTAATTGATCTATTTACATTTACTATATTTGGCAAAATGTGTAGGAAAATCTATGTTCCCGCGAGTCCCAAGGGGAGACCGTTGCAGAGGGTAGGAATGACATTCTTGTCATTGCAACGGGCAAGCGCGATCACCCCGGTCGTTATCGCGGCCATTCTACGCGGGCACGTATCACAGAGGTTTTCCCACAGAAAACAAAGCCGTCGCTGAAAGAGGAACTTGATTTAACTAAGCGACAGCTTCAGAAAACCACTGCCCAACTAGATGAATGTCAGACACATTTGAAGATGATGATGGGTTTTTATGTGGTAAGATGGGAACCGATTATGATACAGTAAAAGCCACCGTCCTCAATAATGCCTCGGATGAGAGCTTGCACCCAGGGACCTCCGGAGCGGTCCCTGTATCCCCTGTGAGCCCTATTTCTCCTCTGGTACCTACAAGGTTGCCCGATTTGGAGATGATAAATGTTGCACCTGTGGACCCGATCACAGCCTCTGACGGCAGTGCTTTAGGCGAATACAAGGTAAATAAAATTAGACGGCTTCTTTTAATACTTCAATTTTTTTTTTCATTATTACAGTGCTTTGTTAAGTTAGACTTAATAGTTGACTAATGTTCATTCGCTTGCCTATTATCTTAGGACGGGTGTGAATGCCATCTGTTCATCTCTGAGGTTTCGCAAACGCGGCGTAAGCTTGTGGCAAAAGGAAATATTTATAAGCAAAGCAAGCACTACTGGCGCGCCGTTAGGAAAGGTTGCGCGAGGGTCACAATTAAAATTTCCTATGATGACTGTGCCCCGCTACCATTTCCTGAGGAAGAGGCTGCGACAGTGGGAATGACCAAGTCCTTTTTCGTGGAATGGCCTAAAGAGTTGATTGAAATTATTCAGCCGACTCCGGTAACAAAGGTATATTCTTTCATTTTTAATTTGTGTATTACTTAATACCGTTTTGTATATTTAATGTTATTTCAAATGATGTTAGGTTGATAAAAGTGCCCAAAAGAAAAAAGGCCGGATGAGTGCTATGGATGACAAGACATCTCCTTCGGCGACGGTTCCGACTGAGGAGTCAACCTCATCGACATCTGATCCATTGCAAGAGTTACAGCTTCGATGGGATAATGAGTCGGGCTTCGATGGCTTCTACTTTCAAATGACAAAAGAAGTCATAGGTTTGGAGCAGCCTAATTTCATGGATCGAGGGGATGTCAAAGAGTTATTGACCAGAGAAAGCCAGGTCTCAAACAGTTTGATGCAGTTGTTCACCCAGTGAGTTTCCACTTACTTAAATAACCTATTTCTGATTATTTATGTTATATATTATGCATTCTATGTGCATAGGCTAACCAATGAAGCCCTTCTTGTAAATTCTTTAGAGCTTTACATGAGTTAGCTGAAAGGAATGGGAGAAAGGGGATAGGTTTCCTTTCGGCTGATCATGTCACACCCAGAAAAAATACGCTTGAAGATAGGGTGAACTACATTGCGCGAATCTTGAAGGATAGGAATAAAGAAATGTATATGGTGCCTTATCTTCAGGGGTAAGTGACACAGCTGTAAGCGGTTATCTAATATTTAAGAAACACTGATATAAAGATCTGACGTACGCCATTAAATTTTTTGTTGGCAGTGAACATTGGATGCTAATGGCCATTAGACCAGTAGATAAGGTTGTATACTGGTTTGATTCTTTACAAAATCCACAGAAGGATGAGGCGATGGAGCTTATGGACGAGTGAGTTATCTATATTAACAACTGTTAGAATGCATATATATCCATATATTGCTAATTATTTTCGTGCCGATTTCATTTTTATAGGGTGATGTTTAACTATCAAGCTTTCTTGGGATTGCCCAAAAATGTGCATATGCCACCTTCGTGGATAGTAGTTAAGGTAAATGAAATTGGTTCTTATAATTTTTTTAATTACATCCGTGGCTCTAGTAGCCTAAGCAATTAGTAGTGTTAGTTGTTTTAATTAAATCCGTGAGTCTAGTAGCCTAATTAAGTTAGTATAGTAATAGTCAATTAATTTATTAGTTAGTCAAGTTATTTATTGAGCTATTTGATTAATTATGCATGCAATAATCTGTGAGTCCAGTACTGTAGGTTAGTTAATATAAGCATGCAAATTGCCTTTTCGATCAGTAGAAATTAGTGAGTCCTAGTTATTTAATTAATTAGATTAATACGAGTTTAGTTATGAATATTCGTATAAATTTTTTACTCACCGTTGTGTTGTATATATACAATTTATTGTATGATCTTCTAACTCGTATATATTAATTCATTAGCATAAAAAGCAAACGGATAATTAGGAGTGTGGGTACTATGTAATGCACTACATGTACCAAATAGCAATGAAATCATCCACATTTGCACTTGAAAAGGTAAATATATATTTCTCATTACTTACTTAATTGACTGTATTTCATTTTGCTTACTCGGGTAGTTTTTAATTTCAAAAAACTCTGTTGCAGCACTTCAAGATCGACCGCACTCCATTAAGCAATGTGGATATATATGCAGTGCGAAAAATATGCGCTAGATATATTTTGGAGCATCCGTCGTAGTAGAAGGATACTAATTAAACTTGTTCATATTAGAGTTGTACAAATATTTTTTGGATATGCTGTGTTATAAAAGCGAATTCAATTTGTATATTGGTGATATTTGTAATAAATTTGTATATTGGTGATATTTGTAATATTTGTATATTCGTGATATTTGTAATAAAAAGTAGCCACTTTCCACGGCGGTTCAAGGTTGGACCGCCGTGGAAAGGTTACACTTTCCACGACGGTTTAAGGTTGAACCGCCGTGGAAAGTGTGAGGTTTCCACGGCGGTTCAAGGTTTAACCGCCGTGGAAAGTGTGAGGTTTCCACGGCGGTTCAACCTTGAACCGCCGTGGAAACCTCACACTTTCCACGGCGGTTAAACCTTGAACCGCCGTGGAAACCTCACACTTTCCACGGCGGGTAAAACCCGCAGTAGAAAGTCCGCTAACTTACAACGGCTGCCAGATAGATGGCGGTTCAAAAATGCTAAACCCCGCCGTTAAAAGCCCTTTATAACCGCCATTAAAGCTCCGTTTTGTAGTAGTGAATCATACCTCTCACTTCTTCAAGTTTATTTGCATTAATTTGGGAAATTCCTCTTCCTTGGAATTTATTGATTTCGGAATAAATGAATTCTTTGGAAGATTGCCTAAAGATCCAAATCTAAATATATTTGACCTTGGTTTTAACTTACTTGCAGGCAAAATTCCTTCTAGTATTTCACACTTGTCCATTGACTTAAGAGTCAATAGCATTAGAGGTGTTGGGAATAACACCCTTCAGGATCTTTGAACCACTTGTTAGAAAAAATATTATAACAAGAACACTTCAGCAGAATTGAAAAACAGAAAAGAAAAGCACAACCACTACAACAAAATCCCTCTATTAGGACTGTCGAAAGAGTCCTATTATGTACTATAATAGGACTCATGTCACTATGAGACTCTTCCTAAAAGAGTCCTATCCGCCAAAGTCTCAATAGCTATAGGACTCTTTCAAAAAGTCTTATTAACTTTGTTAATGAGTCTTTTTGAAAGAGTCCTATTAAGATATATATATATATATATAGGACACTTTCGAAAAGTCCTATTAGCAAAGTTAATGAGACTTTTTAAAAGAGTCTTATTAAGATATATAAAACTCTTTCAGAAAGTCCTATAAGCAAAGTTAATGAGACTTTTTGAAAGAGTCCTATTAAGATATATGAGACTCTTTCGAAAAGTCCTATTAACAAAGTTAAAGAGACGTATTGAAAGAGTCCTATTAATTCTAAAATTAATAAGACTCTTTAAAAGAGTACCTAATAAGCAATTAGAATAATAAGACTCTTTCAAGAGTTTCATTCATGAGACTTTTTAAAAGGTCCTATCAAGTACTAACAAAAATATGACTATTTAAAAGAGTCTTATTTGTAACATCACTAAATTAATGAGACTCTTGAAAAGAGTCCTATAAAGTTTATATTTAATTGGACGCTATAATAAAAAATTATATAAAATCCTAATAATACTAATTGTAACATCAATTTAAAAATTAAATATAAAAGTAAAAAATCTAATATAAATGACCAAAAAAATATGAAATGAGTAATTTCAAAACAATCTATTAATAGACTTAAATTTCAAAAACTTCATAATAATATTCTATGCACTAAACTACATCATTACTAAATGAAAACATAGTAATCACAATACAATTCTAAAGTAGAGTAACATGATTCATATAATAATACTATTGTAAAGTAGAGTAACATGATTCATATAACAAAAGGCAATAGACTAATTAATTTTCACTAGGCATGCATGAATCGGATTGTTGACCCCAAAAAAATCATTCTTTAATCTTCATCACAAGTCTCCACATGCATTTAAAAAAACATTAATCAAATTCCATCCAAAACATCACCAGTATGTGTATGGATATATAAAGCTAGAAACCTAGTGGTCTAGGCTAGGAAATAACCGAAATGGCACCAATATTACATAGAGGGTCTTGCAAAAGAAAAAGAAAGAAAACTCATAGTTCAAAAATTCACCCAAGAAACAACAATCAAGATCTAGGCAACAATTAATAGGAAACACCAAAGTTCCTGGATTTTCACTACCTTCAAAATGTTATGCATTGTAGAGCTATCCATGGATGTAGAGAAAAGCATAATAAAAACAGTCCAATCATAAGGATATTAAAGTTAAATGGGAAGATAAATTACCAAATGACGATACCATGCAACGCAAGCTCCAATTGCTTGTCCTATAGTAGTTAAAATTGAATAGGGCCTCGGAAGTTCTTCTTTCCAACTTAAGGGGGAGACAATATTAACTTCGCACCATTCAGGTCCAAGTACTCTTCCTCCAACATCTTTCTTTTGGTCTAAACTATAAAGCCTACCTTTGGCTACAATATCCTTTTGATGCAACATGCTCTTCAAATGAACTAAACATCCAACCTAAAATGGAAAGTTGCATAAAACTTTAGCATGTTAGTTAACAACTACTTAAAATCCAAAAGAAAATATCAAAATAATTTGATGAGTAAATAGTTTCATTACATACCTTAAGCCTCTGTGTTAAATCAATAGAGTTGGAAGATTCACCGGGTGATATAGGCGAATATATCGCATTAGTAGTGGAAGACCTCTGTTGTTGCAGTTGAGCTTGCAAAGTTTCAACCAAATCCACAGTCTTCTCCAATTTTTCTTCCATTTTGGCGATGGTTGCTTGATTTTGTAAAATAATTTGCTGGTATGAATTACGGCTTGGCATACAACCGAATAAGTCTGTCGGATTCACACCTAGTCCAATCATTCGCACCTTGCCATGTGGTTCTTTGCCCATAACCTTGGCAAACGAGTCATCAGGACCAATTGGGTCATGTGACCCAGGTGGCAATTGTGCCTGATGTTCTAGCATTTTAGTCTATAAAAATCCAAAATTTAGATAATGTCAGATTTTTATGAACATATACAAAAGAAATATTATTTCCTGCAAACACACCATTTAAGATAGTAATTACATAATACGTACCAACTTTTCCGCAACCACATCATTTGAAGGGTTGCCCTCAGAATTAGAATAAGAAGCACTGAACATTTCTACACGTGAAGGAGATCGGCCCAGTTTGTTTCTCTACAAGGAATAAGCAAATTAGTGAGTGTATTGATCACTAAATTTTCATAATTTTAGCAAATTGGTGAGTGACTGAATAGCGGAAATAATTTTTCGTCATAAATAACAAAAGTAGTTTAATAGATGGTAGGCACATGAATGCAAAGACAGAGAAAGATGTGAACAATCTCATTACATCAGCTAATGGACCACTAAGTGCCAAAGGACCAGCAATAGAAGATGCAAAACAAGTATTCCCTTAGTCCCATAAAAGTTCACTTTGTAATACTTTTTTCAGAATTACAATGACAACTCTTTTAATGGAACAGAGAGAGTATATAGAAGCACCTTTTGTTTGTGTTCAGTTCAAACACGTCTAATAATTTTGGTAACAGAGACATATGGTAGAAATATCTCATTTGAATCTTACCAACTCATCATCAACTTCAGCATAACTCAACTTTCCAAGACTTGGTTGCATAACTGCACATTTTTGCCTTTCTTTGGCTTTCTCACTTGCTTCCTAAAAGAGTATTTCAACCAGATAATAACCCCCAAAACTGAAAGAAAAAAGAAACACTACACACAAAAACAAGGAGACAAATGGTGGGAAATTAAAAATAAATCAAAACCTCATGTATCCTCACAATCAGACCAATTCTTGTTGTTGCTAAATAAGATCATGAAAGCAAAAAAGAATGCATGATTTCTTACATCCCTAACATATTATAATATGCAGTAACACCAAATTCTATGTGATTCAAAAAAATATTCATAAGCTAGCACATGAGACCGAGAACAACTAAGACTTCAAAGAATTTCCTAATTATTACCTATATTCGTTCTCAAGACTACAAAAATAAAAAATGCCTAGACCATGAAGTAATTCCATATACCTTTACATCTTCCCTGCACCAATATGGCAACAAATTCTTCCATTGATCGTTATCTATACGACTTGGTTTATTGGAGATTTGATCCTCAGTAGGTAAAGTAGCATTGAAAGCTTTCTTCTTAATGAGCGACTTCCAGTTTTTCCTATCCCTGCCAATGGACTTCAAAGCCCACCCTTCTGTGCCTGGTTGAATTTCAAACTTTTTCTGTGACAAAATATACATATCAATACATAGACCTCTACATATACAATAATTCGTTCAAAGATTAACTATTTTACAGTAATCTTCATTAATTTCAACAATTTTATTACCTTTATTATTGCCAACATCTCTATTTTTCTCTCATGTGGCACCATGCGCCAGTCACGGATATCAAGTGGACAATATTTTCCCATTCTTGATAAAGTACCTAAGAACTCAAGTAGGTATGTTTATTTTTTCCAACCGGTTGCCCTGTCTTGTTGAACCAAATTGGAATGGGCTTTTTGGTTGAATCTTCTGCCCATAACTCTACCATGTGAGTTTCGTGTCTTGTCTTTTTTACAATTCCTACAAACAGATGCAAAAAAACAGGGTTAAAACTTCTTATATATAAAAACAATACGGTGACGAACTCACTAAATTAAATGCATAACATTTGTCACCAGAAGTGTTTTGTTCCATTTGACAGTCTAATTCCTCCTCATTATGTTGATCCCCATTTCGGTTCATTTGGTCCTCATCTTGCAATCTGCCAGTCACACTTAAATTTCTGGTTTCTGTTTGAGTTCTAAAAGCCCCTCCTGAAAACAAATCTACACGTGTAAGCATGAATACATACATACATATATATATATGATTTATTTACATACATGTCATAAGAAATAAAGTGTCAAATAAAAAAGTAAAAAACATCAACTTCGACCAAGTTCTGCATATAGATGTTTAACCTTGCTTCTCATTTTGTATGTTAGAGACTTCTAAATTTACTTCATGGTCATGGTCATTTTGCTCTTCATCTCGCAATCCATGATTTAGTCTTCTCTTCGCAACTGATCTTCTAGTCCTAGAAGCCATCACTGTGGAGAAAAATACTATTTCTCTAAAATTATGAAATTATTTCTCTAAATTACAAGACAGTCCACATCTTCCGACCTAATGCATAAAGGCCAACCATATCATAATTATGAATTATTTCTCTAAGTTACAAGGTACAGCAACGTAGTTGGTACTTGAAGTAATTTCACAAGAGCTTTCACCAATAAAACAAACTACTCCATATTCAGAACGGTTTTCAGGAGCAAATTGCATTCTCAACCAGTAATTAAGCTGATAGTCAAAAAGGCTTTTACAACCCAACTTGGCACATAAAAAAACTAATCAGATGTATCTTTCTCAGAATTCTCATGTTTTCATATTTTCATTAACTTCTCTGATAATACTGTTCTGACTCATATACATAATAGAATAGCTGGGAAATCTTGTGACTGATCTACATAAACTTATCCTTCAAATGTGTGTCAGGTGAGTACTATTTTTGTTTAAGAGCTAGTATCCAACTTTACCTATCATAAAAATAAGGGTAAATGGCATTTACCCCATATGGTATACTCAAAGTGACAATTACTTCCTTTCGTTTTAAAAGATGGTGTTAACTCCCTGTGTTTTTTAACTTAAGTGACAATTGGAGGAAAGAGTTCTCCTGATATTTTTGCAGGCCATAAAAGTTCAGCTGATATTTTTGTTATAAACAGGGAGGAAAAACAAAAAGAGACAGCATTGAAGAACATAAAAAAAATACAGCATTTTCAAAAACCTATACACAAATCCAACAGCAATGAAGGACAATAATCCATTATTTAGCAGCTTCAAAAACAGAAGGAAAAAAAGGCGACAGTCCTATACTAAACATTAATCACCAATAAAATTCTGAAAGTGTTTATGAATGAAGAACATCCAAAATTTTCAGCAACATCAAACATCTACCACTGTGATATACATAAGTTTTAACTAAACATTGGCCGTACAGCTTGTAGACAGAAACAGAACAAATAAAAGCACAACTGTGATAGGTAAAAAATCCCACTTTCTTTTAGGCTAATGAATTCATTATATATGCAAAAATCATAAGTAGATGTTATGATAGATCTTACTCTCATATTGGCTATTAGATGCCATAAATAATCAATCTAACTGACAGAATGGGGAAATATCATTAAAGGAAAAGGATAGAGCTTATACCACAGTAATCTAAAAAACACGAAAACAAAATCAGAAAAACCCAAGCAAACTAAACAAAAGAAGATCAGTATTAAAAAGAACTACAGAACAGTAACAGAAGAGAATCAGGGAAAGATCAGAGGAGAAAGAGTGAGGAGAAGCCATGAATAGTTAGAAATCCTACAAGCCCAAGCCTCAGCTATGATTAGTCATATAAGCCATAAACGTTTTGACGATGCTGCAATAACACATTTCGATAGTTCTCTCCCCCTCCACCAAATTTGACTTCTGCTTTTTTATGGTTTGTTCTTTTTGTTTTGTTTTGAAAACGATTTTGGTTTCAACAGTAAATTTAATATATATTAAGAGCCGTTTAGTTGAGGGTTTTGAAAGGGGTCAATGGGAATGAAAAGATATCATTCCCATTATTAATATTTGGTATGTGGGTATGGGAATGAGAATGAGCCAATTCTGACCCACCCCCCGGTATTTGGATTTCAATCCCGTCCGTAAGCAAAAGAAAATTACTCCTTACGTAAAAACCCTTCTCCTTCTTCTCTCTCTTTGGTTGGGGTGATATTTCTTCCATCGGGTGCGTTAAACAGAGAACCGCCAGAGAGAGTTCATGGGTCCAACTCCATCGAAGAAATGGAGCTTCTCCTGAAAAGATGACTCCGGTAAAGAGAGGAGCTCCGAGATGGGTTTAGGTGGATTTAATTTCGGTGGGTGGTGCCAAATTGAAATTCTCAGATCTGTGTCGGGTTAGTCGGAAACTCTGAAAATTTCAAGATTCCGGCCATCTACGAAAGGCCTCGGCCTGTGTGGTGAACTATCTTGCTCGGAAATAGACTGATGGTGAAGTTCTGGGTTTTGGATGCTTGGATTCGGAACTAGAGTGACGTCCATGGATTTGGGTCTTCGCCGTTCGGGGCTGAATGTGGGAATGGAGCTGATGGGGACGTGAACAATTAAATTCTGGAATTGGTAAGAGTTGGGTTACGTTTTGGTAAAACTATTTGTTTTAATTTCTGGAAATCTGTCCGAAGCTGGAGCTTGGAGAAGGCGTTTAGGCCATTATTTTCTGGAATTTGTGGAGTTCATTGCTCTGTTTTCTGGGCTTTAAATTCTGTTCTTGGAATATTTGTGTGCTGAGAATTGCTGGAACTTTGACTGCTCCTTTAAATAAATGGTTTGAACTGTTTTGGCGATTTCTAAATGCTGCAATTGCTGGATTTTGGCTATGAATGCTGGAATTTATTTCTTATGCAACACTTGGATGCTGGCTATGAGTGCTGGAATTTATTTGTGATGCAACAACTGGGGCAGAATCTGGATGTTTACTTTCTGGAATTTAGCTTTGTTTCTGGAGTTGGATTTGCTGTTTTATGGAAAATTAGTTTTGCCTTAGGTAAAGAATATGGATTTTGGGACTCTTGTTGGGAATTTGGGAAGGAATGTTTCGTTGTAAAAGAGGAAGAAGAAGAAGATGATGAAGAACAGAAGAAGAAAGCAGAAGATATGGATTTTGTTTTCTTCATTAATCATTGCAATTCTCTGTTTTTGCAATAATTAAGAAGAAATTTAATTATTTTATTAAAGAAATATAGGGGTAAATTTGGAATTTTGATTGATTCCCATTACTGATATTCAACTGAACCAAACATCATGTATGACATTGATATCCATTCCAGGATTTGAACCAAACAACAACTATTCAATATGATTCCCATTATCATTGACTCCTCAATCAAATCAATTCTCATTCCGATTGACAGATTCGAACCAAACGCCCCCTTAATCATATTCCATCATTTCTAATACAACTTTTTACTATTCAGCATCTATTTTTTACATAATAAAACTATTTTCCAAAACTTGTTTTCAAAACCGTTTTCAAAACGTTCAAAAAGAACAGGCCTTTAATAAAACAAAATTTGGACTTTAAATTTTTTTTTCAAAGAAAAATTGGACTTTAATTGCTCCCTTAAGAGACTTTTTGTTGATATATGTTTGTTTTTTGTCTAATATTTAACGAATCCAAACAAAAAATGTCATTTCTATTTATAAAGTGAGTTTTGTCAATATTTAATCTACAATAGGTACACATATATAAATAAATAAATATATAAATAAAAGAGTAATTATTTAAATTACATTCCTAATGACAGCAACAAAATATGAAATATTTAGCGTATTTTAAAAAGCAAAAAAAATGTATTAGTCAAGTAATAATTCAACTTTATTAGTGTTTCATGGAAGATATAATTAAAATATATAAATGTTAATTATATACATATAAATACAATGAGTACCAAACGAACGCTGAGATTTTGTGAAACTACGGTAACCCTTCTTTACCGGGTAATATAATATTTACCCCCTAATATTTTGTAAAATTACAGTTGCCCCTTTGTCAGTCAAAAAAATAAACTCAAAAGTCAAACTTTTTTGTAATTTGGAGAAATATTTTAGATATAGTCTCTTGTCAAAGCGAATGACAGTTCGATATGAAATACTTTCCACTTAAAATATTAGATATGAAATATTTCATAACATATACGCAGTAATTTTGAGGATATACTCGATACTCATGTCTTAAAAAAAATATAGTATGTTTCTTAAAAAATATATATATATATCAAACAGGTGTGAGTCGAAACATCTAGCATGTTGAATATAATTTTGCTAAAATTTAAACACACATGGGGTGTTAGTAGTTTCATGAAACCTCAGGGAAATATTAATAGTTTTTACAAATCTCGAGGGAAATAAATGTAATTTACTCAATTAGTTAATATAATAAGTGAATGCAAGCTTGCAGTATATACTTATTGGGTAAGATTATAGTCTCTTCACGATACTATAGTTTCAGTGGATAATGACATGTATAATGAGTTATGCAATTGCACGAGTGTTTATCTATTGAAAAAAATGGTCACGTGAGAGGCACAAGCAAGAAGTTCCGTCAGTCCCATTAAATCCTAACGGCTCAGTACATTTTCGGCCCCTTTAAATTAGTTTAGGTACATTTCTGGCTACAAAAAAATTATAGGTACAAAAGCGGATACAAATAAAAAGTATAGGTATATTTGTGACTGTTCACTCTATATTATAGTTAGTTATCCTAAACACTCTAATTAGTATTTACTAATGACTCGTGTTTATAAATTTATATAATACACATTATTTGCTATATTATTTAGAACTACTTAAATATGTGTGTGTAATCATAATTTATTATTGAGTAGTGACACATATATAAAACTGTAGAGTGACTGAATTAGTAATTATGAAAAGTTTTGAATAAATTGTATGATTTTTTCATTCAATATTTTATCCAAATAAAATGTAATAAAACTCAATATTTTATCCAAATAAATTGTATGATTTTTTTCATTCAATATTTTATTCAATATTTTTTCACTAAATATTACGTAATTCAAATAAAATTACAAAATAAATTCATAGTTTGTTATATTGCAATTAATTAGAAACTAAGGGGGAAAATGTGAATAAAATTTGTTTGGCCCACTAAGCCACTAGGGTGTCTTATTAGCATTACTAAAATTTATGGACTAAAATAATATATTAGGGTGTTATAGTGATATCATTAAAAATTTTGAGTACCCATACAATTTATTCACTATTTGTTTCATAAACGGTGAAAATAGTTCCCAAGTTAAGTCCCAATACAATTATTGTTCACCATTTTATTTGTAAAAATAGTTTGAAATATCTGATGAGACTCTTTTAATAGTTTTATTGAATTATGTAATAAAACTCTTTAAAGAGTTCTCTTACATTATGTAATGTAATAGGACATTTGGAACTAAATGTCTTATTAAGGTGTCTAATAAAACTCTTATGACTGCTCTATTATGTTTGTTTGTGGGACTCATTTAATAGTCTTATTAAATCAAGTAATAAAACTTTTTTAAGTAATCTATTAAGTTATGTAACAAAATAAGACACTTGTAACTAAGTGTCTTATCAAGGTATATAATGGAACTCTTATAAGAGTCTTATTACATTTTCTTTGTGGGACCCTTTTATTAGTCTTATTAAATTATGTAATAAAACTCTTTAAATAGTCTTATTAAGTTATGTAATGTAATAGGACATTTGGAACTTAGTGTCTTATTAAGGTGTATAATAAAACTCTTATAAGAGTCATGTTATGTTTTCTCATGTGACTCTTTCAATAGTCTTATTACATTACATAATAAAACTCTTTCATAAGTCCCATAAGATAATAAGACTTTTCATTAGAGTGTCTTATGATTTATTTGAGATAATGAGACACTTTTAAAATAGGAGTTTTATTAGCTATAAAATAGGACACTTTCATGAAAAGAGTCTCAGAAAAAGAGTCCTAATAGCCTGTGTTTTTGTGTAGTGAACACAATTTAACGTGGTTTGATCTCAATAGATCTACTCTACAAACTACTCACTACTTCTTCATATATGGGAATCAAACAATAGAAGAGTTTATAATGTACTCTCAACATACAATGTCTCTCGCCCTCTATTATATTATCACTCCCCATTTTCCATCTCGTCGTCGAAGGCCATCTCTTATGGCCTCAGAACAACCTACCAACAACAGTGTCTTCATCTTCATCGGAAGCATAGGCAGGAACATCAATCATCTCCTATGACTTCAGGATGACTTACCAACGTTAATGTCGGAGATATAAGGAGGAATCTTAATCGTCTCTTATGAACTCACAACTGCACCCCATCTCTCACCCACCCAATCATCTCCTATGACTTCAGGATGACTTACCAATGTCAACGTCGGAGATATAAGCAGGAATCTTCATCGTCTCTTATGAACTCACGACTGCATCCCATCTCTCACCCATCGAAAGGCCGGGGCTCTCTGTCTACATCCCAGGTGGGCTGATGTTCTCCCTCTAGCATGACCCAATACAAACCCTGAGGGGTGTTATTCCCAACAAGTGGTATCAGAGCCGGGGGCCAGAAGTGAAAAGAGCCGGAGAAGGAAATTCGGAGAAGGAAAAAAAAAAAAAAGGAAGAAGGCCACCGATTCGATCGATTATGTTGCCATGTTTGAAGTCGACGAATTTAGATGGAAGATTGATTGGTGAAAATGATTTTGATCCGAGGTTGTAGAAGTTTGATAGATCAATTGATTTGGCCATAGTTGTTTGAAGTTAACAAATCAAAGCTTCATGTTTTTGGTTTGTCCATGATGTACAGGTTAGGAGATTTCCTAAATTGGTTGCGATTCAATTTAAGGAAGAAGGAAAATAAAAAATAAAAAGGAAGCTTTGGTTTTGAGAGAGAATTGTGCGGGTCCGGGCAGCTTGAAAGAAAGAAAATATCTTTTGGTGTTAAAGATTTTTTATGCTGATTGAAGTTGGAGCTGCGTTCGTTCAAGCGTAGTAGTAGAAGAAGATGCAAGCCTCGATGTAATGGTGTTGTTGTATTTAGGACTTTGAGTCGAGGGAGGATTTGTTGGGTATCTCCTCAAAATTTTAATACAATTAGTATTGAGCCAGATAATCTGAGTCCATTAGGTTAGCATTTTGCTATTATAAATAGTTGATGTTTGTAATAGAATAAGCATGCTAAACAGAATTAGAGGTATATATCTTTTTTTTTTTATTGTAAAATAATTGAAACAATTTTATATATTAGATTATTGTAATCAACATTTTTGAAATGCATACACACAGGAAGTCTACCCGCTGATATTGCAAACATTTCTCGGCTTCAAGTTCTACGTCTATCATCAAACAATATTTCTGGTGAAATTTCTCGGTCATTATTTAGCCTATCTAATTTATACGATTTACGGCTGTCAAATAACCAACTTGTTTTGATATTTCTTTATTGGTGGATCTTGATGGAAAGTATTGAACCGGTCATGCATCCATATATATTGACTCGATCTTGATGGGGAATCTGTATGGGACAACATTTAGAGACGAAAAGTGAAGCAAACCTTCATAATTTGTATACTGGCAAATGCTTATTTATATAAATGTTGTTAAAGAACAACTTTCTAGAAAATTCATTTACAGTAATATATACGGACTACTTTCTTAATTCTATTAGAAAAGTTTACTTTGACAAATGTGCAACTGATTATGAATGCTAATGTATAACAGCTAAAATAACTATTTGGACATTATTTATTTAATTTATATCCTTACTTAATAAGTAGAGGATAACTGTATACCACACATGATTATATTAGTAACGGCAGGAGAAGTTAAAAGTTTGGAAATTGACTCTTATATTAGAACAAAAAATATTTTTCAAAGTAAACACGTCTAATAGAATAGGGGGAGTAATATTTGGTATAAAACGCCACATAAAATTTGGCAAAAGCCGCCACATACATAAAGACCCAATACATTTAGATAATAACACAATTAATTTTTTTGTCCTTAAAAACCAAAGAAAATTCATTCACAGTAATATATATTACTCCATCCCCCTGACTAAAAGAGAGTCAAGTTTAAAAAATTGTACAATTTACTATGCAAAGTAAACATATTGAAACTGAAAACCAATTTAAAGACTAAATGCTTACGGAAAGAATACAATGTGTGTATTTTTAATGAAAACCAATGTTTGACTTATATTTGTGTCCTCTTCTCTATATATTGTGCATTGATTGTGCAAAGAACGAGTCTTTTTGAGACCGTCTTGTTTTTATTGTACAGATGTGTAAGCAAGACATACACGTTAACTGTCACAGGTGACATTTTTCTGTCATTATAATATATGATTGGTACAAAATAAAGTGATACATGTGAGCTAATTCCGAGATAAACATGACGGGATAGGAAAATGCTACAGTAAATTGTTTTCCTTTTCTTTCTTATACATATACATCGGGCATGTCATCACTATGTTATATTCAAAACGATCTAATTAATTTTAGTGCAAGTTAAATTGAAACGAGGTCATTTTACATATTGATGTAGTTATAATATATAAGAGGCTAGTGTAATAAAAAATTATTTGTGATCGAAAGACTTTACGAAAGCTAGCAAAGTCAATTTTATATTAGTCAACTTGCATTGTCGATATCCCAAATAACAATGAATTAATTGGATTTGCAATTTTCAATTTGGATGACAGTGATTTAAAAAGATGGTCTCAACTCTCATGTCATTTTAGGCGAAGACCCTAAAATATGTGGAAGTATATTTTGAACGATTCGTGCAGAATTAAGATGAACAAAGCAATGGAAAAATTAATAGTTCCTTTCTTGGCATTGTTTTCAGAGAATCTTTAAACTTACCGCTCAGCCTAGATAATTGTACTGCACATAATAGTTGCACATAAAAATAAGGAAATGTTCGTTTAATTATTTTTTGGTCCATAATTTTTAAAAAATTTTCAAATCAATCTAAATTACTGTTGTCTCCATAATTTGGTCAACAAAAAATCTTTTACTGTCCGTAAAAGGACCAAAATCGCCACATAAAGTAAAGAAAATGGACCACAATTGCCACAACAAAAATAGGAAAGACCAAAAGTGCGATGAGAACAAAATGCGATTTTCCATATATATATATATATTTTTTAATATAAATATGACTCTTATATTTGGACGAAAGAGGTAGTTTGTTTTGTAATAAGTAATTCATGACCTCCACAAGAAGCCACCACACATATATATATGTAGTCTAGTAGGAGATAATAAGATATTTTTGTCTCCACATTTATCTTCCGTGTCTATTCTCACAATAGAATATGGGATTTTTTTCTTGACTTATATTTCAATGAAGGACAGAAGAGGTCCGTTTCTGGAAACAAGTATTGTGAGGGAAGGGTACAAATGAAATATACAAATCCAACAGTCAGTCATTCAAATATGGGACCAAATCAAGTCAACTTTTGATCATGTGGCATGTATTCATTGGTTGATTATGTGATATTAATAATTATTTAATAGAAATGTAATCAATAAATGCATGTCACATAAATTGCAATGCCAAAATTGTGATAAATATTTAAAATGTCTATCATTACCATTAGCATTTTTTTAAATCAATTACTATGTGTATTGGCATAGACGGTGAGTCGTACAATGATTTTCATATTTTAAAATCAAAGTCATATTTTATTACTTCCTATCCCATTTAAAGAGTCTTACAAATCCTAATGAGTCCAAATTACTTGACCCAACAAATCCCTTTGGACTCAAAGTTCTAAATATATATATATACAATAATAACAACATTGACAATTAATGAAGCTTGCATGCATCAGGCTTGCATCTTCTTCTTCTTCTTCGATTTCAGCTCTTTCGTATTAATGCTAAACTCATCACAAGACTCATTTTATATTCAAATCATCAATATTGCATCTCTTATACGAAGCTTGAACGAATGCAGCTCAAACTTTAAACCATAATCATTACACTTTTTTTTTTCCCTCTCTCTGACACAGTTTTTTAGAAAAGAATTCCTCCATAAAATTATTTTTGAAACCAAATTTGTTTTCAATTTGAACAACAAACATTTTTTTTTTCTTTTTTCAAATTGAACCACAACCAGTTTAGAAAAGCTCATAACCCGTACATCATGGACAAACCAAAATATGAAGCTTTGATTTGGTGGGAAAAGGATATTAAGAAACAAAATTATAAAATTTATTACCTAATCCTCCAGTATGGGAAATGTGGGAAAGGATGAGGAAATGCGACTAAAAAAGTTGAAAGCGTGGCATACTCGTTGTGATGTGCATGTGAGATTTGACGAAAGCAGTGTGAACATATTTCATGGAAGTTTAGTCAATTAATTAACTAACATTATTGTTGATAACCTAAACGGCAAGAATCACATTGATTAATTTGAAATATTTTGTTCTAATTGTCAAAAATTAACACGAGAAAATGTATACATTTCTCGTATTTCCTAGACTAAACTTATTTTGTTCATTAACATATTCAGAGAAAATGTATACATTCGCAAGAAAATGAACATATTTTGTTCTACTACTACGTAGTAGAAGGTCTTTTCTCGGACATATAAAAACATTTCTATTTTATTATTAACACTGAACTAATTTTAAAAGTGCATCAGATGCGGCCAATAATTAGACGATGCAGAAGGATATGTTTGTTGGGTTGTGGTGGCCCTCATCAATTGAACTTTCGTTACTTTCGGCCACAACAGTCCAATAAACATAACCAAGACTAAACTTTAATATTTATAGCATAAGACAATTGACTAAACTCTCATGACTCTGTCTTGTCTTTCCACAGGACACCATCGATGGCAAGAACTACCATTTTGTTACTGTTTTTTCCAATTCAATACTGCTTCATTGTTGCTGGTTCTCTGCAATTCAATAGCTATTCTTCCACAGATGAGGCCGCTCTTTTAGTCATAAAGTCCCGAATAACATTTGATCCCTCCAACATCTTAGCCACCAATTGGACCAAAGGCTCCTCCATTTGCAATTGGGTTGGCATCACTTGCAACCATAGGAACAGAAGGGTCGCGGCCTTGAACCTTTCCGGTGGAGGATTTCAAGGCACGATAGCCAAAGAAATTGGAAATCTCTCCTTCCTGGTTTCTCTGGACTTCAGCTATAACTACTTCCATGGCCACATTCCATATCAGATTGCCAATTTGAAGAGATTGCGAACTTTATCTATGCAACTCAATGAGTTCACTGGGCATATTCCCGAGACCCTTGGATTCCTAACCAGAATTCAAGAGTTATTCTTATATAATAACAGTCTCAGTGGACCTATTCCTCCTGCCATTTTCAACATTTCTTCGTTTCGGGTTATTGCTTTCATGTACAACTTCCTCCATGGGAGTCTACCTGAGGATCTCTGTAGTAATCTCCCAAAATTGGAAAGCTTCAATGTCTCATTCAATAGGCTAAGGGGGCCAATTCCAGCTTCTCTTTCTCAATGCTCGGAAATCAAGTTTCTTTTTATGTCACACAATCAATTTACAAATTCCATACCTGCAAATATCGGAAACCTATCAAAACTAGAGGAGTTGTATATTGGTTTCAACAATTTGACTGGTATGCAAGACTTATATTTTTCTTGATATTACTTTAACATGCTCATCCTTCATCTCATTCATGGGCTAATATATCCATATATAGTGCCAATTTAATCAAAACCATAATCCCAGTTTCTATCTAAGTTTGATCTTCTTTATTTTCAGGAAAGCTACCTGCAACGTTGTTTAATATATATTCCATGAAAATTTTAAGTGCTCCATGTAATTGGATATCCGGCAGTCTTCCACGAGATATATGCAAGAGAAGCATGAATTTTGAACAGTTCTTTATAATAATTCCCTTATTGGAGAAATACCTTCTAGTCTGTCGCATTGTCAATCGCTAAACTTGTTTAATGTGGCTTTCAACAATTTCCAAGGAGGAATTCCAATTGAGATTTGGAAAATGTCGTCGCTTCAGCATTTATATCTTCCCGGAAACAACTTGACAGGTTCATCTTCGTCTTCTCTATTGGCTCTTAGCCTTTCTTGTAATTGTAATGGCTGGTGTGTTAAGTTGTAAATAAATACTCAATTTATGGTTTTGGCAGGGAAATTAGATATGAGTTCAGGAAATTCATCTTCCTTGATGGGAATTAGTTTGGCATTAAATGGATTCCATGGTAGCTTGCCAAAAGATTTGGGCTTCATATATCCAAAATTAGAGTTTTTACAGCTTAGTTTTAACAAACTTTCTGGGGAAATCCCTTCCAGTATTTCCATTGTAATGCACTCCGCTACATCGCGTTGACTTTCAATAATTTTATAGGTATCAATATTTTGACTTCCACCCTTAACTCATTAATTGTATGGCGCAAAAAATTAAAATAATTCATTTTTTCAGATATTAACAAAATATTTTTGATTATGCATAATGCAGGAAATATACCGGTTGAGATTGGAAACATCTCTGCGCTTGAAACTCTATCACTCGGTGACAATAGCCTAACAGGTAGGTGGCTGTCACATTTAGTCTACAAAATTATCGGAAATTAAGGAGAATTTTAATTGGGATACTTTGCAGGAGAACTAGCTCTTACTTCTTCAAATAAGTCTGCAGCATTAGCTGTCATTTCTGTTATGGTCAATGGATTTTCGGGTAGCTTCCCGGAAGACTTGTGCTTCAGATTCCCGAATCTGGAGGCCTTACTCCTTCACAATAACCAATTTAATGGGCAAATCCCTTCCAGCATATCATATTGTAGTTCTATGGGCACTATTGATTTTGGTCAAAACAAGTTCACAGGTACTAAATTTCAATCTTCATCTTTACTGATATTCTTTGAGAAGAGAAGAACACATTTAATTATTGTTTTCATATTAAAAATGGATTAACTTCAGGTAAAGTGCCAAGTGCCATTTGGAGGAACATGTCCATGCTTCAAAATTTAGTACTTTGCGGGAATAGTTTCACTGGTATCATTCCTCATTCCATTGCAAATATGTCAAACTTATTGGATCTGTCGCTGGATCAAAACCAATTCTACGGGCAGATTCCTCCAGAGTTGGGACAACTTCCTCATTTGGAACAAGTATATCTTAGTAGAAACGTACTAACCGGAAAAATCCCGCCGGAGTTAGGACAGTCTACAAGTATTGAAATATTAAGACTCGAGTCAAACAAGCTTAGTGGAGAAATTCTTGCGTCTTTATTTAACATAACTAGTTTAAGAAATCTAAGCCTTTCAGACAACCTGCTTGTTGGTAACCTTCCTTCCTTTGACTTCCTATGAATCTGTGTGAAATAATTTATGAAGGAACCTGATGAACATGGCAAGGGAAAAAACAGAGCAAACTCTACAGTTGCAGGCTATATTTAGTTGTTTTATTCATGCTTATGTTGTTTTTAATTATAAACGTTGTTGTTAACCTTTAAATATGTTTATTTTCCGTGACGGAATTAAACTTGTGGCGCCATTAAATTAGTATATTTGAAAACTAAATATCCAAATTAAGAAATATGAAGAGATAGAAATGTATAGATATATAAAAATACCATATTGGTTGACAGTTAACACTTATGTATTGATTTTAGTGGCAAATATTAGCATACGGAGTAGTTTTCTACCTTCCTCCCTAAAAAGCCCTTTATTATTTCAACTCCTCATCCTACGGCTGGACATCCAATTTGTAGGAGGCTGATGGAGGAGAAATAGAAAGCAGTAAGAAATTGAAAATTAGGAGGGGTAAGTGAGAAAGAGTAAAGTGCAGTTTATGAAGTGAAAATAAAATTTTCCGAATCCTAATATTTTCTCTGGCAATATAACGGCCATAATTAAATTCCTATTTTAGACTTTTTACAATTTCTAATCCATATTCACGTTAGTATTCCTAATATAAATTCAAATCAATAACAAAGCTAAATAATAAAATCCAAATTGTAATTAAACTCAAACACAAATTAATTTAATAATTTACAAAATTAAATAACTGCTTCCCCATTGAAGGGGGACTGTATCCACCATTGTTTACTGTCCACCGTGCGTATTGTGCTAAGTTTACTATCGTTAATTAGCCATATAGTTGGTGGTTGTAGATGTCTTTTTTTTTTTTTTTAATTTTTTTGATAGATGCGAGCTTTTTTTTTTTTTTTGTAATATTTTTATTTTTATTTTAAAGGTTGGATTGATTACCCATTTTATTAAAAAAAAAATAGAGAGCAAAAAGGAAAAAAGGAAAATAAAGCAAGTAAGATGGCCCTTGGGCTCACAATTTGTGTCAATGTTTGCCAAATCTACTGTAGTCTATTTTAGGCTTGTCCCACAGCTTCCGCTGTTCATATTCGATGAACGTCTCTGGCATTCTACCTCTTCGCATTTGTGTTACTTCTTCTTCTTCGTCTTCGTCGTCTGTTTCCCAGGGGCCAGAAACTTCGTTGTTGTCAAGACTGCGATCACTATGTGCATCGTGTGGGTAGTAGACTGGCAATGGAGTAGGAGCACGTGGTTTGGTAGGCATTCGGTCGATGAGTTCACTATCAGTTGGCAATCACTGAGTCGAAGTGAATATCCTCTTGATCGGCTTGACTCGGGGGAGGAGGGACTTTTGTACACTTTCCATACTATATATGGTGCATAGGTTGAGGCGGCTCACGGGCAATAGAAGACCACAAACTTATGTTTAAATTATAAAAAATTATGTTTAAATTTATACCCTATTTATTAATTTTAAAACTTCGACTACCCCTAATAGAAATTTTCCCAATTATAATCATGTGTGATCCACAATTAGTCTACACTTAATAAGTATAGATATAAATAGAATGCAAAATGTTAAATTAGTTATTTTAAATATTATATCTTAACATTCATAATAAATTGTACATTGATCAAAGTGGGCCCTTCAAATAGACAGAGTAGTAAAAATTACAGTCGCTAACTACCCTTAATCTATTGCATGATTTTGGTTTGCTAGAAAGCCAGCACGTTTTATGGCAGCTTTTCATTCAGTATCTTTAATGACTTTAGGCTCTGTGCTTTTAGTGATTGAATTGGAAGAATTTTAGTTTGTGGAATGAATATTTGTTTAGAGAGAATTTCTTTTAGGGATTAGTGTAGGAAAGAGAAAAAAACGTGTAATGATTATATTATTTTTTTAAATTTATGTGAGTGTAGATTTAGAGGAAATTTTAAATTTTGAATTTAAAATTTAGTGAAAAATAGGATTGTTTCTTTAGATAAAATTTTAAATAAAAAAGTGATGATTTTTGTAAAATGGAATAGAAAAGAACATTGCCTTAGTTAAAAAGCTATTATATGTGAAAAAAACTAAATCAAAAACCAAAATTATGAATAAAGTATTCTCTGTCTTCTGAAAGATGTCTAAAGCAAAATAGAAAATACAAGTTATCTAAACTTCAAAATTGTCGTGTTCATTCTTAATTAATGTTATACTATTTCGCTCTTTTAATTAATTAATAAATTAATTTGTGTCTTTGATTAATTAAAATTTTATTTCACTTAATTTATTCTTATAAGCGTAGAATTATTATTATTATTATTATTTTTGTAACCAATATATAATTAAAACTTTATTATTTTTAACTTTTGTGTTGAAAAGCTGATAAATACACTATTTAAAGAACAAAAATTTAAAGTTTCAAACACGCTTTTCAATACCTTTAACTAGGGCTGAGAACGAACATGAACGTTCACTTTCTACGGCGGTTTAGAACTAAACCGCCGTAGAAAGTCCGAATGGCGGTTTTTAATGGCGGTTCTTGGCCTTTTTGAACCGCCATCTATCTAGCAACCGTAGTAAGTTAACGGACTTTCTACGGCGATTTAGTTCTAAACCACCGTAGAAAGTGACCACTTTCTACGGCGGTAGGGCTTGAACCGCCGTAGAAAGTGACCACTTTCTACGGCGGTTCGCACTAGAACCGCCGTAGAAAGTGGTCACTATCTACGGCGGTTCAAGTGAGAACCGCCGTAGGTAGAAAGTGGTCACTTTCTACTGCGGTTTAGAACTAAACCGCCGTAGAAATTAGTTACTTTCTACGGCGGTTTCGAACCGCCGTAGAAAGTCCGCTAACTTACTACGGCTGCCAGATAGATGGCGGTTCAAAAAGGCCAAGAACCGCCATTAAAAACCCTTTTTGTAGTAGTGACTCCTCCCCTCTGCAGTGGACTCATCCTCATCTTCCGTCACCAACAGACTCAGAGAGAGAATCTGTCACTTGGAAATTTCATTTGCGAAAATTTCATGCTCCTCACGGACTGTTTTGGCCAAATTAGAAATCTGCACTAAGATTTGTTGGAATTCAAGCTGACTCTTAGATTCTTGAGAAGAAAAGAAGAATTTTGATACTTTTTGGGTAATTTTTGGAGAACCCGTGAGGAAGAGCTTCACCCCTCAGTGGTACTGTTCATCGGCGACGGGAATTTGCCAAAAAGTGGCCGGATTCTCAACCATTTTGAGCAAACTCACCAGCTTTAAACTGGGCTTGGGAAGGAATTACATCCCACTTTCGTGGATTTACAGACCCGCCATCGGTTGTGGGATTTCACTCATTTTTGGTGGCGCGGTTACTGTTCACCCACGACGGAAAATTGCCAAAAAATGGCCGGATATTCAAAAGGAAAAGAACGAAAAGCAAACGAAAGAAATAGAAATTTTGCTTTCACGTCTTCCTTTTGCTTTCCTTTTCCTTTTGAATTATTTCATTAAAGAAATATATGGGTAAATTTAGAATTTTGATTGATTCTCATTACTGATATTTAACTAAACCAAACATTATGTATGACAGTGATATTTATTTTAGGATTTGAACCAAACAACCACTATTTAGTATGATTCTCATTCCCACTAACTCCTTAATCAAATCCATTCACATTTCGATTGACAGATTCGAACAAAACAGCCCCTTAGATCAATGAGTATTGGGTGATTAATGGGAATTAAAGTGGGAAGATAATAAGATCCCATTGGAATCCCAATTATTCCCAATGGGTCTTGGGAAAATTCAATCCCATACCCTCCCATTCCCCCCCCCCCCCCCCCCCCCCCCCCCCAAAAAAACAAGTTAATTAAGTGGGTAATTAATTACCCATTCCCATTAATTTCCCTCCCATTCCTTCCCAATTGTCAGCCCTATATCAACTTTCGAATCATAGAAAATTAAACAAAATAGGCCACAAAATGTAAATGAACCATTGGGTTTGATTTCATTTTTATTTTTACTTTTGTGTAATAAATAAAATGGATAACTAAACTCACCCTTAATTTTTCATATTGTTTGTTAGAATTCCACACTAGAAGTCCAATTGACTGACCTGAAATATTTTAGCCCAAATTACACTTCATTTTTCATTTGTAAGAAATCCATTAATTTATTATTTATTTCTTTGAGAAGCAAGTGGGTTGAGTCAATGAGTCAAGTTGAAAGTCTTATTTTATACCTAAAATCAACGGTGTGTATTTGTGCTTACTAAATATGTATAGGATTAAAATAACCAAGAAAAATGACAGCCCCGACCCGTCGGTCAAGTTGGTTTTTAGGCAGGTTTTTTATTTTTATTTATTTTGTTTTAGAAACATGGCATTCTCCTTCCCAACTCAAAACTTTCAAAATTTAAATGCAAATTGCCCAAGTTGAGATTCAAACACGGCACCTAAATTTATTAATAAATCTTAAGAAAAGCTAGTTAACAACTCTAACTACTACTTCTTTTTTTTCTTCTTTTTGTTTATTTATTCTATTACACCATTCGCTCCACTCAAAAAGTTCACTTTGTATTATTATTTTAATACAAAATGGACTTTTTGAATGGGATGGAGAGAGTATATGTTTATTTTTATGTAAAACTATTTATACTACATATATTATAATAAAATATACAAACTAATGGTATAATTTACATTTTGTGTTATTTTTCTCTTCATTATTTTCACTTTTTATTACTATTAAAAATAAAATACCGGAATAAAAAAATAGAGTATAATTTTATTTATTTAACATATCTTTTTTCAAGTGATAAATTTTGCATAATATTTCAATGAAAAAAATATTGTTAATTTTGTTGTATAAAAAATTAAAATTTATCAAGATTATGAAATGCATGTGTGATTTAATTTAATAATAAATAATATTGAAAACATATTAAATGCTTCATAATTTAGGGGCTGCTTGGTTTGAGGTTTTGGGACTTTGGAATGGGAATGAGAATGAAAACTTGTGTTTGGTGTAAGGGAATGATAGATGAACAGTAAAATTGATATCCCCCTTTTCGTATTTGGGCCATTCCTCTCCTAACTGGGAGGAATGAAAGTCATTCCTCATAAAAAAAATTGGCGCACAAAACCTATCTTTTCCCTCCCATTTTTCTATCATCCCTATTTATTCATTTCAAGTACCTCCTCTCACTTCTTCTTCGCTGGAGCAACAACCCTCAAGCAGCAGCAGCAAGTTCAACCTTGTTCTATTTCTTCTTTCATTTTATTTTCTTTTTCCCTACTCTTCCATTTTTAGAACACACATCACAAGCAACAACAGGGGATAGACATCTCTGCAGAGATTTTCTTGATTTTATTTAAGAAACCAGTTTTTCTTCTTCATTTTATAAAACCCAGAAGTGCTGTTTATTTCTTAGAACAAATTTCGTGATTATTCATGCTATTTTTTAAGTAATTCACTCTTATGATGATCAATGGTAGTAGAAACTAGCATTTTGGAACAGATCTAGTTGTATCTACACTATTTGTAGGCCTAATAACTTATTCTAGTTTACTCTATTTTATGAAATACAAGCACTTGCAGTTCACACACGTATGTAAATTAGTTTATTCCTGTGGTTCTGCTCATAGAATAATTTTTAGTCCTTTCATCTCTTTGCTGGCAAGGTTTGTTTTTCTATAAGCATGATATTTTCCTTTCTCTATCCATGGTAATGATTCCCTTTTAGGAGATGAAAAGATTTTTAATACTACTGATTTTCTTGTTTTATAGCGGTTGCCTATTGCATATTAATAGTGATATTTGCACTACATGAATGGCTACTTAAAGGTAGATGCATCATTTTGAATTTACAGTTAGTTGCTAATCTTATTTATATGTAGATCGAATGGCTCGCCCCCCTATTATTGAACAACGACGCAAACTAAAGAAACTTTTGTTTCTCCAGCAAATAACAAATAATATGTTTGTTTTCTTATTTGCCCTCTATTATGGAGTCTTATGTTTGTATCTCAAAGATAAGATTCGTGACATCAAAACAAAGGAAGAAAAAATAATGGATCGAATGAGATGGATGTTTTTAATAACTACGGACTGTGATGCTGCTTGCATTAGTGAACTACGCATGGACAGAGCAACCTTTAGGATATTGTGTGATATGGTAAGAGACATTGGGGTTTTAAACTCGACCAGGAACACATCCATAGAGGAGGTTGTTGCCATGCTTATATATACCTTAGCTCATCACAAAAAGAGTAGATCAATTAGGCTACTATTTGGTCGTAGTACCGAAACAATGAGCCGGCAGTTTCATCAAGTTCTGTATGCAATTTTGAAGTTACATTATATTTTGCTCCAGAAGCCAGAGCCTATCACTGAAAATTGTCTAGATGAGAAATGGAAATGTTTTTAGGTACAACATCTTATTAATATCTAACACTACTCTGAAAGGTTTTTTCTGCAATGAACCTATATCCCAGTTGTAGGCATTAATGATCTCTTTATTAAATTTGTAGGGTTGTCTAGGAGCCTTAGATGGGACACTAATTAAAGTTACCCCTCCTAGTGAAGAGAAGCCCCGGTATCGCACAAGAAAAGGATGTATTTCAACAAATGTGTTAAGTGTTTGTTGTCCAAACATACAATTCATTTATGTATTGCCTGGTTGGGAGGGTTCAGCAAATGATGGCTGTGTGCTTCGAGATGCAATCTCAAGGCCTCATGGTCTAAGAGTCCCTCGAGGTAAATGTGCATTGCAATATCTAGTTCGCTAAAGATTTTCATTTTATTGTGTTTTGTTGCTCAACCTTTATTTTGGTCAATTATGAAGGTTGTTATTACTTGGTTGACTCTGGATATTGCAATGCAAATGGATTTCTTGCTCCATTTCGAGGGCAAAGATATCACCTTAAAGAATTCGATAGCCATCGACCAGAGACAGTAGAGGAATACTTCAATATGAAGCATTCCAAAGCAAGAAATGTCATAGAAAGATGCTTTGCATTGTTAAAGGGAAGATGGAAGATTCTTGCATCACCGTCATTTTTCTCAATTCAAACCCAAGTTAGCATCATAATGGCATGTTGTCTTATGCACAACTTGATTCGCAAGTTTATGAACTTTGACCCACAAGAGTTAATTACTGATGAAGAAGAGGAGAGTGAAGACGAAAGTGATGAAGATGATGAGGTAGAATATATTACACATATTAGTCCAACTGATGAGTGTTTGACATTTAGAAATAATATGGCAACCAATATGTACAACATGTGGACTAATAGATCCCATGCCAATCATGCTGATTAGAAATATTTTGTTTATATGTTTATTCGAACATTAGGGTGTTTTAATTTTGTGTATGTACTCGAATGTTTATCCTGTTTTAATTTAATTATCTTGTCTTCTTATTGCCATTATTTTATCAATCAGTTTTTTTTTTTTTTTTTTGGTATGAATGCTATCAATTGTAGAACGAGTCATTAGATTACTTTTGAAATGTAGGTATAAACTTTATCGTACTTTAATTTTTTTAGAAACATCAATTTTGTTGTATGCCATTCCCTTTATTACACACATTATCATATTTTCTACTAGGCATGACTAAATCTGCTCGTGTCCGCGGGAGGGGAAAAAACAAACAATACTGGAAAGATGAGGAGGTTGATGCTTTGGTTGACACTTTACTAGAACTGGCTTCTGATCCTTTGTGGAAAGCAGGTGGGGGATTTAAGAATAACTACATGGTTGAAGTACACAAGATACTGCAGAGAAAGATTCCCAATTTTGATAAAGAAGTTGATCCCCACATTAGTTCTAAGATCAAATGGCTCAGAAACAAGTACAACCCAATTTCTGATATGTGTAAGCGAAGTGGCTGTCAATGGGATGATGTTGAGCACAAGATCAACTGTGAGCAACAGTGGTATGATGAATGGTGCAAGGTACGAGCATATAACTGAAAGGTTAAATGAGCTATCAGTTTATTAAATTTCTATCTCATAGTTTTGACATTTTTCTATTTGTTGTCATTTTTTTCTTTTCCTTTCTGTATAGAATCACGAGAATGCTGTTGGATTGTTGAATTTTAGATTTCCCTATCTACATAAGAATTTTAGATTTCCCTATCCACATAAACTAGACATAGTGTGGGGTAAAGATAAAGCTACTGGCCTCCAAGCTGAGCATATAGCTGAAGTGAGTAATGATGTAAACTGTCCTGAAAATATGATGATCTGTTCATCAGAAAGTGAAGGTGAATTTGTTATCTCTGAGGCACAAGGATCGCCAAGTAGTTCATCATGCACCCAAGCATCAAAAAAGCGCAAAAGACTCTCACCAAGAAGGGAAAGTTTCTATAGGAAAAAGAAAACAACATCACTTCAAGATACTATTGACTCAAGGTTAGACAACTTTACTAATAAGTTTGAGTCCATTTGCAGTGAAATGGCATCGCAGTATGCTTCTGTTACAAATGCTTTGATTTCGGAGTCTAAACCTGAATCCCTAACCAATGACAAGATGGAAGAGGTCATCAATGAGCTTCTTAATGTTGGCGTATCTCCAGTGGATGTTGGTAGGGCTGCTGAAATTTGCTACAACGATCCTGCCAAAGTTCAAGTTATGTTGGCTTTGCCAAGTCATTTGAGAAGGTCTTTTGTGCTTGGGTTCCTCTATCCATCTTCCAATCCATGAACCATGTGTGGAGAAGATTAAATACTTTTGGTTTATATGGCTTATGCAAGTAATATGAAGTTTAGATGCAATTGATGTTACCTAACCAGTTAGCTGATATTTTGGAACTGTGATATTGTGCTTAGGTTGGTACAAGCATAGCACTTTAGTGTTAGCCTGGTTGTTTTGCATCATCTGAAATCTTTTCTGATATTGTTGATATTGTGACATTTTACATCATTTCCATCATTAAGGTTCAATGTAAATTGTGTTTTATTAGAATTCCATTGCAAGTGATTCTTGGGAAATTGTTGCAGGACCTGATTTCTCAAAGAAAAGTTTTTAATCATTTTCTGTTAACTGAAAATGAAACTGTAAGCCTGTTTCCCTTTCTTGGATAGATCCCACTGTGTTTTGAGTGTCTGGTTTTAGTTAATGTGCAGCAGATATTTGTTTAGTAAAAGCAGGTTTTATAAATTTGAACTTTAAACATGCAGCACCTTGACTAAAATGAGAGGTTTTGATCAGCTGAAGTATTTTTTTTTATAAACAACCATTTTGCTAGTCAACGAGCTTGTTTCCTTTGCAGGCAAAAGGAGAACATAGGTAGCTTTATACACATTATATTTGAGAATTCATTGGAGAAATGAACTTAAAATTTGCCGCCAAAGCTTTCTCCATGCCAAGCATAGTATATATTAATTATAACTAACTATTTATTAAATATGTAAAGTACTAAAAAAGTACTTCAAAAAATTCATGTAATGTTCATTTCTAAAAATTCTACACAAACACAAATGGATACCATTCCCCTATTAATAAACCAAACAGCATCAATGGTAATGAAACCCATTCCTTCATATTAACCAAACAGCATAATTGTAATGGTCATTCTCATTCCCATTCCTCACTACAATCATTCCCATTCTCATTCCCTCTTGTGAACCAAGCGGACCCTAATTTTGTTTGTATAATATAATAATAATCAGAAAAAGAAAAATGTCAACAGAAGAAGTAGCTGGAGTTGCTAACTAACTTTCCTTAAAGCTTATTATTGGTCATGGGTCGCATGTTAAAATCCTAGTTTAAACCATGGTACATTCATTTTTATTTGTATTAAAGATAGATGATAATAATAATAATAATAATAATAATACAAAATTTCAAATCGTGTTAAGTACAACAACATAATATTAATTATTGAATGGTTCATTTGGTTGGATGGTAGTCTCACCCTAAATATGAACTTTTTTATTGAAAAGAAAAATATTTTTTAAAGTGAACTATTCATTAAAGCAGAGGAAGTAACAAAATTGTATTAATGAAGAGATAGAATTGTTATTGTTTGAGTGAATATTAGAATCTAGAACAATATTTCATCATTTTCCCACTATTATATTTATTAATTCTATTGCATTTAGATGAAGCTATTGGCCTGAACAAAAATATCAGCGGTCGAATCGTGAATTCGATCCGAAATTTTGAGTCGGATATTAATTCGCGGATTGAAAACAGTTTCGGATTTTTTTGGATGGTCCGAACTGTATCCATACTATTTTCGATTTTCGTTCCCTCTTTGCTACCTTACCAAATTATGCAGGCCGTTATCCGCAAGTCCCTGCTCGCTCCATCCTGGTCTCTGGCCGTCGTTCATTTCTCGCCGTCTCGAATCTGTATTCTGATTGCTTTCAGAAATTCACTTGTGTCGTCCTTGTCAACGGATTCGAGACTCCTCGACGTGCTGCTTCCTCTTACATTGCTTGACGCAATGGTTCACCGTCGAAGTCGTACCCTCCAAGAGGTTTCTTTTGGGTTATGTTTATTTTTCAATTTTGATCTTTTTAAAGCTTGTGCGTGTCTAGTGCGATGGATTGATAATGAAGTATGAAGAACTGTTGTTATAACAGTAATGGCGGAGGTATCTGGAAAATTTGGTTCTAAAATGCTCGATTGTTTGTCAAGTTGGTGAAAATTAAGCAGGTTCTGAAAATTCTTCACTATAATTGATTAAACCTTTGCTTCGGCTTGATCTTGTAGAGAAAACCTGTTACAGTAGATTTTTCAGAACAAGAAAAATGGTAAGGAATGAAAGCAAACAAAATAAATAAATAAAAATCCGAAAACCATGTTTTGGATGAAAACCGTGCTTTCGGGTAAAAAACTGATCCAAAACCATATCCTCGGATCGGTTTCGAATCTGATTGGAATGATTTCGGATGGGATAGTGCTTTTATTCAGCCCTAAAAGCTAATAAGGGGTAATTTTGAAACAAATTAAATAGTGAATATTGTTCTAAATGCTAATACTATTATAAAGGGGAATAGTGTCTCCCATTTATTAACGTTATTTGGGAAACTATATTAATTTGTCTAACTAGTAATTAAATGGGTCAGTATTACATAATAATAAAGTAATCGATCATTTGTGAAATGTGCAAATCATGGGATATAATGAAATCAACTTGCATTCTTATCAATTTGAGTCCACAATGGTCATCAGCACAACACTTTTTCATACATGGAAAATATTATCATATTATTGATTTTAATGGGCAATAATGACGTCTCCCTCTTATTAAAGTTATTTGGGGCACTATAAATATTTGTCAAACTAGTAGGGTCGACATTATTATTAATAAGAAACTAATCATTTGTCAAATATTCAAATCTTTGTGGTGGGACTTGCATTATATTAGTTTGAGTAAGTTCACAATGGCCACCAGCACAACCCACTTTTTTCATACATGGAAAAATTTATCGTACTCTTACTGTTTTTCTCAGTGAAATACTGCTTCATTCCTAATGAAGCTCTGCCATTGATGAGCAGCTCCTCCGCAGATGAGGCTGCTCTTTTAGCTATCAAATCTCAAATAACATTTGATTCCTCCAACATCTTAGCAAAGAATTGGATTGGCATCAATTACTAAGATTTTTACTAATGTGATAATAACGTATGTTTTCAGATCTGTCTTCTATTGAAAGCTTTCCAGTAAGACCGCATTCAATTTTTGTACATTTTGTACTACCTTGTTTAAGTTTTGAAGTTTATTTATGTATACATTTTTATTTCATCTACCAGTCTTCTGACCTCAAAGGATGTTAGGTGGGAGTCTTTTGAAAGGCTAGGCTACAGTTAGGCATAATGCTTGAATGTCTGCAATGTGACTGTAAGGGTATGGTGGTGGCTGTTGTAAGTTGTGCCTTAAGTTTTTGGTTCAATTAGCTATGATGAATAAAGGACCAAGTTTGATTTGTATGGTGACCTACTTGCTTTACTGCATTTTCCAGTTGAGAGGCTTTAGTGAAGCTTGAAAAGGAAAATCATTGAACCCTTTCCCTGTAATAGCATAATTTTCTGAGTGTTCAAATGTTAAAGGTGTTGCTGCATATGCCATGGTACCTTGCTGCTAGACTTAAATGATATGGTATACCAATATGGTGGCTTGTATGGTGGTTTGAGATACATAATCATGTTACATGTTACTATTTTCCTGTTCTAATTGGACAACATTATACAATGTTAATGTTCACTTGTGAATAGGAGGAATTTTCAAGCTGGAATTGTTTTTGCCTGAAGATTATCCCATGGCACCACCAAAGGTACTTTTGTTTTGTGGCAGTTTCCTATTACTTTGCTTGGGTCAGAATGTGCTAAACTATGAATAAATTGTTGCTTTGTAAACCTGAACTGTGTGCGTCATATTTTTTTTCCATGATTTTAAGAACTCTCATAAAGTGTCCACTGTTGTTGAGCTTGATCTTTGTGTCAAAATATTGGTATCTTTGATTTACGGTGCCAGCCTTCTATTGTTATATGTTTGAAAAATAGTAGTTTACATTAGGTTTTGCTTGTAAGTTATTGTCCAGGATTTTGCTGAGATTTGTTATCTCATGTTTGAAATACTTAATCATGAACAGTGGACTGAAGTTTTTTTTTGTTTACAGGTTCGCTTCTTGACCAAGATATACCATCCAAATATTGATAAGGCAAGTGCTCACTGTTTGAGTTTCAGGAATTGTGTGTCAGTTTCCTATTACTTTGCTTGGGTCAGAATTTGCTAAACCATGAATAGATTGTTGCTTTGTAAACCTAAACTGTGTGCGTGTGTTTCAAGAATTGATGTAGTTTCTTTGTAGTTGACTTCAAAGTTTTTATATATTTCAGCTAGGAAGGATTGGCCTTGATATTCTGAAAGATAAATGGAGTCCAGCTCTCCAGATCCGGACTGTTCTGTTGAGGTAACACGCTTTATCGGTGAAATAAACAATTGATGAGTTGTGTGTATTGATATTCTGGCACCTGAGGAATTTGTTTTAGTGGTAGTATATCTCCTGTATGCTTGCATTTTCTTTCCCATTATTATTTGGGGCACATCCCAAGATTCTTATACTGTGATCTTTTACTTTTGGTTGTGAATCCACTTGGTTTATAAGGCACATTACTTAAGCAACTGAAAAAGGCATGTTGAATTCACTTGTATAAGTTTTGTGATATTTTTTTTTCCTCCTGCTTCTTACATAAATTTTTGTTAACCTATTCTAAGGGATCCTGATTGTAATCCTTTTCATTTTTTGAATTAGCATACAAGCTCTTCTTAGTGCTCCCAACCCTGATGATCCACTTGCAGAGAACATTGCAAAACACTGGAAATTAAATGAACTTGAGGCTGTTCAAACAGGTGATTTTCCTTTCAAGTGTTGGTTCTTTTAGAATTCTGTTTTTAAGAGGCATGCTGCATATCTGGCATCACTTACCCTTCCCTCTTTTGCTCTCCTCATCTTGTCTGTTTATCGAAGAACCTTGGGAAAAAAATTAATAGCAGTATAGTTTTCTATTTGGAGTGACGTTTACATGCTTAATATATACCCATGGTTTTTGTGGTAATTTGCAGCGAAGGAATGGACCGAGATGTACGCGACCAGGGTGTGATCGGGGAAGTCTTTTTGTAACTGAGAAGTTGGGGAAAGTTGCATTGAAATTAGAAGGATATTTTCAGTCAAAACAATTAGAAACTAGTATTGGAGTATAGCTCATTAGCCCCTCAGTTTGACATAAACATCTGACCTGATGAGAGGGCTTTGTTTTGTGTTGTTAGTTAAGTAGAATCGTGGAACTTCACCTGTTTATGTCTTTTTAAAGTTTCCTTGTTAATTGTTATAACCCTGCCAATATTTGCTTCTGATCTCAGTTAAGGAATATACCAACTAGAGTTGGACACAAATATGTATTGAAATTCAACTAGTATAGTATTATATTATGAGTTTGGATTCTTTTATCTTACTAATTGTGTATAAATGGTGTATCACAATTTAAGAAAAACGTTTTAATGTTTCATTAACTTGTGATACGTAAATGGTATGCAGCTAGCAAGATATAAGATCACCTCGGTTCATGCCTCTTGTTAACTCCCATTTTTCATCAATTATTTTCACTTATTAGACGGAAAAATGAGAAATAGAATGGGAAGTTGAAAAGGTCTACACAATCAGTTCATACATTCATCATCTCTTACCTCGAGTTTTCTTTCTGTTGGTTAGGTCCCCTCCAAAAAACTGAAAATGAACCATATAATGTGATAAAATGAACCATAAGTTAATAATATGATCACTAGATGAATAAACCAATGGTTCACTTAAACCTGTAACACTAAAGAGGATAACTGGAAAAAAAGCTACGAAGGAATCTCAGTTTTCACTTTTCAGTGTTCTTCTGGTCTAATATCATTATCAACAGTAAACTTTACCCACAGAGGAAGAACCTCTAATCCTGCATTCATCTAACCCAGTTAATCAAGGTATGGAATGCATCTCCGAAGAAGTATTTTAAATGTGGCTAACAACTTTGATTTCAGAATTGAACAGTGAAAAAGTACCCTTTGTTTTGGCTTCCATCGTTACCACAATACGCTATGAATCAGACGCAACGATTGCCGAAGAAGGCGACTGCTGAACCTCACACGCAGCAGCAACGGGAGAAGCAACGCCAACACCACATCCCATCGCATTGACATACTTCACTGTCCTCTTCTTGCGCGGGCTCCAATTCTCAACCGCCGGCTTACTCGGCAGCGTTTCAGAACTTCCAGTGTTCAACCTAGGGGTAAGGGCAACGATATCTGCAAGTTTTCTGGGTCTTCCTCGCGTCTTCCTAGGCTGCTTCTCCGACGAAGCTGACGCAATAGTTCCGACGGAACACCCTCCGCTGTCGAGACTTCCTTGTTGGTGCAGGTGATTGACGGCGTTCAGTGTTTGGGGAGAGGTGACGCAGCATTCCTGCCATTTCAGATCGTTCAAGTCGTTGATCACGTCTTCCAGTGATAAGATTGCGTCGTAAGTTACGCCGTCGTCTTGGATTGTTGAGCGGGTGGGGTTCATGAGCTCCATTTTACTCACAACCTCAAGCAAAATACCCTGTGTATGAAATTAAAGGAGCAAAAAAATGGTAACAATGATAGCAACAACAATAATCGAAACAGGAATGGAAAAAATAAGAATCCTAACACATTGAAGCCTGACCTTGTTAGTTCTGTGTATCTTTTTGAAGCCGTGCATATGAATGATCTGCAAAAGGGAAAAGGAAACAAAATTACAAATCCACACTTCATTTTCGTCACATGAATCAATTCTCAGCAAACCTGTAAGAACTAAGTTTCTGATTTTTTCAGAAAACTGAGGAGAAAAAACAGAGAGTAATTTCAGAATCATCGAGCAAGCGATTGAATTATTTTTACAGTTCATTCAGTAACGAAGCACTCACATCACATGGAGAAATACAGAGAAACACATTTATCTAAGAAAACAAAGCTCTGAACCCAAGAGTAATACGCGACCAAAAAACTGAACCGTGTAATTTTATAAGAAAAAAGAAAAGGTAAAGTGAAACGGCGGTGGACCTGATTGAGGTGATCGACGGTGAGATCAGGCTGCTTATCGGTGTTGATGAAGTCGATGTACTGTTGGATCATTAGCTTGGGCGGTTTTACTTTTCTCTTCGTCGGAGCACCACAGCTTTCCGCCATTGTCGATCGTTTCTGCTTGCTCTGGTGCGTGATTGTGTTCTTTCTGTTTCTGGTAGTGCACAGAGAACACAGAGTGAAGGGAAGGCGGTTATTTGCAGCTTTGTTATATGTACTGTGTGGGCTCCACGTACTGGCACGAAATGCTTGTTGGTCCGTTCAATTTCAGCATAGGCCCACGAGGCCCATATCGTTTTTTCGTTTGGAGGCCCATTAGCATAAACTGCTTTCGTAGATCATTATGAATCGTACAATGATTTTTATTTTTTAAAATCAAAGTCATATTTATTACTCATCTTGGCTCATTCAAAGAGTTTATTTTGAAAAATATATAACTAATTATGGATTATTAGTTACAATACTTAAAATAAGTCACACAGTATTTTTCACTTATATACTTACTTTATAAGTAATGATTAATTGTGAATCATACATTATTATATTAATAATTGACAGATAATGTAAATAAATTTAAAATAAATAATAGAATAAAATATTTTTAAAAATGAGCTCTTTTCGTTTCCGTGATATAGAAGAGAGGGCATTTTGTAACATAACTTCCTTTCAAATATACAACGGCATACGTGTGATTCCAGAATATTTTTGTTTGCTAGTAGAAATCAACACATATATATGGGAGCTAAGTGACTTTGTTGACTTGCATTGCTGATACGTCATTATCACATTAGTAAAAAATCTATGCAACTTAAAATAAATGGAAATTTAACACTTTTATTTGGACAAAAGTTTAATAACTGAAAATTTTTAATGGAACGGTAAGGATTTTAAAATTGAAATGGTTGGGCGGACTTGCAAGACAACTTATCTTGTTAAATATTATTGGAACAAAAAGATCAAAGAAAGAATGTGTATACGGCATATGAATTTGGAATCGGTATGTTAGCTCATTTTAATAGACATTTTAAAAATACATTTTTGAAAAACAATAATGTTAAGAGTGTATTAAAATGTAAAAAGTGAAGTTATATAATAAAAAATATGTTTTAAATTAGATGAAAATTTATTATAAAAGACAAAAATAAAAATAGAAAACAAAATTAATTAATTAATGTTTGGAAATTATATATGCAGAGAAGTTTGCACCACAAGATAGCCAAAGACCTTACAAAATTAATGGATGTGGTGAGGTTCTTTGAAGGGGTCAATTTGACAATGAAATTATGTGATTAATAATTTATGTTTTGTTTTGTTTCATAATTTTCCACATTCTCTCTTCACCTTGCATGGTTGTGAGGTCTGTTTCTGATTTGATAGAAGGGCGTCATTGTGTAGGCTACATCAAATACAAGTCTTTGTAGATTAGGGAAAGTAGACGATTCCAGATCATTTGCGTCAGTAGAAAAATAATTTTACTTTGGTTAGTTTATCCTTTAAATTCTTTTGGCTATTTCTCATAATTTGCTCATTTTTATTGTACCATCGTTTATTTTTATAGTGCATTGATGGTGAAAACTACAAGTCTTTTCGAACCAAGTGTTATTCTCTTCGTTATTATAAAGACATAACGTAACGAGATATGCTTATTGCGTCGTGCAATGGTTCATTGCCACAAGTAACATATTTAGTTGATATCGAAATAAACTCATTTTACCGTTTTAATATATGAGTGATACATGCAAATCATTTTTGTATGGAAAGTAATAAAGTCAATTAGTCAACTTGCATTGTCTACACGCAAATAACAAGGACTTGCAAGTTGGCCAATAAAGAAGGTGTCAATCTCAATCCTCTAGTCATTTTAGCCGAAGACCTTCTTTAGTGAGTATGCAAATCATTTTCATTTGCAAGAATTCCACGCACAAGTTGGTCAATTCGTCAACTTACATCTTAATGTTGAAATATTTTATTGTAATTGTCTAAAATCAACACAACGTATACAAAAAATGTAATAGAAAATCTATTTATAAGAATTTTACGCATATACAAAATAAAACCAAAAAAGAAAATAGTAGTTCTATTCGCAAGAATTTTAAACATATATTTCTACATAGAATTAATGATATTTTTGAGTTACATAATGAGCAAATACAACCAAAAAAGGAAATTGTGTATATATATATATATAATAGTGGTTCATGGCCTCCACCCAGGACCTTTCCATAGTGCATCACCAAATCCAAATGGGAAAGATTATCCTTTTCTTACTGTTTCTTGCAGTAGCACTTCAATACTGCTTCGCACTGCCATTGATGAGCACTTCCTCCACAGACGAGGCTGCTCTTTTAGCCATCAAATCTCAAATTACATTTGATCCCTCCAACATCTTAGCCACCAATTGGACCAAAGGCTTCTCCTTTTGCAATTGGATTGGCATCACTTGCAACCACAAGCACCAAAGGGTATCAGCCTTGAACCTTTCCGGCGAAGGATTGAAAGGCACCATAGCCAAAGAAGCTGGGAATCTCTCATTCCTTGTTTCTCTGGACATCAGCAACAACAATTTCCATGGCTCCATTCCAGAACAGATTGGCCATTTACAGCGATTGCGAACTTTATATATGCAGCTCAATGAGTTCAGTGGTCATATTCCTGAGAGCTTTGGATTCCTAACCAGAATTCAAGACTTATTCTTATATAATAACAGTCTCAATGGACCTATTCCTCCTGCCATTTTCAACATTTCTTCGTTTCGGGTTATTACTTTCATGTACAACTTCCTCCATGGGAGTCTACCTGAGGATCTCTGTAGTAATCTCCCAAAATTGGAAAGCTTCAATGTCTCGTTCAATAGGCTAAGGGGGCCAATTCCAGCTTCTCTTTCTCAATGTTCGGAAATCAAGTTTCTTGATATGTCACACAATGAATTTACAAATTCCATACCTGAAAATATTGGAAACCTGTCAAAACTGGAGCGGTTGTATATTGGTTTCAACAATTTGACTGGTATGTATATAAGACTTTTCTTTTTCTTGGAATCACTTTAACATGCCCATCCTTCATCTCATATATAATTCAAATGTAACCAATTTTCATTTTATATTTTTTGGTCTAAGTTTGCTCTTCTTTATTTTCAGGCAAGCTACCTTCTACGTTGTTTAATATATATTCCATGAAAATTTTAAGTGCTGGATATAATTCGATATCAGGCAGACTTCCAGGAGATATTTGCAAGAAAAGCATGAACCTTGAACAGTTGCTTCTTTCTAACAATTCGATAATCGGACAAATACCTTCTACTCTGTCATATTTTCAATCGCTAAAACTTATTGATATGCTTAGCAACAATTTGGAAGGAAGAATTCCAACTGGAATATCGAATATGTCATCGCTTCAATATTTATATTTGGACTACAACAACTTGAAAGGTACCGTTCAACTTCATCGTCTTTATTCCCTCTCAGCTAACTTTTTTTTAAAGGTTGGTGTTAAGTTGTACATATAACTGTTTTGAATGACATGTATGTAATAGCCACATTTAGTGCATGAATTGTTGGAAATGACAATTTTGAAGAAGCTTAATTGGCAAGTTCATTAAAATCACATTGTATATATCTATATTACTTGTTTGCCTTCTTGTAGATGTTGGCGTTAACTTCCAAATACTTTTGTTTTGAGGGAAATTTAGATTTGAATTTAGGAAATTCTTCCTTTTTGTTTATTGTGCGAGTCAAGTTTCTTGGCTTATTTTTTATTTTCTCTGTCTCATTCAAAGAGTTCACTTTGTATTACTAAAAATAATAATACAATATGGACTCTTTGAATGGGACGGAAGGAGTACTTTATTTTAATAAAAGATTATCTTGCTATTTAATTGAAAAAAGAAATTTTTTTTTAATAGGGGCAGTAAAGTTTTTAAAAAGATAAAGGAATGTATAATTTTCCTATAATTTTTAAAAAGGGTGGTAAAGTATTGGCTAAAAATTGTATAATAAAAATATTTTAAATATATAATTTAATTTAATGTAAAAATTACAAAAATGGTATTTTAAGTTGGATATAGCATGTCTTATATTGGAAAAAAAAAGTTAGCGTTAATTAGTAATTAAATACTCTGTTTGCTATTTTTGAAGGGAAACTGGATGATGTCATAAGTCCGGGAAATTCCTCTGCCTGGAAAGAAATAAGTTTGTTTGTGAACAGATTCATAGGAAACTTGCCGAAAGATCTATGCTTTGAAACATCCAAATCTGGAGGTTTTAGATGTTGGTGAGAATCTACTTGCAGGCCGAATTCCTTCGAGTCTATCCCATTGCAGTACACTTCAGTACCTTTTCTTGGATTCTAATAACTTTACAGGTAATATTTTTATTTTTTATTTCCATCTATTAATTATGTTGTAAATCGAGCAATAATCAAAATAACTTTATCAAGATATCAATGTTTTTAATCACGCAGGAGGCATACCAATTGGACTTGGAAACATGTCTGCACTTCAATATCTATATCTCTCTAACAATAGTTTGACAGGTATGTAATAGTCACATTCCCTTTACTCTACCAAATAAACTGTCAAAAAAATAAATGATATTAAATTGAGCAAACAATTTAACAGTTTCATTTTCATTCTATCTCTGCTCCCTCTTAGCCTTCTTGTAAACGTTGGCGTTAACTTTTAAATACGTTATTTATTGTTTTGGCAGGTAAATTAGATTTGAATTAAGAATAATTTTTTATATATATATTTATTGTGGGGGTCAAGTTTCTTAGCCTATTTTTAAATTTTGATTTTTGATTTTATTTAAATAAAAGGTAAAACAATCATGCTATTAATTAAACAAATATGGTGGTAAACTAAAATTCATTTTTGTGATACTATTAAATAATAAAATTTATTGTATTTGATGAATATGCTAAGAAAGAGTTATTTTGTGAAATAATTACCAAGCATGAAAATACTATTAAATAAATATAAAATGAAAAAAAAATAGAACATATCTTAGAAAGGAGAATTTTAAATTAGCAGACAAGTTTACAGATTCATTTTTGGCTTCTCATAATGTTGGCGTTAATTTGTTTATTGCTTTGGTTAGGAAATTAGATTTGAAGTTCGGAAATTCCTCTTCGTTGAGGAATATATCTTTGGGAAGAAATGGATTCTATGGAAACTTGCCTAAACATCTATGCTTCAGTCATCCAAACCTGATGTCCTTAGACCTTTAACTTACTTACAGGCAAAATTTCTTCTAGTTAATTTTAAAGTAAATTAAAATAAATTTTTTATTTTTCTGATAATGTAAACAATAAAATTTTTTTTTCATTTGATGAGTATGTTAAGAAAGAGTTATTTTCGTGAAATAATTAAATAGTATGAAAAAGTATAAAATGAACCAGAAATAGAATATATGCTAACATTCTTTAGGCGTAAAAAATGATGCCATGGTTAAAGATAAATTTATAAACCATTTAATTTCATGTAAAAATTACAAAAATGGTATTTTAAGTTGGATATAGCATGTCTCTTATATAGGATAAAAAGTTGGCGTTAATTGGTAAATACTCTGTTTGCTATTTTTGAAGGGAAACTAGATGATTTCATAAGTCTGGGAAATTCCTCTGCCTTGAAAGAAATCTATTTGTCAACGAATAGATTCTTTGGAAACTTGCCGGAAGATCTATGCTTGAAACATCCAAATCTGGAGTTTTTAGCTATTGGTGAGAATCTACTTGCAGGCCGAATTCCTTCGAGTCTATCACATTGCAGTACACTTCAGTCCCTTTACTTGTATAGTAATAACTTTACAGGTAATATTTTTATTTTTTACTTCCATGTATTAATTATGTTGTAGTGCAATAATAAAAATAACTTTATCAACATATCAATATTTTTAATCACGCGGGAGGCATACCAATTGGACTTGGAAACATGTCTGCACTTCAAGGTCTAACTCTCTCTAACAATAGTTTGACAGGTTTGTAATAGCCACATTCCCTTTACTCTACCAAATAAACTGTCAAAAAAATAAATGATATTAAATTGAGCAAACAATTTAACAGTTTCATTTTCATTCTATCTCTATTCCCTCTTAGCCTTCTTGTAAATGTTGCCGCTAACTTTTAAACATGTTGTTTACTGTTTTGGCAAGTAATTTAGATTTGAATTAAGAATATTTTTTTAATATATATTTATTGTGGGGGTCAAGTTCCTTGGCCTATTTTAAAATTTTTGTTTTTTATTTAAATAAAAGGTTATCCAATCCTTCTATTTAATTTAAAAAAAAATGATGGTAAACTAAAATTTATTTTTGTGATACTATTAAATAATAAAATTTATTGTATTTGATGAATGTGCTAAGAAAGAGTTATTTTGTGAAATAATTACCAACGATTAAAATACAATTAAATAAATATAAAATGAACCAAAAATAGAACATATTTTAGCATTCTTTATGTCTCGAGTTAAAAGATAAATTAATACACCATTTTAATGTAAAAGTTACACTGACATGCTATTTTAAGTTGGAAATAGCGTGCCTTATATGGGGAAAACAAGCTGGCTTTAATTAGTAAATACTCTGTTTGCAATTTCTGAAGGGAACATATATAGATGATTTAAGTTGGGGAACTTCCTCTACCTTGAAAGATATCAGTTTGAGAGCAAATATATAAATTTTTTGGAGGAAGATCTATGCTTCAGATATCCAAATCTGGAGATTTTAAGCGTTAGTAATAACCTACTTGGCGGCTGAATTCCTTGGAGTCTTTCACATTGGAATGCACTTCAGCTTCTTTACTTGTATTATAATAACTTTACAGATAACTTTATTTTGATTTCCATCTACTAATCATCTTATAGTAGTGTAAGAATCAAAATAACTTTATCAATATTTTTAATTAATCATGCATGAGACATACCAATTGGGATTGGAAATCTATCCACACTTCAAATTCTAGGTCTCCATAAAAATAGCCTGACAGGTATGTGATAGTTACATTTTTTTTTTATTTATGTCAAATGTACAATTACAAAGGGGAATTTTAAATTAGCAAGCAAGTTTACAGATTCATTTTCAATGTTTCCCTCTTGGGCTTCTCATAATGTTGGCGTTAATTTATTTATTGCTTTGGCTGGGAAATTAGATTTGCATTTCGGAAATTAATCCTCTTCCTTGAGGACTATTTCTTTGGGAAGAAATAGATTCTTTGGAAGCTTGCCTAAAGATCCATGTTTCATACATCCAAAATTGGAGTATTTAATTTATACCTTGGTCTTTATTTTGACTGTTAAAAAAATTGAAACAATTTTAAATATTAGATTATTGTAGTCAACATTATTAACATGCATAAATGCAGGACGCATACCAGTAATATTGCAAACATTTCTGGACTTCGAATTCTACGTCTGAAGTCAAATAACTTTACTGGTGAAATTCCTCGGTCACTATTTACCATGTCTAGTTTAAAAGATTTACGCCTGTCCGATAACCAACTTGTTGGTAACGTTTCTTTATTGCTTGATCTTGATGGAAATTATTGAGAATCTGTATGAGACAACATTTAGAGATGAAAAGTGAAGCAAACTTCCGTATGTTGCTAATTTTCTTATTTTTAAATACCAAAGAAACATCATTTTTGTGTATATGACTCAAAATACTATAATTCTATTACAATATATATATATATATATTACAAAATGTTATAATTTAATTTTCTAACTTCATCCCTCCTCCAATTGGACCTTAGATTTCTCTCGAACCGTTTCATATTTTTTCTCCATCCTCTACAATAGCCTGAGATTGATTTTCTTCTATCGGCCTTTTGAGGTTAAACACCTCTCGTTTGGCCTTTGGTTGCTCTCAAGGTCATTCACCAATTTGGCCCTAGGTGCAGACACGTTCTAAATTTTTTATCACACTTTTGTATTTTCTTGAAATAGAACTCTGTTCGCCCTAGATGGAATGACCGAAGAATGAAAGAAAAAGCATCACACCGGAGCTATCTCTGGACAGAATGGGATGTAACTAGTGGAAATAATATTTTTTTCACCAACGTACTACACCTGCCCACTTAACAATTAACTCAGCAAATAACAAGAAACACAAAAGAGCTTAAAACATGTGAATATTCTAAACTCTTTATCCTGCATTTATCTATCAAATCTGGAAGCACAGAAAATTAGTCACTAAAATGATGGTAAATAAATCAACCAAGTTAATCAGAGTATCACCGAAGAAGTATTAAAATGTAAAAAATGTAATTGAATAGTTAAAATGTGTATTAAATAAGATGAAAAATTATCACAAAATATAAAAGTATAGAAAAAAAGAAAAGAAAAAGCAGTTAACGAAATTAAGTAATGTTTGGAAGTCATGCAGAGAAGATAGCCAGAGACCTTACTAATTAATGGAGATGGTTTGAAGGGTCAATTGACAATGAAACCGGAACTTCATGTCATGAATTTCTTATGTTATCTTTTGTTTTGTTTCATATTTATGCAAGGTCGTTGTTGCGTAGGCTACATCAAATATACAAGAATTTCTAGAATATTTTATTTTTATTTTTATAGAAAATTCTTTGTAGATTAGAGAAAGCATTCGAGTAGTCCTCACTTCTAAACGTAATTTTACTTTGTTTAGTTTATATCCTTTAAAATATTTAAGTTACGTTTGTGCATCGTTTATTTTTATTGTGCATAACGAGGCAGGCTCATTGTGATGTGAATATGAGACTTAGCCAAAGCACTGTGAACATATGTGGATGCGTTCATTGAGTAAATTAATATAAAAGACAAGATGCAAATCATTTTCGTTTACCAGAATTCCACACGTATTTTGGTGGGAGGTAAGTCAATTGGTCAACTTACACTGTTGCCTTCCTAAATGACAAGAATCCAATTGATTTATTTGAAATATTTTATTCTAATTGTCTAAAATTAACAACACCTATACAGGAAATGTGATAAAAGATTTTTTTCTCGGATATGTAAAAGCATTTCTAGGAGATTAAAAATTAAATTTATAATTTACTATTAATTGGATGTACTAGTTTTAAAGATGCATTCAGTAATTAGACAATGCAGAACCGACAACGATAACGATAGCGATGCAAATATATATCACATTCAGTAATTAGCCCACGATGCAAATATTTTTCTTAACGATGCAAATATGAAAGAAGAATCAGCCATCGTTAAGAAAAAGTCATTTATATACCTACCTTAATTAGACGTTGTTCTACATAGTTTCATTATCTTTGCTGTACAACACTGCCTCATGCGTACCGCTAGTGGAGCTCTGCCATTGATGAGCAGCACCTCCACAGATGAGGCTGCCCGGAATCGTTTTCTTAAGACTTTTTTTTTTTTTCATTTCGATTTCTGAAGAAAATGATTTCCCTTTATTATTTTTTTTTCCATTTCGATTTGTGAAGAAAACAATTTCCGGAACTCGTTTTCTTCAAATGATTTCCGACAAGATTGCCTTCACTATATTTTTTTTTTTGGGAAGATGAACAGTGCCGGCGATGTCTGAAATGACGAAATTGCCCCTGAATTTTTTGCCCCATTAGCGACTTAACGTTTGACATGGACGGAGTGGTATTTTTTGAGCGAAATGGAACTTAAGTGTCTGGAAATAGGCACTTTGAAAGAAAGTGTCATTTTCTGCAAAACGCAGTAGTTACGTGGTATTTCATGCATTTCACCCTCCCTTTAGAATTATTTCCCGGCAATGCTATGCATAACATTGGCACTAAGATATGGATTTTTTTGGTCTAGTGGTTATGTTCCGAATCTAGTAGAGGATAGTGAACAATGTTTCACCTAAGGTCTAGAAAAGCCCTAACGCTATTTTTTGAACAAAAAATAATAAAACCGGCCTTATAAAGAAAAGGTTAAATTAGCCTCCAATCTGTTAACCCTCCGTCACATCACTTATTTTTGCTGACTTGGCTTCGACACATCCCTTATATGATTACGCAATTACAACGACCTACAATTTAAGGCAAAGGCAAAAAGACGGTACAAGAATATCATTGATGAGAAGTCTTTTAATATGCCCTTTTCTAAACCAATAATCTGTAAGAATTTAAGAGGAAACTACATGATCTGCATCATTAAAACACAACAAATAATAGCCAAATTGCAAATGAAATTGCCAAAAAGATCTGATTTCGGTTGATCTGATCCGAGTTTCAGCATTTTGGACAATTCGGGGCCTTTTCGTGCAGAATTAATTAAGAACAATAAAGCATTGGAAAATTTAATACTTCCTTTCATTGACTTTGTTTTCAGAGAATCTTTAAACTTACTGCTGAGCCTACATATATAATATATAGTTGGACGAATAAAGATTTAACAATAGTGTTTTTTTTGCATGGTTTGAAATTTCATTTGTTCTATCAACATTGTAGACTTTATTCTCTCTTGATCTTTCTATCTTCGGTTACTTATCATGTACAAGACAATATCTTATTCTAAATAGGAAATTTTTTTTAGCACACCCGCTACATTCTTAAAAATAGTGCAACAAATCAATAGTAAAATAGGAATTAAAATTTATCTTTATTTCTGGGTGTCCTACATGTTTATTGCTCTTCCAAAAAAATTAGCAATTATCTCCCAAATATATTTGGTTGCACCATCCTACGCATGTGGTGCAATTGATGTATGGAACAATCTCTTGAGAATGAGGGAAGATGTGGGTGTCATAGTATTTGAGAGAAGGAAAAAGAGGGGCATCAGTAAAAAGACCATAATTTATTTAGAATAAGAATTGGACAAGTAGAATCCTAAGAATTTGTAGGTTCGAATGTTAGCTTTCAAAAATAAACAAATACTGTAATGACATAGTTTTATTAAAATTTTTTGGGGCACAATAAATATTTGTCAAACTGGTAAGAGGCAATTGAAACATAAGATAAATATAGGTTACAAAAAAAAAAGAAAATAAAAACCTCTTGAAAAAATAGGGGCATGTTATTTACAGGTACCAATTTACTAAATGCAGGTATCATTTAAAAAATTATGGTATTAAAATGAAAAAATTAACCTTTTTCTTTATAAAAACAAAATTATAGGTTCAAAAAACTTGTGCCCGTGGCCTAGTTTAATAGGCGTAAATTTCTAAAACTTACGCATGAGTGAGGCGTAAGTTTAATTACCGCCACAGGCTAGCGGAAGTTTTTAAAACTTCTGCCAGCCTGTGGCGGAAGTTTTCCTCATTCTATTTTTCTTTTTTCTTCTCCGTTCGTTTTTTTTTTCATAACCACAGACCTCCATTCACTTGCGAGGGTCGAAGACCGCCTTCTCTCCTTTTATACAGCAGAATCATCATCGTCTTATAATACTCCCAGCTGTATGTTTGTAATTTTGCAGAAGAAAGAAAGAAAAGAAGATAAAAAGAAAAAAAAAATACCATTCGGCTAAGGTAGGCGAATCTTTTATTTGCAGGACCATTTGTTTGTTTCTGAAACGTTTGAATGTAGGGGTTAGTTATGTCTTTTCATTCTTAAAATTTTTATGTGGTACCTACATTTAGTAAAATGGTAAGCGTAAATGACAATTTCCAAAAAAGACTCCGGTCCTATTAATTTGATGTTTGGAATTAATTGTGCAGAAGTCTGTCCCACAAATTAAAGACCTCACTAATAATTGTGCACAAGTCTTTGAACTTAATTTGAAGGGGTCAATTTGGCAATATTGAAACGTCAAGCCCGACCTTTATTAATGTCATTAATTTGTTAGGTTATGTGTCATAGTTTTCCAGATTGAATGGGATTTTTCTCTTGACTTGTATGCTTTGTGAGGCCTATTTGTGATCCTGACAGAAGGGTCTGTTTCCCCTTTGATTGAATTTTCTCCCAGTGTGATCCTAATAAATAATAAAAAGAAGAAAAAAAAAAGAAAAGCTACAAAATATAACAAGAAATCATTTTCGTTGGGCAAAGTTTTAAAGATATTTATGGGAACTAAGTGAATTTGTCTACTTGCATTAATTAATGTGCATTTATAATTAAATTGGGTGGTCGGACTTGCAAGAATTGGATAAGATGATTTGAAAAAATTGTAGCTTAGGAGACCAAAATCTACCGTACCAAACGGATCGAAAACACAAGTGAAGAAACTGAAAAATCAGCCATGTGTTTAAGTCTTCTGTAAAACATGTACATATAGTTGATAGCAGTTCATTTGTCTTTGATCTGCACATTTTAGGTGAATTATTTTAGCACTTGTTATGACAGTTCTCAAGGGCTTTTGCCCAAGGTTTTAATATTTATTTGCAGTTTTGGAGATCGGACCTAAGGAAAAAAAATGTGAAATTGGAACGGATGGGTCAAGCCTGAAAAGGACATACGATTTGTGGGCTAAATCAAGAAGGAAGCCCATAGGAGAGGTTCGGCCGATTTGCGATAAAGGCAAGAGCAATCAAAGTCAAAAGCAGAAAAAGGAATTGCATGCATGAAAGTTGAATTGATCAAAATTAATTCCGATTGGAATCTGGGTTAAAAATCCAATTGGATTCCAATTAGTCCAAGTGGGCCGAATTACCAATTGGAATCTTAATTAATAATCCAATCCATTGGCCGCCGTGCACACGCAAGGAAGAATGATATGCTGCGAAACTGAAGGGAGAAGCAAATAAGTTTTGGGCAATTACCAATCCAAGGAGGAATTAAAGAGAGAAGTTCGGAGTTACCAAATTTGAACCATGTGCTTAATTAATTCTCCTTATTCCATTAGGAGATTGATTAATTGGTGATTTTGTCTCCCTATATATATGAGATGATTCCTGCGCTAGAAATACAAGTTTTATATAGAATAGTTTTCATAGTTAATTTTATTCTCCACGCAATATACAGTTTCGTTTTAGTTTAGTTTTTCTCTGTTTCAATCGCAACTTTGGATTTTCCTGACAGGCAGCCTACCGTTTGGCCAAACTGGCGGTTGTCAGATCGCGAATTCTGAAATTCCAGTACAGCATTCTCTTTCCTCTTTTAATGTCTTCTTTTATATTAATGTGTTTTGCGTATTTTATTATGAGTAGCTAATTTCTTATTTCTGGTATTATGTAAGAAGCCATAATCCATGCATGTATGAAACCCAAGAATTAATCTAAGGTCTAATAAATTATGTTTCTAAATTACCTGTGTTTATATGTCTAATTACTAATATTCTATTAAGCCTGATCAACTTAGTTTAATCTGGTAGAGTCAGTGAGTGGCACAATTACCGGCCGAGTAGTACAGGATTAATTGAGTGATAATTTCTAATGCATCGTCAGTAGGAATTATTAGTTTTGGGTTCTTCTAGTTCTTAATGCTTCTATTTGTTAATTAATAAGGTTTGCGGGGACTCGCGGTCTGTTAGTTAACGTAGTTAGAGAATAATTCATTTGCGGGGACTCGCAGTAATACTATAACTGAAACGGCATAGGTAATTAGACAAGTTAAAAGGTTCATGATTGCATGCATGAATTATGGTGGATTTACATAATACCGGAATTTCTTTTCATTAATTGATACTTCCTAAGTCTTTACTTTCATTATTAGTTTAATTGTTATTTTTACGTGACAACTCTAAGGTCTCTTAAGAGACGCAAAAGTGACTACTAGTTATAGTTTGGTTTTATTTGCACGTCAATTGGAATTTGAATTAAATTGCAGTCTCTATGGATCGACCATGTCTACTATTGTGCTATATATTTTTAGCATCTTATTTGTAGGTTTTAAACAGTACTTTTACTGTATTTGGTAGACCCACGACAAGTCATATCAGTCTTTCAACAGGACACCACCTATGGAGAAAAGTATCACTATATTGTTACTTTTTTTTTTTCATTAATACAATTCTGCCTCATGAGTGCTAGTGGAGCTCTGCCATTGATGAGCAGCTCCTCCACAGATGAGTCTGCTCTTTTAGCCTTAAAATATCAAATAACATTTGATCCGTCCAACATCTTAGCCACCAATTGGACCAAAGGCTCCTCATTTTGCAATTGGATTGGCATCACTTGCAACCACAAGCACAGAAGGGTGGCGGCCTTGAACCTTTCTGGTGTAGGATTGAAAGGTACAATAGCCAAAGAAGTTGGGAATCTCTCATTCTTTGGTTTCTCTGGACATCAGCAATAACAGTTTCCATGGCTACATTCCATATCAGATTGGCCATTTAAAACGATTGCAAATTTTAAATATGCAACCCAATGAGCTTAGTGGGCAGATTCCTGAGAGCCTTGGATTCCTTTCCGGATTTCAGAATTATTATTGTCTAACAACAGTCTCAGTGGACATATTCCTCCTTCCATTTTCAACATTTCTTCCTTTCGGGTTATCAATTTCTTGGGCAATAAACTTCATGGGAATCTACCTGTGAATCTTTGCACCAATCTTCCCAAACTGAAAAGCTTTAATGTCGCATATAATGATCTAGGGGGGCCGATTCCAGCTACTCTTTCTCAATGCTCGGAGATGAAATTTCTTTCTTTATCACACAATGAATTTACAAATTCCATACCTGAAAATATTGGAAACCTATCAAAACTAGAGGAGTTGTATATTGGTTTCAACAATTTGACTGGTATGTAAGACTTTTATTTTTCTTGGAATCACTATAACATGCTCATCCTTCATCTCATATAATGTGCAAATGTAACCAATTTTTATTATATATTTTTTGGTCTAAGTTCGCTGTTCTTTATTTTCAGGCAAGCTACCTTTGACGTTGTTTAATATATATTCCATGAAATTTTTAAGTGCTAGGTATAATTCGATGTCATGCAATATTCTTCCTTGGGATATTTTTGCAACAAAACAGTGAATCTTGAATCCTTGATTCTTTCTAACAATATGATGACTGGACCTATACCTTCTACTCTGCCATATTGTCAATCGCTACAAGTGATTTTTTTGTCTAACAACTATTTCGATGGAGGAATTCCAAATGGAATTTGAATATGTGGTCGCTTCAGTATGTGTATCTGGGCTCAAACAACTTGACAGGTACCGTTCAACTTCATCGTCTCTATTCCCTCTTAGCTTGCCTTATTTTAAAAGTTGGTGTTAAGTTATACATATAAATACTCTATTTTATGGTTTTGGCAGGGAAATTAGATTTGAGTTCAGGAAATTCATCTTCCTTATATGTCATGGCTTTGGGAGGGAATGGATTCTATGGCACCTTGCCAGAAGATTTCGGCTTCAGATATCCAAATATACGGCTGTTAGAGCTTCGTTTTAACCACCTTTCTGGGAAAATCCCTTCTAGTCGTTCACGTTGTAGTGCACTCTACAACTTTGAGTTGAGTTTCAATAATTTTACAGGTATCTTTGTTTTGACTTCCAACCCTAAATCATTGTATAATGCAAAAAATTAAAATAATTAATTTCTCAAGAAATTTACAATATTTTTGATTATGCATGCAGGAGACGTACCTGTTGAGATTGGAAACATCTCTGCACTCCAATTTCTATTTCTCCATCACAATAACCTAACAGGTATGTAGCAATCATGTTTCATCTACCTCTCACTTCTTCAAGTTTATCTGCATTAATTTCGGAAGAAATGAGTTCTTTGGAAGATTGCCTAAATATCTACGCTTTTGACCCACGTTTTAACTTACTTGCAGGCAAATTTCCTTCTTTTATTTCACGATGCACGGCACTCTTGGCCGTTGACTTGAGCTTCAATATCTTTAGAGGTATATATCTTTATGTTAATTGTAAAATATTGAAACAATTTTATTATAATCAACATTTTTAATATGCATACATGCAGGAGGCTTACCCGCTGATATTGCAAACATTTCTGGGCTTCAAATTCTACGTCTAATGTCAAATAACCTTTATGGTGAAATTCCTCCGTCATTATTTAACATCTCTACTTTATACGATTTACGGCTGCCCGGGAACCAACTTGTTGGTAACCTTTTCATTGCTGGAAAGTATTGAATCGGCCATATATGTGTCCATATTGACTCTCGATCATCGATCGGAATCTGTATAAGACAACATTTAGAGACGAAAAGTGAAGCAAACTTCTATATGTACCGGTTCATGCTTATTCATATGGATGTGTGATTTTTTTTTTTACCCCCCTTAAATACCAAAGAAGTTCATTCACAGTATATATACAATTTCCTTCTTTCGATAGTCCAATTTGAAAATTGCACAACTTATTGTACAAAAATAAATATTATATTGGGCAACAGTGTCTTCCCATTCATTAAAACTACTTGGGCACTGTAAATATTTATCAAACTCGTGGGGTCATTATTATTAATAAGAAATTAATCATTTAATCATAGGAAGATGAAGAAATTAATTCTACAAAATTGAAGAGCATCTTGTAATGGTGCCACTAAAAGACCGTAACTGCGAACTTACTACGGCCATGTACAAACTCGCAAACTTCCAAAGTGAATTACATAACGTTTACGAGAAAGTGCTCGTAAATTTTTTTTTGATTTTTAATTTTTGTAATTTCTTTTTTTTATTTCTCAATGAAACAGTTACCTAATCCCATACTAAAAGATAATACTCTTTTATGCATGTTAATGTACAACCTTCTAAAATATATAACTAATTTGATACTACTTGTCTCCTTAATGTCGTTACATTTTACAATATTTAAAAGTTAAAACAAAAAATAATTTTTAAAGTGTAAAGAAATCATAAATTAGTGGTTTGTCAAATATGCGAATCATTTTGGTTGGGTAGAATTCCAAACACGTGTATTCTGGTGGGACTCTAAAGACAATAACCACAGCTAGGAGGAGACTAACAACTAATTCCAAGAGTCACTGACAATAAGAAAACAAAAAATTGTTTACTCTTTTTCATTATTTGTTAATAAGGGTAAAAATCATGAAACTATCCAAAACCATGAGGGGTCTTAATGATTTAATTTTCTGTTAAATGAACACTTCAGTCCAAAATCATGAGGGAGAAACTGTCAATTTTAAAAGCATAGTAAAGAAACTATCCAAAGCAAGAAACCACAAGGAGAAAACTGTATTTTACCCTATAATATATGATTTGTACAAAATAAAGTGATAGTGTGAGCTAATTCCGAGAAAAACATGATAGGATAGGAAAATGCTACAATAGATTTTTTTTTTCTTCATTCCTTTTATATATATATATATATACATCGTGCATGCATGTCAACCATGGGCGATCCTTAAGCTTCGAAGGCCCTGGGACAAAATAAATAAAAGGGACCCCAAAGGAAAATATAATATGATAATTTAATAATTTCAATTAATTTTAAAAAAATCATAACGTGGGCTTTCAACAACAACAAAAGAAGAAAAAAAATTTCACTATTGCAGCAACCATTTTCAAACAAAAATAAACTTGGGCCTTGTGTTGATAAAAGAAAAAAAAAATTCACTCTTGTATCAAGTTTAAAAAAAAAAAAGCAAATATGCACCTTGGATGTGGGCTTTGAACTAAACTGAATAAAATATGGGTCTCAATATAAATTTTTATGAGCCACAAACAATACTACATTATACTACATTTATAGAATAATTAGGCCCCTGCAATCATTGGGCACTGGACGATCGCATGAGCTGCCCAGCCTTATGGAAGCTAGTAAAGTCAGTTAGTCAACTTGCATTGTCGATATCCCAAATAACAATGAATTAATTGGATGACAGTGATTGAATAAGATGGTCTAAAATATGTGAAAAGTATATTTTGAAGGATTGGGGGTCTTTTCGTGGAGAATTAAGAGGAACAAAGGAATGGAAAACTTAATAGTTCCCTTCCTGGCTTTGTTTTGAGTGAATCTTTAAACTTACTGATCAGCCTACATAATTGTACTTCATCTCTTTATCTGTTGCACGTAATAGTTGGATGAATAAAGGTTTAACAACATTTTATTTTTATTTTTTCCTTCTTTTACCCGCATTAGAAGGTTTGATAGGTCATTTGAGATAGTTGTGCAAATTTCAAAATTATTGAGGTCAAAAAATAATATAAGAAGACCCTTTAATTCTGGGATAAGAAATTCTTGGCCAAAATGATAATAACTATTAATTATGGACAGAAAACATAGAAATAAAAATAAGAAAATTTTTGTTTGATTATTATTTGGTCCATGTATAATTTTTTTTAGTTTTTCAAATCAGTCTAAATTACCGTTGTCTCTATGGATTTGTCAACAAAAAATCTTCTACTGCCAGTAAGAAGACTAAAATCTCCAAATAAAGTAAAGAAATTGGATCACAATTGCCACAACAAAAACATGAGAGACGAAAAGTGCAATTTTCTCTATATTCTTTAATATAAGTATGACTACTATATTTGGACAGAAGAGGCGGTTTGTTTTGTAAGAAGTAATTCACGACCTCCACAAGACGCCACCACTTATATATAGTCCACTAGGAGATAAAATATTTTTGTCTACTCCCCATTTATTTTTCATGTCTACTCTCACAATAAAAGGTGAGATTAACATATCATTTCATGAAATTAACTTCCTATTACGAGATGGTAGATAGGAAAGACAAGATCGGACAAACAGAAAATCTCATGGGAGGTAGAAACAATAATCGAAATCTCATCCAACCGGCTCTGAATGCAAAGGGTCAATTTCACCATGAAAATTCATGTCATTATAATTTGTCTATTGCTACGCTATGTTTCCTTTTTCTTCTAATATTTCCAAAACGAGTGGGATTTATTTCTTGACTAATATTTGAATGACATACAGAAGAGGTCCGTGTCATTTATATACCTTAATTAGACGTTGTTTACCTTAGAACACCCCAATGGGGAAGATTACTATATTTTTACTCATCTTATTTGCAATACAAAACTGCCTCATGACTACTGCTAGTGGAGCTCTGCCATATATTGATGAGCAGCTCCAGCTCCTCCACAGATGAGGCTGCTCTTTTAGCTATTAAGTCTCAAATTACATTTGACCCTTCCAACATCTTAGCCTCCAATTGGACCAAAGAAACCTCCATTTGCGATTGGATTGGCATCACCTGCAACCACAAGCACCAGAGAGTCGCAGCTTTGGACCTCTCCGGTGGAGGATTCAAGGCACAATTAATGGCTAAAGAAGTTGGGAATCTCTCCTTCCTTGTCTCCCTAGACATCAACAATAACTATTTCCATGGCTACATTCCATATCAGATTTGCCTTTTAAAGCAATTGCGAACTTTACATATGGAGCTCAATGACTTCAAAGGGCAAATTTCTGAGAGCTTTGGATTTCTGACTAGAAATCAAGAATTAATCTTGTATAATAACAGTGTCAGTGGAGCAATCTCTCCTACCATTTTCAATATTTCTTCCTTTCGAATTATTGATTTCAAGCACAACTTCCTCGATGGGAGTCTACCTGAGGATCTTTGTAGTAATCTACTGAAATTGGAAAGCTTCAATGCCTCATTTCATAGACTACGAGGGGGATCAATTCCAGCTACTCTTTCTCAATGCTCGGAAATCAAATTTCTTGATATGTCATACAATGAATTTACAAATTTCCACTACAAGAAAAGTTGCCACTAGTGACACTATTTTTGTGACACCTTTGCATATGTGTCACGAATTTTGCTACATTTAGAGGTGTTATTACATTTTATTACATTTATAGGTGTCATTATCTAATATTATTACATTAGGAAATGTCATTAAAATTTATTACACTTACAAATGCCACAAAATTTGTTACATTTCAAGGTGTCATTAAATTTTATTACACTTATAGGTGTCATTGTCTAAAATTATTACATAAGAAAAGGTCATTAAAATTTATTACACTTACAAATGTAACTAAATTTGTTACACTTCATGGTGTCATTAAATTTTATTATACTTATAGGTGTTATTATATAAAATTACTACATAAAGAAATGTCATTAAAATTTATTACACTTACAAATGTCACAAAATTTGTTACATTCTATGGTGTCATTAAATTTTATTACACTTATATGTGTCATTATCTAAAATTACTACACACAGAAATGTCATGAAAATTTACTACCTTACAATACTACAAAATTTACTATTCTTATTTTAAAACTTTTAATTAGAGTGAACAACAATGGAGCATATAAAACGAAATTCAATATATTTTTAATTAATTAATTGATTACTTAGATTTATCATTATTATTATTAGTTAGTGCAATCTCGTGATTACTGATTTCTAGATTAATTAAAAGTTTTAAATTGAAGTTCACTGACTTTAGACATTGTGTTTCCTGTATTAGTTTTGAATCATTTGACTCTGTTGACCATTTCACCTCTAGGGCGACAAAGGGAAACAAAACCATTGACTTTACACACTGTTGACCATTTCATTTTCCTTTCCTCTCCTCCCATAGCTTCGCCCCCCACACGCTCACTCTCTCATAGACACATACGTCAGCCCCTTGCGCCGCGCAGGAGCACAGCAGCCTCGCCGCCTTCGCCGATCGCCGGTCGCCGATTGCCGATCACTGATCACATCTTCACAGTAGCACTCGAGCAAAAGCAACGCTCAAGGCTGCACCACCATCGGCTACAAAATCCAAGTAATAAGAACTAGATTGTGTTTTTCTCTTTTCATAATGAATCGAAACTTGTGTGTATATATAGCAAATGATTGTAATATTCTTTTAATGTTGTTTGTGCCTTGGTTGATGCGTTGAATTTCATGTTTTATAGCGAAGGATTGGAATTTAATTTCAATGTAGTTTATGTCTAGTTGATGCGTTCATAGTTGCTGGATTGCAATTGGATATTGATAGAGTAATTTGTGAAAGTTTTGTGGGTAGAATTTTATTTTCTATAAGCATATTAGCTGTTTTGGTAGGAATTAAAGCCATGCCCAGGCCTGTTGGAAGTTGCGACTCCATCCCCATTGTTAGTAACTAATTAAGGTAAGGAAGAGCTCAGCTCATAATTTGACTCTTCATCATCTGGTTCTTTAACTTGAAAGGGATTGTGTAAATATTTGAGTAAACAGTTAGTAAATATGATGTTGAAACATAGACCTTTTGCTTTAATGATATGTCCATTATTTACAAAAAGAAGGAAGAGTGAGAGGGGGGGGGACGAATAGGAGGACAGGGGAAAGATGAGTAGACAGATGGATTGTTAAGGTTAGTTGCAAACTCATTTTACTCACTAAGTTCCAACTATTCGATCTATATTCACTTAAGATTTGTCTTTCTGGAATATTCTTGCCATTCCAAAATCTGCTATTTTGGGTTGCATCTGATTGTTCAATAAAATATTCCTTGCTTTTAGGTCTCTGTAGATTACAGTTAATCTTGAATATTCTTGCAGATACAAGATCCCCAGAGTCACTCCCTCAATGATTTGAACACATTTTTCCCAATTCAAGTATAATCTGTTGATAGGATCTATACCAAATGATGTAGTAAAGAATCAATTCATACTGCATGAATTAGCAAAGAAACCCTGTTACACCAAAAATAAAGAGATTGAAGCAGATTGAGCTGCGAAAAGTGGGATGACTTACCGTAGATGTAGAAATCCAAGCTCTCATTGGGCATGTATTCATATATGCAGTATCCCAATATCCTCACAATATTTATGTGCTGAAGTCTAGCAGTAAGTACTTCAGTTTTGAATTCTTCACTTCTTGTTTAGAAGTTTCAGAAAGCCTTTTAACAGCTATTTCCTGGCCATTTTTAAGTGTACCCTGAAAAGTAAGATTTCATTCACTTGGTCTTTTATGCATTGGTAGATCATGTAATAATGAAGTTTTGCTACCCTAATCCATCTACAAACGGTGTATCCTTATGCCAGATTGTAGCTGGCTTCACTTAGATCTCTCTTCTCCTGCATTTCCTCTCAACTCTCTAAATCAAACTTATAAAGGAAAAGGGTAAAGCTTAAAGGAACCCTTTTATTTTTTGTTTGAGTTTTTCAACTTTTACTACTCCACCACTTTAGGGCTCTGGGCTAGTGATCTAGCTGCTTTGAGAGCATTTTCTCTTTTGGGTTTTACTTGTTGTCCTCATCTAAATTGAGCAGGGATACTGAGCTTAAAGCATTCCAATAGAGGGAGAGGTTGCTTTGATCATCTTCTCCAATAGAGAAAAGCTCTATGAGTTTTGCAGTAGCTCTACGTATTATACCAAAGTCTCGTTGCCATGCATGCTACATTTTGTTATGATGCCATATTGAGTCTTAGTTTGTTCATTTTCTTCTCCGATTAGTTTTTGCTCTCTCTGGTTGTGGGATAGCACCATAAAGAGGTAATATATTAATATTGGCTTGTGTAATTTTAATGTAATACTCATTATCAATTTGAAGATCCATCTAATGAATTATGGTTGGTTTTATGATATGGATGTGAATTATGGTATCATTGTTTCACACATTCCTTGAATAAGCATTTAGTTTGTCACAGTTTCTGGATACTTCAGATTTATTTTTGTTGTTTCTTCAAAATTTCATCGTCTCTGTTTTGGATCAATATGTTATCCCAGCCAATATTTGGATACCTGCTAAATATTTTACTTTCTAATCAACTTTGATGTCCTATCACTGAGAGTGCCTATCATCTATGTGCCTGAGGTTGCTCAAATTCAACAGTTTAATTGTATGAAGTTGTATGTTATCTTATTCATGTTCAGTTTTCCGTTCTCCCAGTAAAAGAGTTGTGTTTGGAGTTAAACTGAAATATTGTTTCCTAGCATGCTACATTTCCTTCTCTTGATGATACCATATTGAGTCTTAGTTTGTTTTCATCTTCTCTGATTAGTTTTTTCTCTCTCATCAGCTCATGACTACACCCTTCTGTTTCTTCTTCCTACTTTAACACTTTTAAATTGATCAGGAGGAATTTGATTTCTATTTCTTTTTTCCTCTGTCGAATTGTTTAGCAAAAATTGATTATGGGTTATTCCCTGAATTTGCAGATTAATTCTAGATAGAGAATGACCTGACGCTAAGCATCAGAAATCAAGTTTCTACTGGTAAGTTCTCACTATTCGATGAAACAATTACCTGATATCTTATATGCATTCTTTCTGTGCCTCTCTTTAATAATCTTATTAACTATATGTGCCAGGTAGGAAACAATGCCTTCATTTTTTATTATGTGGGTAGAATAGTGTCTCTCTTCTTTTCATGAGCTTAATTAGTTGCCATTTTTATACCCATATATGTCTTATTAGGTTGTAAAATATAATGTCAAATACACACTTTTATTAGAACAGAATAATAAATATTCCAATAATCGAGGATTTTCCGTAGATTTGAACAGTTTGGAAGGAGGAATTCCAAATGGAATTTCATACACACTACCTGGACGTTGTATAATATATATACCTGGACGTTGTATTTCATATTGTACTTCGCTACAAGGATTTTCCGTAGATTTGAACAGTTTGGAAGGAGGAATTCCAAATGGAATTTGGAATATGTCGTCGCTTCAAGTTTTAGATCTGGGCTACAACAATTTGAAAGGTACCATTAAACTTCATCGTCTTTATTCCCTCTCAACTAGCCTTATTTTAATATATATATATATATGATGTGCCGGTTTGCCCTTTAGTCCAACCTGAGGCCCAATTACTAAGCATGTTAAATTTACCGGTACCAATTCACTAAATACAGGTATCATTTAAAAAATTATGGTGTTAAAATGAAAAAATTAACGTTTTCCTTTAAAAAAAATTATAGGTTAAAAAAACCTGTGCCCGTGGCTGGGCCAGCCAGTGGAAATTTATGCTTGAGCGAGGGGTGGAAGTTTTCCTCATTCTATTTTTCTTTTTTCTTCTCCGTTCGTTTTAGTTCGTCACCACAGACCTCCAATTTCAGTTGCAAGGGGTCGGAGACTGCCTTCTCTCCTTTTAAACAGCAGAATCGTCATCGTCTTAAAAATACTCTCAAGTGTATGTTTTGAATTTTGCAGAAGAAAGAAGGAAAAGAAGAAAAAAAATAACATTCGGCTAAGGTAGACGAATCTTTTATTTGCAGGACCATTTGTTTGTTTATGAGATGTTTGAATGTGGGAGTTAGTTATGTCTTTTCATTCTTAAATTTTTTTTTTTATGTGGTACCTACATTTAGTAAAATGACAATTTGATGTTTGGAGTTAATTGTGCAGAAGTCTGTCCCACAAATTAAAGCCTCACTAATAGTTGTGCACAAGTCTTTGAACTTAATTTGAAAGGGTAATTTGACAATATTGAAACTTCATTAATGTCATTAATTTCTTATGCTATGTTTCCAGAGTCAATGGGATTTTTCTCTTGTGAGGCCTTTGCGATCCTGACAGAAGGGTCTGTTTCCCCTTTGATTGAATTTTCTCCCAGTGTGATCCTAATAAATAATAAAAAAAGAAGGAAAAAAAAAGACAAACAAAAAAATATAACAAGAAATCATTTTCGTTGGGTAAAGTTTTAAAGATATTTATGGGACCTAGGTTAATTTGTCAACTTGCATTAATTAATGTTGAATTTATAATTAAACTGGGTGGTCAGACTTGCAAGAATGGGATACGATGATTTGAAAAAATTGTAGCTTTAGAAGACTAAAATATCTTTCGTACCAATTAAACGGGTCGAAGACAAGTAAAAAAACAGAAAAATCATCCATATGTTTGCGTCTTGCGTAAAACATGTAAATATATGCTTCACTTTAAGGTCTTTAATTTAATTATAAAAAAAAAGAGCTCTTTAATTTAATTTAATTTTCATCGTTTCTCTATTGGCCTGCATGAAATCGCAAACTACGGTAATTTGTGTTCAAATGGCTTTATATAGTCCAATAATTACTAAATAAGCAGAATAGAAAATTTGTTAGAATTCCACACTAGGAGTCCAATTGACTGACCAGAAATATTTTAGCCCAAATTACACTTCATTTTTTTATTTGTATGAAATCCATTATTTTGTTTTTCGAGCTAGGAATACGGCACGGGAGTTAAGTCAATGACAGTTGAATATCTTATTTTATTAGCCTAAAATCAATCGTGTGTATTGTGCTTATGAAATACGTCCGTATAGATATTAAAAAAATTAAATCAAGAAAAATGGCACGATGAAATATGTACAATCATTTTTTATTAGTATTCAAGATAGCGCAAAAACTTCTATGCAACTGATTTTATACCCAAAAAAACGCGTGTTCCTCTATAGCTTTAATTTTCTTCACTTTTAAAATGATATTTGAAAACAGTAGTATTGATACTCGTAAATAATATCACGATTACTGTTAACAAGTTTCCATTTTTTAAAAAATAAATAAATAAATAAATAAATTTCTTAAATGCTACTTCTGAAGACTAGTAGTGCACTAGTACTATTCACTTGTATGAAATAGCACTTTCAAATTTTCTATTCCAAAGTAACACTATACTCTTATATGAAATAGCACTTTCAAATTTTATTTATTTATTTTAATTTTATTTGTTTCTTAAGTGCTACTCTTCTAAAGTATCACTTCTACTATTTTGAACTAGCACTTTTACATTTGTATTTTAATTTCCCTTTCTTCTACTTGCTACTCAGTGCGTCACTTTTACACTTCTAAATTATAGCACTTTCAATTTTTTTTTAATATTTTCTTTTCTTATTAAGTGTTATCCAGATTAGTAGTAATGTCGCCCTTCCAAAGTAGTGCTTTTATTCTTGTGGAGTAGCACCTTCAATTTTTTGTTTTCATTCTTAAAGTGATATTAATTTGATCAAAGTATTACTGATATTCGTATTATTCACGTGAACATGAATTGGTTTTACACAAGACTAACTCATACTAATAATAATACAGAATTTCATATCGTGTTAGATATAATATATAACATAATATTAATGAGTATGTTATAACTTTAGAAAGAAAAAAACTAACTAGTAGGGTCGACATTATAATTAATAAGAAATTAATCATTTTGTCAAATATGCAAATCATTGTGGTTGGGTAGAATTCCAAACACATGTACTTTAATTATGAATAATGGGATATGATCATTTCAGAAAATTGTAGTTTAGGAGACTAAAATCTGTCGTCCCATCCGGGTCGAAGACACAAGTCAGAATTTAACACATTCATCGGAGTTGATCAAGTAATTAAGTTTTATTCTTTTATAAGTGCTTTTGTTTATTTATTATTTTCCTATGAAAGATGACAAGAATTAATGTAAGATTTTAAATCGTTTTAGCTAAAATCACAGAAGGTTAATGAGTTCTATGTCAGCAGTATCAATAAAAAATGAAAATACTCATTCTTTTTATTTATTTTCTTGAGTGACTCCTATATTTACGTAAGAACTTATGTTTGACGGGTTCAGCGGTCCGATGCTCGTTTTTTTTTTTTTTTTTCTTTTCTTCAAAATATTAAGTTTTGTCACAAAAATATCATGTGTCTATTATGAAAAATTACATATCGGCTATAATCTTTGATTTTTTCCGTATCGCTTATAACATCTGATTTATTTAGTTTAGCAGTGTATCGCTTTTAAGTTATATCTCAACACATTTGAATTGTGTGATTGTTTCAATCTTATTAAGGATAAAGCTAACATATGATACCTTCAATATGTAGCATTATAACCTTAGTTAATGATAAAAGTAAAATGTTACACAAATTTCTAATTAAATTATAATTTCAATGAGTTTAAATTAATGCCTTGAAAATCTACAATAGAAATAAATGATAAAATTAATAAATAAGGACAAACATATAACAAAATGCACCATTATTTTTTTCTTAAATTATTAAAACATCATATAAATTAAGATAAATTTTAGAGGTTAAAACATCGTATGCAAATTGGGATGGACGGAGTATAGTACCGTACATCTGAGACTCCCTTCTCTCTATATATATACACACACACACTGCCTCATAACTTACTTTGTCTTTCCAAAGTACATCGCCAATGGGGGAAACTTCCACAATATTGTTACTGTTTTTTTCATTAATACAATACTGCCTCATGAGTTCTAGTGGAGCTCTGGCATTGATGAGCAGTATCTCCACAGATGAGGCTGCTCTTTTAGCCATCAGGTCTCAAATAAGATTTGATGACGACAGCTTCTTAGCCACCAATTGGACAAGAGGCACCCCCATTTGCAGTTGGGTTGGCATCACTTGCAACCACAAGCACCAGAGGGTTGTAGCCTTGAACCTTTCCCGTGCAGATTTCGTAGGCACGATAGCCAAAGAAGTTGGGAATCTCTCCTTCCTTGTTACCTTGGACATCAAATAATGGTTTCTATGGCAACATTCCAGATCAGATTGGCCATTTAAAGCGGTTGCAAAATTCATATATGAAGCGCAATGAGTTCACTGGGCTTATTCCTGAGAGTTTAGGATTTTTACACAGACTTCAAGAATTACTGCTGTGTTTAAATTAATTTTCTCAATGGATCTATCCCTTCTGCCATTTTCAACATTTCTTCGTTACGGGTTATTGATCTCAGTTACAATTACAACCTCCATGGGAGTTTACCTGAGGATCTTCGCAGAATACTTCCGAAATTGGAAAGCTTCAATGTGTCAATCAATGAGCTAGAGGGGCCAATTCCAGATTCTCTTTCTCAATGCTCAGGAATGAAGTACTTTTCTATTATACGCAATACATTTAAATATTGGGAACCTTTCCAAACTAGAGGAGTTGTATATTGATGACAACCACTTGACTGGTACGCAAGACTTATCTTTTCTTTGAATCACTTTTTCAATTCTCATAGCTTTCTCTGATTCAAGGGCTACACCCATAATGCATACTTTACCAAAACATCCAAGACAACCATGAGGTTAATATTATTTATGTAAAGTTAATTTGTATTCGTTTTTTCATTTTTCCCAAATAAATTGCTTATAGTTTTTTGAACCCATAACTAATTAATTTCTAAAAAAAATATATTTTCCTTCACTTAAAAAAATTATTATATTACTGACATCCAATAGAAAATTGCGTACAGTGGCAAAAAGTATTGATGGCTGGTAAGAGTTGAATTATGTCATGTGCGAAGAAAAATAAATTTGGTATCATATGTTGAATTATGGTGTATCATATATAACTTCTGATGTATTGATATTTAAAAAGGTATAGACTGTTTTAAAAAAATAATAACAAAGGTATCACCTGTGTTGAAGAAATAGAATCTATATTAACATTCTTTAGGCGTAAAAAAAGGGTGTAGTGAGTTAAAGATAAATTTGTACAAATAGCATGTTTAGTAAAAAAATGTTGACGTTACTTGGTAAATACTCTCTTTGCAATTTTTGAAGGGAAACTAGACGAGACAATAAATTGGAGAAATTCCTCCGCCTTGAAAGCTATGGGTTTGGGAAGCAATAAATTCTTTGGAAACTTGACAGACGATCTATGTTTCAGATATCCAAATCTTGAGTATATAGAAGTTGGTGAAAGCCTACTTTCAGGCCGAATTCCTTCGAGTCTTTCACATTGCAGTGCACTTCAGGATCTTATGTTGTATTCTAATAACTTTACAGGTAACTTTATTTTGGCTTCCATCTATTAATCCTATTTTGTTGCAAGAATCAAAATAACTTTATCAAGACATATATCAACATTTTTAATCACACAGGAGACATATCAACTGGGATTAGAAACATATCCACGCTTCAATATCTATATCTCTTTAACAATAGTTTGACAGGTATATGACAGTCACATTTCTTCTGTCAAATGTACCATTCGAAAGGAGAATTTTAATTTAGCAAATAAGTTTATAGGTTCATTTCACTATTTCTCTGTTCCCTCTTGGCCTTCTCCTAATGTTGGTGTTAATTTGTTTATTGCTTTGGCAGGGAAATTGGATTTCTATTTCGAAAATTCCTCTTCCTTGTGGAATATCAGATTGGGAACAAATGGATTCACTGGAAGCTTGCCTAAAGATCTATGCTTTAGACAACCAAACTTGGGGTATTTAGACCTTGGTCATAACCTACATGCACGACAAATACCTCTCGGTCTTTCACATTGCAGTGAACTCGGCAACATTGACCTGAGTTTCAATAACTTTAGAGGTATATTTATCTTTTATTTTGATTGGAAGAAATTGAAACATTATATATCAGATTGTAATCAACATTTTTAACATGCATATGTATATATGCAGGAGGCATACCTGCTGATATTGCAAACATTTCTGAGCTTGGCAATTTACGTCTACAGTCAAACAAGATTACTGGTGAAATTCCTCCATCATTATTCAACATCTCTAGTTTAACCGAATTGCGACTGTCAGATAACCAACTTGTTGGAAATGTTTCGTTATTGCTGGATTTTGATGAAAAGTATTATGGAAGAAACATTGAATTACCTGTGTAGTGAGTGAGCATAGGCCTCCCCTGGTTGATAGATAATGCACAAGCATGGCCTCCAGAACCTTGCAAGCCATCAGGAAAACAATTCTCTCATGTGGCTGACTGCAACAAGACACTTGCAGAAATGCAACACGGGACTCTTGATTCCCCATAAACCGCCAGCAGTATCCGATATATATGCATTCGGGCCAATTAAACAGAGACGAAAAGTGAAGGAAATTCCATATGTACCTGTTCATGCTTATTAATACAATTAATGAAGCTTCTTGAATATTATATATATTTAGTTTGAGAGTCATTAATAACTACATTACCAATCCTATTGTGGATTCTTCTCTATTACAAGTATATCCCAATGGGAAAGATTACTATATCGTTACGCATTGTTTTTTGCTGTAGAATACTGCTTCATGAGCATCTCCTCGTATGAGTCTGCTCTTCTAGCCATAAAGTCTGAAATAACATTTGATTCCTCCAACATCTCAGCTACCAATTGAAAAGCCAATGGAATTTAGTATGAACACTAGTCCTGACGATGAAGACAGCCATGCAGATGAAGAATTCGTGTATCCCTGGATAGGAACTGTTGCAAATGTTCCTCGTTAGAGGAGTTGTGGTCGATATGTTGGTGAAAGTAGCACTAAGTGAAAGGATGATCTTTGCAACAAAGGTTTAAATCCATTGAGAGTTTAAACTTTGTGAAATTTGAAGGAATTCTCAGGATACGCACTGGTGGAGTTCAGCAAATATTGTGATAAATTTAATAATGCAATGGCATTTGAGAAGATGTTTTGCAGAAACAGTCACAAACATCAAAGCCATTTAAGCCAAATTAGCAGCTAAGCTCAATCGCCAGCAAGGAAGAGAAGCTGCTGATCACCAGAAGCAATCAAGATCTCATCTCAGCAGATCACAGTCCACTTGACAGAAGGAGATGAGCTGGCATTGCTTACTAAACCAGAGTTTAAATTAATCAGAGGACAGCTGGAAGATTAGTTAGCTAAACTCTAGTGGTAAGCATTTTGGTGGGAAAATCTATTAGTTAGTTTAGTTTATCTGTGCTTAAGCTGCACTGTATAATCCATGTTCCTTAGATCTGTAAATCCTATAAATAGGAGTAGATACATTAGTGTAATCAGTTTTTGGTTTTTACTAAAGCAATACACAGAAATTCTCTCAAGTTCTTCTACTTTCCTCTCTGTTTCTTTTCTTTACTCTGCCTCTCCAGCTTGATTGCTGGTTCTTTGATTCATTTTCTTGCTGTTTGTTCATGGTATCAGAGCCACAGTTGTTAGATCGATCAAAGTTTGCTTGAAGAAATCATGAAATGGAGAACAGCTCAGAAAGTCATGGAGATGAGGTCTTTCAATTGGAGGACTCTATGCTGGTGAAAGGAAATGAGAACACCAATCTTTCATTGGTTTGTAGTGTTCTCATGGAAGGAAATTACCTGTCATGGCGAAGATCTATGTTAATTGCTTTAGGAACAAAGGAGAAGTTGAGATTCATACTTCCTAGTGGAAAATCACCTCTGGAAACTTCACATGACTTCAGGAAATGGAAGAAGGTAGACTGTATGGTGATCTCTTGGATTCTGAGTTCAATGCCCAAAGATCTAGCTAAGGATCTATGGCAGGAAATTTTTGAAAGGTATGGAGATGGCCATGCTATGGTCTATGATATCCGAAAGGAGATGAGCTCTACTACTCAAGGTAATCTTAGCTGGCTCAGTATTACAACAAACTGAAGAAATTTTGGGATGAATTGATTCAGATAAGGCCATTACCTATGTGCAATTTTGGTGCTACTAGAGAGATGTTCGGAAGGGAATCTGAGGCTATGTTGATGCAATTTCTTATGGGACTTGATGATAGCTATGACATGGCTAGAAGCCAGATCCTGATCATGGATCCTCTGCCAACAGCAAACAAGGCATACTCAGTTGTACAGAAGGTTGAACCTAAGAAGCAACCGAAAGATTGCGGAGTACTAGACAGAAACACCAACATTCTTGGCTTTCACATTTTGTCATGCCAAAGGCTCACTGTATTGTTTCCTGTACATCATCAATTGATCAATGCACTGCATATCCCATTCATACTTTTCCATTTTTCTCCAATTCATGTTTCTCTGCATCATACATGTCATTTATGGCTAATGTGTCACATATCCAAGAACCTCACTCATATAACCAGGCCAAAGATCATCCTGAATGGATTCAAGCCATGAATATGAAGTTACAGGCTTTGGATTTGAATGACACTTGGGACTTGACTCAGTTGCTTACTGGAAAGAAACCTATTGGCTCCAGATGGGTATACAAGGTCAAAATGAAACCAGATGGCACTATTGATAAGTATAAAGCCCGATTAGTGGCAAAAGGCTTTCATCAAATTGAGGGCATTGATTACACTGACAGTTTTTCTCCAGTAGCTAAGGCTGTTACTGTCCGTATTATCTTAGCCATTGCTGCTTCGAAGTCTTGGCCACTATACTAGCTTGATGTCAACAATGCCTTTTTAATTGGCAGACTTGAGAAGGATGTCTATATGCAACCTCAACCTGGCTATACAAAGGCACTTCCTAGCCAAGTTTGCAAGCTCAAAAAGTCCCTCTATGGTATGAAGTAGGCTTCCAGGCGTTGGAACCATGAGTTTACCACACAACTCACACAGTTTGGATTTCTGCAATCTCCACATGATCATTGTCTATTTATTAAGCAGTCTTATGATTCATTTTTGGCTCTTATTGTCTATGTAGATGATATCTTGATCATTGGCACTTCAGAGGATGACATTATTTAGGTCAAGTAATTTCTGGATCAGCAGTTCACTATTAAAGATCTAGTCCATGCTAAGTATTTTCTTGCCATTGAAATTGCTCGCAGCTCTTTTGGGACTTATTTGAATTAGAGGAAATATATCTTAGACATCCTTCAAGATACTGGCTTGCTTGATGCCAAACCTGCTTCCACCCCTGCCATCCCAGGTGCAGACTTTGCATATAATACATTTCCTCTCCTATCTGATCCACACCAGTACAGAAGGTTAGCTGGCAGACTCTTGTACCTGCATTTCACCCGGCCAGATATTACACATGATGTGCAACAGCTTAGCCAGTATGCAGACTCCTAGACAGAATCATTGGAATGGTGCTATCCATCTTCTCAAGTACCTTAAAGGCACTCCTTCTCAAGGTCTATTCTATCCTGCTAACTCCTCTTTAGCACTTCAAGGTTTCTGTGATGCTGATTGGGGAGCTTGCAAAGTTAATCGCCAATCTATAACTAGCTTTTTTTTTTCTTAGTGGAGCTCTTATTTCTTGGAAATCTAAGAAGCAATCCATTGTTTCTCGTTCTACTGCAAAAGTTGAATATAGAGCTCTAGTTGTTACTACTTGTGAACTACAATGGATTGCTTATATTCTCAAGGATCTTCAAATACCTGTTTCACTACCTATTCCTCTTTGGTGTGACAATAAGGCTGCCATTCATATCACAGCCAATCCGGTCTTCCATGAAAGGACTAAGCACTTGGATATTGATTGCCATGTAGTGCGCAACAAGTTCAAGGAAGGCTTTCTCATCCCTCAGCATGTTTCATCTTCTGATCAACTTGCAGATGTCTTCACTAAGCCTCTCTCTGCAGCTCCGTTTCATCATCTTATTTCCAAGTTAGGCTTGGTTGACTTTCAACAAGTCCAACTTGAGGGGGGATGCAGAAACAGTCACAAACATCAAAGCCATTTAAGCCTTCGGGCAAGTGAGAGATAGGATGTTGTCGTGAGTTCATAAGAGACAATGAAGATTCCTGCTTATGTCTCCAACGTTGACAGTGGCAAGTCATTGTGAAGTCATAGGAGATGATCGATGTTCCTGCCTATGCTACCGATGAAGATGAAGATGAAGATGAAGATGCTATTGTAGGTAGGTTGTTCTGAGGTTATAAGAGATGTTTGTTCCTGCTTATGCCTTCGACGATAAGATGGAAAAGGGGGAGTGATAATAGAATAGAGGGCGAGAGACACTGTGTGTTGAGAGTACATTGTAAACTCTTCTATTGTTTGATTCCCATATGTGAAGAAGTAGTCAGTAGTTCTATGGAGTAGATCTGTTGAGATCGAACCACGTTAAATTGTGTTGTGCTTTTCTTTTCTGTTTTTCAATTTCACTGCAGTGTTCTTGTTGGAATATTTCTTCCAACAAGTGGTTCAAAGATCCTGAGGGAGTGTTTATTCCTAACACAAGTGGTATTAGAGCCGGGGGCCAAAAGTCAAGGGAAGAAAATCAAAAAAGACATTGAAGAAGTTGCGAACTTTGGTTCGCTAGTTTTTGATCGACCGCAGCAAGAGATTTTGGTTGAATTGAGCAGCCGCAGAAACTCTCACCAAGATCCCTGCATGTTTGAGGGCCGCCAGAGGAAGGGATTGGATCAATCAATTGTCCAAAGTTAGATTGGGTGTACGGGCCGAAGATGCAAGACCTTAATCCGGTTAATTTGTTTTTCAATAAATCATATGCATGGAAGGTTGATTATGGAGTTGTTGGCCCAAGAAATTTAAGTTATTGTTGATTTTTTAGTTTCATCCAATTAAAGAAGTGTGTGGTTTGTTGCTACTTGTGGTGCCTACGTAAGTTAAAGAAAAGAAAAAAGTAATTTTTTTCACCTTGAGGTTTCCGTACATGATTGCAAGGAGGTGTTCGAAGGGTTTGTTGTTGTGTCTTTGGATGATCAAATTCAAGAAGGGATGGTATATTGAAGATGTTGTTGTAGTTAGGACTTTGAGTCGAGAGGAGATTTGTTGGGTATCTCCTCAAATTCCTAGTACAATTAGTATTGGGCCAAGTAATTAATCTGGGCCCATTAGAGTTTGTATTGATTTATTATCAATGTGTAAGGTCTGTAATAGAATAGGGAATGCTAGATAGAGAGCATCCACCCAGGCGGGGTGTAGTGGGAAAAGCCTTTGGGCAAGTGAGAGATAGGATGCCGTCGTGAGTTCATAAGAGACGATGAAGATTCTTGCTTATGTCTCCGACGTTGACAGTGGTAAGTCGTTGTGAAGTCATAGAAGATGATCGATGTTCCTACCTATGCTTCCGATGAAGATGAAGATGCTGTTGTAGGTAGGTTGTTCTGAGGCCATAAGAAATGCTTGTTCCTGCTTATGCCTTCGACGACAAGATGGAAAAGGGGGAGTGATAATAGAATAGAGGGCGAGAGACACTGTATGTTGAGAGTACATTGTAAACTCTTCTATTGTTTGATTCCCATAAATGAAAAAGTAGTCAGTAGTTTTGTGGAGTAGATCTATTGAGATCGAACCACGTTAAACTGTGTTGTGCTTTTCTTTTCTGTTTTTCAATTTCGCTGCAGTGTTCTTGTTGGAATATTTCTTCCAACAAATAGTTCAAAGATTCTGAGGGGGTGTTTATTCCTAACAGTTTGCCAGAGCATCGACAACAACCTTCGCTTCCCTATAGATATGGCTGATCGAGATCACTCCCAACAGATGGCACAGTTTTCATATAGTAAAAACATGAAAACAATACATTTTTATTGGACAATTTAGAAACATAACTCTTGGGACAATTAAAAGAAGTACCTATAAAAACTTGCACTTGCATTCATCAAATTTTAAATGCAAGTAAAAGTTTTTAGGGAATGAAAAAATAAATCAATAAATAAATAAAATTTTAAAAAAATTAAAAAAAGGAAGACTGTAGCCGTAATCGAATTCTCATCCAACCAGCTCTGAACGCAAAGGGTCAATTTCACAATAAAAATAAAGGATCAGAAAATTCATGTCATTAATTTGTTTATTGTTATGTTATGTTTCGTTTCTTGGAAAATTGCACTTTTGGTCCCTCTTTTTTATCCTTGTTATAATTTTGGTCCATCTTTTATGCAAACTCGCACTTTTGGTCCATCTTCTTTCACATTTTGGCATTTTTGGTCCCTCTTATAGGTTGATCTATGTCAACTGTATTTTGGACCGTTTTGAAAAAGTTATAAATTTTTTGGACTAAATATTAATTACTCAAACATTTAAAAGATAAACAAATAATAGTTTTTTGCAATTTACAATGAAGGGTCCAAAGTTCTTCAAGAAGAGTCGATGTTGCTGTATGAAAAACAAGCGTGGGTGACTAATTTCAAACTTCTAAAGGGTTTTAGTTTTCGCAATTTACTAAAGAAGGGTTGCAATTTCTTTTAAAATTTCATTCTGACCCCCAAATGACTAGTCAACTGGTACCGGTTACCGATAAGAGGGACCAAAAATGCCAAAATGGGAAAGAAGAATGACCAAAAGTGCTAATTTCCCTTTCGTTTTTCTTCTTATATTTCCAAAACGAGTGGGATTTTTTTCTTGACTAAATTTGAATGACACCAGAGGTCCGTTTCTGGAAACAAGTATTGTGTAGGGTACATGAAATAGTCATTCCAATGTGACTAAACCAAGTCAACTTCCGCTGTTTTTGTTTAACGACTTTCATAACAAGGAATCCAATATTTGAAGTTACTAAACAATTCTAGCCTAAAAAAGACAATTCAAGGAGGAAAATTATCTCATAAATATTGTAGCGTTGTTCTACATAGTTTCATCATACCTTAGACGTTGTGTAACATAGGACACCTCCAATGGGAAAGATTACAATATTGTTACTGTTTTTGCCAATACAACACTGCCTCATGAGTGCTTGTGGAGGCCTACAATTAATGAGCAGCCCCTCCACAGATGAGGCTGCTCTTTTGGCCATAAAGTCTCAAATAACATTTGATCCCTCCAACATCTTAGCCACCATTTGGACCAAAGGCTCCTCATTTTGCAATTGGGTTGGTATCACTTGCAACCACAAGCACCAAAGTGTCGTGGCCTTAAACCTTTACGGTGGAGGATTTCAAGGCACGATAGCCAAAGAAGTTGGGAAGCTCTCCTTCCTGGTTTCTCTGGACATCAGCAGTAACAGTTTCCATGGCTACATTCCAGGTCAAATTGGCCATTTAAAGCGATTGCAAACTTTTTCTATGCAGTTCAATGAGTTCAGCAGCCATATTCCTAAGAGTTTTGGGTTTTTAACTAGAATTCAAGAATTATTCTTGTATAACAACAATCTCAGTGGATCTATCCCTCCTGCCATTTTCAGCATTTCTTCGTTTCTGGTTATTGATTTCATGGGTAACTATCTCCATGGCAGTCTACCTGAGGATCTTTGCACCAATCTTCCAAAATTAGATTGCTTCAATGTCTCACATAATAAACTTGGGGGGCCAATTCCAACTACTCTTTCTCAATGCTCAGAAGTCAAGTTTCTTACTGTTGGGTTTGGGCTCCCAACATATGTGGATAAGCCCAGGAGTAATGGGTAATCATAAACTCATTAGGATTCATGGTAATTATAAAGTCATTATAATTATTGAGTAAATCATAAACTAAAAAGGATTTATCATTAATCAGAAATCCAGTTAGATTGAGACTAAATTCAAGACTGAATAGGACATGCCATATCTATAAATAGGCATGTTGGTTGGGGTCATAATTTCATGGTGGTTCAATATAAGTGTTGTGGTATCCCTGAGAAGCTTCTGAAAGAAGGCTGAAAAGTCTTCAGAGAAAGGGAGATTGAAAAGTCTGCAGAAATTTGTTAGCAAGGTTCCAGCCTAGATCAGTCACGGTGAATCGCTCGATCAGAGGTCCAAACATTGTCCGATCGGTCTGAGTAAATAAGACTCATAGATCGTCAATCTGAACGGTGGAGATCTGATTTTAACGGTTAGATATTTTTCTATAATTTTCGTAAGATGCTACTGTTTTTTGGTGAAGCTTTTCACGGGTTTTGATTTTTGTTTTGGGGTTTGGGGCTTTCGTCGATTGTTAAAGGCCATATCTCACGGGTTTGGTGTCATCGCTTAAGTATATATATCCCTATTCCCTCTTAATTAGCCTTGAGGTAAAGTTTGGTGTTAAATTGTAAATACTCTGTTTACTGTTTTTGGCAGGGAAATGAATTATATGGTAGCTTGCGAAAAGATTTGTGCTTAGACATCCAAACTTGGAGATGTTACAACTTGATCATAGCCACCTTTCTGGTGAAAATCCCTTCTAGTTTTCCTTCCACTTTGTAGTCAACTCTGGAGAATTTTAATTGGACTACCTTTTTTCTGTTTGCCAGGAGAACTATCTTGGACTACTTCAAATATCTCTGCGTTAGAGTACATTGAAGTTGACTCTAATGCATTTTCCGGTAGCTTATCGGATAACTTGTGCTTCAGACAACCAAATCTGAAGATTTTAAACCTTGAGAAGAACCAATTTCATGGGCAAATCCCTTCTAGCATATCATATTGTAGTGCTATGGAAACTATTGATTTAAGTTCTAACAAGTTTACAGGTATCTACCTAATTTCAATCTTCTTCTTCAATGATTTTCTTTCCAACACATTTTTAGTTTCTTGATATCCAAATGGATTCATTTCAGGCAATATACCAAGTGATATTGGTAGGAATATGTCAATGCTTATAAATTTAGTACTTGGCAGGAATGATTTCGCGGGTCCCATTCCTTCATCCATTGGAAATATGTCAAACTTATTGATCCTCATGTTGGGTGGAAACCGATTCAATGGGAAGATCCCTCCAGAGTTGGGATGGCTTCCTAATCAGGAAGGAGTATTCCTTTGGGGTAATCAGCTTACCGAAAAAATCCCACCCGGGTTAGGACAATCGGCAAGTATTGGAAGATTAATATTCGAGTTAAACAAACTTAGTGGAGAAATTCCTGTATCTTTATTTAACATAAGTAGTTTACGAGATTTAGGCCTTTCAGAGAATCAACTAGTTGGTAATGTTCCAGTTCCTTCCATTATTGGATCTTGATCGAAATCATTGCCGCAGCAATCCATCATTTGACTCGATCTCTTCCAGGATATTGAAAACATCTGTTACATCTAACCAATCGAGAAGCAAATATTTGCCTGAACCTGAATACTCTTTTTAGAATATGTAATTACTTCTTTTCTTTTTTTTTTTGAAGTAAAAGATTTGTAAGTTTAAGATGCAATAAAATACAAGTTACTCATGTGTGAAGCGAATTTATGTATGCGATCACTGTTCACATGATAGTAGTGATAGTACGTGCAATTTTTTTTATCCTTAAAACTAATACTTGACCTAAAGTTTGTTCACCAGTACCAGAAATACTATTTTGAAATATCACTTTAAGGATGAACAAAACAAAACAAAAAAAAATTTAAAATAAAAGTGATAATTCAAAAGAGTAGTAGTGATACTCTATAAGAGGTCATGTGTCACTTTTAAAAGAGTAGCACAGCTACTGCTTAGGAGTAGCAATAAAAAAGAAAAAATAAATAAAAGTGTTATTTCAAAAGAGTAGCACAGCTACTGTTTAGGAGTAGCAATAAAAAACAAATAATAAATAATAGTGCTATTTCAAAAAAAGTACTAGTAATACTCTAAAAGAGATCGAGTGACACTCTCAAGAAAGTAACACTAAAATAATAAGTAAATAAGAAAACTAAAAGGGCAACTTCAGAAGACTATTAGTGATACTCTTATAAGAATATGAGTTAGCTCTAATGGTCACTTCATCAACAACAAAGTAATACACAAGTTCTCTTCATAAAATATCTATGAGTTAAGATTTAACTGCTATTTCGTGACAAGCAAAGTGATACGCGAGTTCTTATCATGGTGTATGAGTTCGTTCTAATTGCTACTTCATCAACACTTAAGTGATACATGAGTTTGCAAAAAAATAAAAATAAAAAAATTAACGGGCGTGGATGACGTGCCTTCGAATCTATACACCCTGCCACTCGTATAACCCGTTTCATATGATTTTTTGCGTTAAAATATTGTAACTTTACTTGTGTAATAATAGGTATATTTACAATACTAACCTATATCATATATGTGTAGTTTCCTTACAACCTCTTTGACGGTTTAACAAGCGATACTTTATTTTTCATTGGTGACATTTTTTTTCTGAAACAAGTGATACCTCTTTTCGTAGGCCTTACATTTTTTTATTTTCTTGAAACCAACGATGCTTATCTAAACAGACAATATTTCAACCCATAATTGATTTTCATTGCAAGCAATAATTTGTATTTTACAGTTTTTAGAAACATATATACGATACATTGGCAGCTAAACTTAATACATTAGAGGTTGTAAGCGAGATGCGATACATTAGAGGTTATACAAAGGGCCGGTCCTAAAGCTTAGGAGGCCCGGGACTGAATAATAAATGAGGCCCAAAAAAATAGAATGTGAAAATTTAATGATTTTAATTTTTTTTAAAAAATTTATAATGTGGCCTTTGAACTACAAATACTAAAAATTACTCTTGTGTAAACACCTTTCAAACAAAGGTGAATTCAGTTGCGGATGCTTTGGCTTGTCTAGCAAGTGAGACACATGAGTCTAAGACGTTTGACCACACCTCCATGCCAGTGAAGCTTAGGGGTTTTGATGCACGTATTTTTCCATATATATTTTAGGTTGTAGTTTTTTTCCAGGTGTTTTCCTCAAATTTATTTCATCATCTGCATTTGCATTTTTTTGTAAACAAATGTAAGGTTCATTATGTCCCCCTTAGTCTTTTTATAACACAATATTTATGTGGTCGAATTAAAAAAGGGTTCTCATGCCTCCAACCACTTAATCTGTTGTTCTACAACCCAAAAAAAAAAATCCTTTCAAACAAAAGTAAATTTCGCCTTTAGTTGAACAAAAGAAAAAAAAAATTCACTCTTGCAACCTTTTAAAATAAAATTAAATATGGCCTTAAGCTAAATAAAAATAATAATAATAATAGAAAACTCACTTTTAGGTTACCCTTTTTAAACAAAAACAATTGTGGACCTTAAGATGAAATTTTATGAGCAAACAATATTACCACATTATACTGTATTTATAAATAATAAAAATATTGGGCCCCTAGGCCTCCCCCAGGTTGCCCAGCCTGGCTATACACGCTATTTCAACCCTTAAAATTAAGGCTTAAATCCTTTATACCGCTCTATGTTTGTTGGTTTGTTTGGCATTTGACCCATGTGTTTCTTAAATACATCTTTTGCCCCCTTTGACCACTAGTCAATATTTAAAAATCATATAAAGACATTCATGCCTCTCCATTTTATTTCACATTTTATTTTCACATGTATTTAAACATCTTATATATTTTTTTTTACCAACAAAGTTTCTATTTTCCATTTAAAAATATAATAATGCAATTTAAAAAAATGAAAATTATTATTTTACTAAACACCTTTCTTTTATTTTTATTTTACAATAATGAAATTTATATATATATATAGTTTGGTATTTATTTAATTATTAACTTTTTTATTTAAAATGAAGAAAATATTTTTAAAATGTCAACTGATAAGAAAATTTAAATTTAAATTTTTATTTAAATTTTAAAAATATATGATATTAATTTAGTTGAAATTGGTAATGTATTTTCACTATTTCTTTCAAACTTTATAGATGATTTTTTACGTAACATTTACATTGTTGGTTGATACAAATTTTATTTTATTGTTTGTTTGAAAATGTAAAAAAACTATAGAATGAAAAATTATTTTTCAAACTTTATAATAATATATTGTTGGATTAATTTCTTCTTTTTATTATATACTCTTTTCATTTTAACAAAAGAGTCATATTTAAAATTATATAAAACTCATTAAACTTTTCTCACTATTTTCTAAAATTAAAATTTTCACAATTTATATAATATATTTTTGACACTTAAGTGAATATATTAATATATATTAAAATTTTCCCATCTAGTCAAAATTTTAAAATATTTTAATTCACTAAAAAAAATTTATATAAATTTTAAAAGTAACTTAAATACTAAACGAACAAAAATAGTGAAAATTAAAATAAAATAAATTATAGCATTGTATATTTTAAGAAAATTATAAACTTTATTGTTCAAAAATATAAAATATCTAAATCAATGTAATAGTTATGGTAAAATAAAGTGTAAGGGCATGGATGTCTTTATTTTCTTTTTAAATGGTTGACTAGTGGTCAAATGATAGGGCAAAAGATGTATTTAAAAGAACACAAGGAGCAAAAGATGTATTTAAGAAACACAAGAGGACAAAAGATGTATTTAAGAAACACAGAGGGGCAAATGTCAACCACACCAACAAACACAGGGTGGTTTAAAATATTTAAACCTAAAATTAATCTCAATACTTTTTTTTCATTACAAGCAATATTTTTGTTCGGGAATAGGCAATACTCTAGCAACTAAAGTCGATACATCAATCCTATAAACGATACTTAACACGTAAGTGTATACGTGAAACGCAATATTTCATAACATACATGCGATACATTTAAGTCTAAAATTCATATTCGTGTCTTAAAAAAATCAATCAATAGTATCATTGAGTTCGGTCCACCCCCGCCCCCATTGATGGTGGGGACTGGTGATTGCCGGACTGATGAGGTTCTTTGGTTTTGGAGGGGTCAATTTCAAAGTGAAACTGAAACTCGATGTCATTTTTTATGTCATGTTTCGTTTTTCTTCGAATGTTTCCAAAATAACTGGGATTTTTTTCTTGACTATTTTGACTTGCATGCTGACAGCTGATGTCTGTTTCTGATTTTTGTACATGAAAGCAATACAAGTCCGTGTAGGTCAGGGAAATAGTACATTTATATGAACACGATAAGGTACAACAGAGTACGCAAATCCTACAAATCCAACACGTTCATTCCTGGGACCAAATCAAATCAACAAAGGAATCTAATTGAAGTACTTCCCTATCTACAGATGAAACCTGTAATTAACGAACAATCACATAGGTTTGAAGAGGTCTTATATATATATTGTGCGTATATTGTTACATGTCGTATGTGGTTTTACCAGCTCCAAATTAACGTTGTCTTCCATTAAATTCCATAGGAAACCCGTCCCAATGGGAAAGATTACTATATTGTTACTCATGTTTTTTGCTGTGCAATACTACCTCATGAGTGCTAGTGGAGGTCTGCCATTGATGAGCAGCTCCAACACAGATGAGGCTGCTCTTCTAGCCATAAAGTCTCAAATAACATTTGATCCCTTCAACATCTTAGCAACCAATTGGACCAAAGGAACCCCAATTTGCAGTTGGATTGGCATAACTTGCAACCACAAGCACCAAAGGGTCGCGACCTTGGACCTTTCCGGTGGAGGATTCAAAGGCACAATGGCTAAAGAAGTTGGGAATCTCTCCTTCCTTGTTTCCCTGGACATCAGCAACAACAATTTTCATGGCTACATCCCAGTTCAGATTGGCCATTTAAAGCGATTGCGAACTTTACATATGCAGTTCAATGAGCTGAGTGGGTATATTCCTGAAAGCCTTGGATTCCTAACCCGAATTCAGGAATTATTCCTCTATAACAACAGTCTCAGTGGACCTATCCCTCCAACCATTTTCAACATTTCTTCCTTTCGGGTTTTTAATGTAATGTTCAACAACCTTGATGGGAGTCTACCAGAGAATCTTTGTAGTAATCTCCTGAAATTGGAAAGCTTCAATGTTGCATATAATAAACTAGGGGGGCCGATTCCGGCTACTCTTTCTCAATGCTCAGAAATCAACTTCCTAGCTTTGTCATTCAATCAATTCACGGATTCCATACCTGAAAATTTCGGAAACCTCTCAAAACTTGAGCAGTTATATCTTAGTGACAACAACTTTACTGGTAAGATCTTTAACCTACCTCTGATTTTTATTTTATTGTTTGGTTTGATCCTCTTTATTTTCAGGTAAACTACCTTCAACACTTTTCAATATATCTTCAATAAAGATTCTGACGGCTACACATACTAGGATATCGGGCAGTCTTCCACCTGATATTTGCAAGAAAACCATCAACCTCGAAATTTTGTGGCTCTTTGTGAACTTCCTGACTGGACCAATACCTTCTAGTTTGTCATATTGTCAATCACTAAAAGAATTTTCCGCAGCTTACAACAATTTACAAGGAGGAATCCCAGCAGAGATTTGGAATATGTCGTCGCTTCAGAGTTTATATCTCGGCTCAAACAAACTGACAGGTTCATCTTCGTTGTGTCTATTCCCCCTTAGCCTTCTAGTGAAGGTTGGTGTTAAGTTGTAAAAGTTGTAAATACTTTGTTAATGGTTTTGGCAGGGAAATTAGATTTGAGTTCAGGAAATTCCTCTTCCTTCAAGGTCATTGCTATGGAAGAAAATGGATTTTATGGCAGCTTGCCGAAAGATCTGTGCTTCAGACATCCGAACTTGGAGTTGTTACTACTTTCAATTAACCAACTTTATGGTGAAATCCCTTCTAGTCTTTCACATTGTGGCGCACTTGTTAACATTAAATTGTATTCTAATAACTTTTCAGGTATATTTATTTTAACTTCCATCCTAGCATCGTATAATAGTGCAAGAATTAAAAAAAAAATTTCATGATGTATAATAACATTTTCAATCGCGCAGGAGGCATACCACCTGAGATAGGAAACATTTCTACGCTCAAATATTTATATCTCTATAACAATACCCTGACAGGTACGCAACAACAACATTTTTAATCTACCAAATTATCAATCATCAGAAAGGAGAATTTTAATCTTTTTACTTCTGGCAGGAGAACTACCTTTAACTTTTTCAAATCTTACTGCATTAAAGCACTTTGAAGTTCAATTGAATGGATTATCTGGTAGGTTACCGCAAGATCTGTGCTTCAGACATCCAAATCTGAAAATCTTAGACCTTGAGATTAACCAATTTCATGGACATATCCCTTCTAGTATATCACATTGTAGCGCTATGGACACGATCGCTTTGACTTCTAACAAGTTCACAGGTATTTCTGAAAAACTAATCTTCTCTAATATTGATTGATCTTCTAATTTATTAAGTAAAAAAGATCACATATTAATGTTTTGATATCCAAATGGATTAATTTCAGGTAATGTGCCTAGTGATATTGGGAGGAATATGTCCATGCTTCGAAATTTAGTACTTGGCTACAATAATTTCGCGGGCAACATTCCTGCATCCATTGGAAATATGTCGAACTTATTGATCCTCATGTTGACTGAAAACCAATTCTACGGCAAGATTCCTCCAGAGTTGGGACAGCTTCCTCGTTTGGAAGGAGTATTCCTTGGGGGAAACCTAATTACGGGCATCCCGCCAGAGCTAGGACAGTCTACAAGTATTGGAAGATTATTTATCCGGTTAAACAAGATTACTGGTGAAATTCCTGTGTTCTTATTTAACATAAGTAGTTTAAGGAGACTAAGCCTTGCAGAGAACCAACTAGTTGGTAGTGTTCCCTCCATTACTGGACCTTGAAGCTGCTACAAATCAGTATGAATTAATGAAAATGGAGAGATCTGAATCATCTGATGATTAAAAGTGATGGAAATATATTGTTGTATATAGCTTTTAAGTAACTGAATTAAGTACGTATTCATTGAATATGTCATCACTTATTCACAGTATGTCCTATTAGTATTAACAGATTACTCGTACTATTTAAGTGGGAATGATGAAGTAGTATTTGTTTTATTTTTCTAAAGAACTGTAATAACGGAAATAGCATGTTTTATGAGCAAGCATGAGATTCTAGGAAGTCGGATTTAGCCACATACTGTAGTTGTTTTATTTCAAATTATGCTCCCGTGCCGCCACTACAGGTAGATAAAAAGCAGATTATAAATCATAAGTAGGCACAGATATAAAACTTTCAAAATTCATAAATAAGAGGAAAACTTATTGAGAGCAGTCGAACTAATAAGGAGGATGCAACTTTTCATAAATTTTTAACATGGGCAAGAATATGTTCTTCACCAAACAACTTCTATATTTTTGAAAAAATAAGATTCTCTTTTTCCCGAAAAAGAGATTAAGTAATAAAGTTTAAAAATTATAAATGTGTAGCTATTAAAAACTTTGGCATTGAATTAAAATCAAGCTCATAAATATGCTGGAAGTGTAAATCACCTACATCAAAAAAAGATGGAGCTTCTGGAGCCGCAAGAGCTTCAGCTAGTTACATAACCACAATGTAGTCCAAGCTTTTTGACCTAACCAAAGAGCCACTACCTTCCTCATTTGTGACATAGGAACCCACACAGCTTGGGGGATTCTAGCTCGCCATAGCGTTGCTGGAGAGTAGGCATAGAGCGCCGTGCTTTCTGTACTGCACTATTTTAGCCACTAAGTAGAATTCGTCTCATTAAAACAGTCAAATTTATAATATCGAACTATAAACAGTACACTTTAATGGGATGGACTAAATATTAATAAATTTGAAAATTGAGTAGTAGTTCGTCCCACTAAAGTCGCCCCAATCGATGAGGGTGAGGGGTGAGGTACCTTTCAAGGGGATTATTTCACAATCAAACTGAACTTCATGACATTTGTTATGTTGTGCCTTTTTTCTTCTAATATTTCAAAAAAGAAGGATTTTTTATTGACTTTTCTGCATACAGCTGATGTCTGTTTCTGATTTTGACACAATTTTTGTGTAGGGTAGGCTACAAGAAATATTACAAGTCCGTGAAGGTCAGGGAAACTAGACACTAATTCAACATGATAAGGTAGAGGTCTGCAAGCAATCCAGCACGTTTGATGACTTTAATGACACTTAAGAATTAAAAGTATGGCATATATAATTTCATTGCCTTCAAGTTCAACATTGTCTTCCATATCGGAAACAATCAATGGGAAAGATTATCATTTTCTTACTGTTTTTTGCAGTACTGAAATGCTGGTTTAGTACTGCAATTGGAGCTCTGCCATTGATGAGCAGGAATTCTTCCACAGATGAGGCTGCTCTTTTAGCCATTAAGTGTCAAATAACATTTGATCCTTCCAACATCTTAGCCATCAATAGGACCAAAGGCTCCTTATTTTGCAATTGGATTGGCATCACTTGCAATCACAAGCACCAGAGAGTCGCGGCTTTGGACCTTTCCAGTGGAGGATTGAAAGGCACAATAGCCAAATAAGTTGGAAATCTCTCCTTCCTTGTTTCCCTTGAAATGAGCAATAATAAATTCCAGGGCTACATCCCATATCAGATTGGCCATTTAAAGCGATTGCAAACTCTATCTATGCAGCTGGATGAGCTCACTGGGCATATTCCTGAGGATCTCTGCACCAATCTTCCAAAATTGGAAAGCTTTAATGTTTCACAAAATAAACTAGGGGGCCCAATTCCAGCTACTCTGTCTCAATGCTCAGAAATCAAGTTCGTTAATTTGTCAACCAACGAATTTACAAATTACATACCTACAAAGATTGGCAACCTGTCAAAACTAGAGCTGTTGGATATTAGTTACAACAATTTGACAGGTAAGAATCACCCTTTTCCTGGAATATAATTAACAATATTTCTCATCCTTTCTCTGAATATATAAGGGTTACACCCATAATGCCAATTTCACCAAAGAGAAATCAATGTGAAGAAAAGTAGCAAAACTGGTTGGGAGGGAGAAATCAGCAGAGAAAAGGGGAGGAATTGGAAGAGCAATAAAGAGGGCATCAGATTTATTTGCTCCAGATTTCACTTTACTTAATTGGTTTAGTTATATCCTCTTTATTTTCAGGTAAGCTACCTTCAAGTCTCTTCAATATATCTTCATTAAGGGTTCTGAGAGCTCGCTATAGTGGGATATCAGGCAGTCTTCCGCGGGATATTTGCAAGAAGACCATGACTCTTGAACAGTTGATTCTTTCTGGAAATTTCCTGACAGGACAAATCCCTTCTAGTCTGTCATTTTGTCAATCGCTAACAAAAATTTCTATGGCTTACAACAATTTGGAAGGAGGAATTCCAGTTGAGATTTGGAATATGTCATCGCTTCAGTATTTATATCTTGCCGTAAACAACTTGAGAGGTTCAAATCATCATCTCTGTTTCCTAGTCTCTTAGCCTTGTTTTAAAGGTTGTAATTAAGCATTCATTATGTTCACTACTTTGGCAGGGAAATTAGATTTGACTTTAGGAAATTCATCTGTCCTTAAGGAAATTAGTTTGCCAGAAAATGGATTCTATGGTAGCTTGCCACAAGATTTGGGCTTCAGATATCCAAACTTGGAGATGTTACAGCTTGGTGTTAACCAACTTTTTGGCGAAATCCCTTCTAGTCTTTCGCATTGTAATTCACTCTACTACTTAGACTTTCATTACAACAACTTTACAGGTATCTTTATTTGAACTTCCATCCCTGAATCCCATTGTAGTGAAAGAATTTAACTAACTTTAATTTCTCAACATTTTTAATCACATAATATATATGTGGTAATGGATTTCAGGTAGTGTGCCAAGTGACTACTGGAACATGTCCATGCTTCAAAATTTATTACTTGCCGGGAATAGTTTCACCGGTATCATTCCTCCGTCTATTAGAAAAATGTCAAACTTACTGAATCTCAGGCTGGAGGAAAACAAATTCTACGGGCAGATTCCTCCAGAGTTTGGACAGCTTTCTCTTTTGGAACTTCTATTCCTTAGTGAAAACCTACTTACGGGAAAAATCCCGTCGGAGTTAGGACAATCTACAAGTATCAGAAGATTACGTCTCGGGTCAAACAAGCTTATTGGAGAAATTCCAGTGTCTTTATTTAATATCACTAGTTTACAAAACCTAAGCCTTTCAGAGAACCAACTTGTTGGTAATGTTCCATCCATTACTTAATCTGACTTAGATGTGTAATTAATAAAAAGACTCATTGTCTACTAGTCCTATATCACAACTTTTGGACGTTATTTATTATTTTTCTTTCAAGATATAGTTTTTTTTTTTTTTTTTTTTTTTTTTTTTTGGTTAAGTGACTTTGAGGTTGTGAGGGTTTGATATGGATCCTTACCCATTTAAAAGAACGAAATGATCGAAAAATAAAAATGACATGACAGGAACATGATGAAACTTACCTTTAGTAATAAAAACAATTTGCCTAAAAGTGACTGTGTATAACTTAGTTCAAAACATATGTATTTTAGAGTTAAGTTCAAATATATGATAAGTGTGATTTTCAAATTCAATCGAAAGCTTGAATCAAGTACTTCAGAGACTCTTACAACTTATTCTTTCTCCTTTATTTTTTATTCTTTTTATTTTTAAGGAACATCTATTTATTCAGCTGACCGTATTGAGTACCTTATTATCAATAACTAAAAAATTGATAAACTAAAAAAAAGAAAAAAAAATACGAGAGAAACATAACGAATTTTACCTCAAATAAAACCAGCAAAGTGTGAACATAGGCGTGTGCAGTAATGCTACTTTTTTACTCTAACCTTCTCTTTCATTCTCCTTTCTCTGTTCCTCATTCTTTTTCTCAACCCTTCTCTTCAGGAACGGTAAACTCCATCAATCAATAGTGCAAAACTTATTCAGAAATGAGGAGGTTGGACAAAGTAAAACACCAATTTAGCTGTATGAAAACAAGAACCAAGACAAGACAGTGTGGAGTATAATCAGTGGCATCAAGTCAGCACTAAACTAGTAATGTCAAGTTAAAATATACAGGAATCTGGTACCCAAAGCCCCAAAAAAATTGCCATTCAAAGCATATACTTGCTTTGATCTCCAATGGTCAAAATTTACAGAAGTATTTTACAAAGCTACAAAAAAAAGCATGTTTCTAACTAAGTGATTCTCTAAAGACATGTACATCAGTTTGTCCTCCCATCCAACAGAAATGTCAAGAAATATATGAACATTTAGCTTCTCAGATGTCAGCATCTGCTGCACTACTAACAGTTGGTGCCATTTAGTTCAAAGCCCTCCCAACAACACTCAGGCATTAAACTGAAACTGAATTTCAGATTCTGCCCCCACTCTTCTAGGAACGGCGGCGTTAGACATCAGTGCAGCAATATCACATTGCGTCTGAAAATTCCTTAACACAAATTAATGCAGCCACAGGATAAACAACTTTCAAGTTTCAACATTACCACCAAATCACTATGGGTCGGGAACTTGAACTATCAATCCGCCTATCTACAATGGCTGGAAAGAACCGCTGGCGAGCATCTGGCGTAGGATTCTGGCATTGCTCTGAAGATGCAACTGCCTTATCCTCTTTTCTCGCTGTATCCTCTTTTTTCACCTATCCTCTTTTTTCATTGTAGCCTCTTCTTTTTTTGCCGCATCTGTTTTTCACTGTATCCTCTTTTTTCACTGCATCCTCTTTAATCACTGGATCCTATTTCTTCACCGCATCCTCTTTTTTCTCTGCATCCTCTTTCTTCTGAGGTTTGTTCTGATTTTTTGGGGCAAGTTTCACTTCTACGCATACCTTGTCCAGCATTACCAAGAAATCTCTCACAATAGAAAATAATCTCAAACCCTCGTCCTTCCCAGAATTTCCATGGAAGTAATCTCCTGTGCTCTTAATAAGGGCCATTATCCTCTTCTCTTCTTCAAGCAATGACACGATGTCACCCTCAGAATCCTGCAGAAAACTTTTAAGTGCCTGGTGAAATCCATTGTCCTCATCCACTTCCTTCATTTCAACATCTAAGAAATCTCGGGCTTTGATGTGGCCATGACCAAGTCTAGCAACAGTCCCAGTCAAGCCTTCTGCATCCAAAGCTGCGGCTCTTTTCACATTCTCAAGTTCACATCCTAGACGTGAGACCACCTGCAAACCCATATTTCTATACATTTCTTCAGTATCCTGGGATACATCTTCAATTAGATCATCAGACTTGAAGCTGGACATGCTTCGCATTTCTTTTGCCGCACGAGCAGCTCGGATACCTTCAGTGCGAACAATTTCTTGAACAACAAAATGTAAGAGCGTAGTTTTCCCATCTAATCCTTTTACATCTCCCAATTTCAATAGAGTATCAAGTTTAAAAGCTTGTGCACCCCCACGAAATGTGCCTGAATTCATCCGATTGCCAGTCTTAAGAACTGCTTCCAGAAGCTTAAGAAACAACCTGCTCTTCCGAAGTTCAGTGCAAGCAGCCTGCATTATAAAAAGAATTCCATCGATTATTGACGACCATGACCATTCATTTGACTAATGGAAACAAAGACAAGACATATAAACACAGAATACAAATCATTAACATGGTTGAATATGAAAATTTAATCTGACTGATTCCCAACAAGTTAACACAATGACTAAACATAATAGTACATAAGATCTTGCAGAAGAGAAGACTTGTGCAACAGCATCTGCAGAGATGTTAGAACAATCAACACTTTAGTTTTTGTTCACTTTCAAAGAGATCTATGTTAACAAATGAACAGAACAAAAAGCATTATTAAAATGATTGAAGATACAGTAACAAGAAGCAAGCGTAATTCACTCTATATGTAGAATAAACAGATGGAGATGTCACCAATGCCTTCAAATCACTATCCAACCACTCCATTTAGAATAATACGAAAATGGATTATATCATGCAGAGGCTATTAACATGATTAAGAAGCATTCTTTGAAAAAACCATCACCCTTTGCATGTCAAAAAGCCTCAGTAAGGTAAAAGCATTCTTTAACCGCAGTTATACTCTAAAGGGAGCTAAAAACAGGGAGTACAGATGTGCAGCCACTTGACACTGTATTGCAGCTTCTCTCATACTCTCTCTAGCAAGGTCACACACCCCCAGGTTACGGTGCAAGTGGTAAGAATATTCAATCTTCAGAACATATCTCATTTACTGTATATAGATATCTAATGTAACTTCTATACTAGGTTATGGTCAAAGAGGTAAGGATGTTCAATCTTCAGAACACATCTCATGTACTGTGAATATAGCTCTCTAATGTAACTTCAACACCTTTAACATCAAAAGGAGCATCAAACTGAAATGATGCTAATTAATGAAAACATCTTACCGCCAAGGTTTTAAAGGACTCGGCCACCATGGATGCGTCCTCTTCAAGAGTGCACATAAAGAGTAATGACTCTAACCTCTTAAAGGCAAATGGTACATCAACCAAATTTTTCAGGAAGCGCTCAGCAGTGCCAAGACGAGAAAGCTCGCCACTATAAAGCCTCAACTTCAGTTCTTCATCAGTTGTTGGAGCCATCTTTAACAGTGTTTGAATGAATTCAGCAGGAAGCTCATTTCCTGAAGTAAATTTCAGGATTTGATCAGCTAGTGCCATCAATTAGAAATAAATAATCTATATGTTCCACCTGAGTACACTAATAATACAGTCTAGAACAATACCAAGGCAGAAAAACCACATCTCCGCTTTCCTTTTTGGATCTATTTAGCTTAAGCTTAGGTAGAAACTTTCTTATTGTTCTGTGAGATGCATGCCATGCATAATCAGAAAAAGAAGACAATCATTTTTTGACAATTTTATTTTCCTTGCAAATGGACTAAAGATCATTGACGTTTGCAGATACCACAAAGCAAGTAAGCTCCAACTGATGTAGTAGTAACACAAAAGGAATAACAGATTACCTTCTTGAAGTGCATCACAAACTTCTTCCGTTGTCACATTTAATGCTTTAAGAAGAATAGAAAGATTCTGGGCCTTCTTGGCATCAATAATTTGAATGTATTGAGGTTTCTGATCTTGGGATGCAGAATCCTTGGTCTTACTGGTGTTTTTATCAGGAGGGGTGTATCCAAATAAATTCTCTATCATCTCTTCGTTAAACCTGTTCACAGCTACATACTCTTTATCCACCAACTCAGTTTGAACACCAAATGTGAGATAAAAGACAAACTAATGACTTACTGAAACGATCCAGCTTTAATTTGATGCCAGACCATTGTACTGTCAGGGTTGCCCGTAACCTTATCCCAAAAGAAAGGCTTTAGCTTCGCTTTAGAAGGATCAGCAACAACGGCTGATTGAGATCCAAGAGCCGAAGAGCGAGGAGGCTTTAAACCTGGGGGTGGACGAGGTCCACCACCACCACCTGGAGGAGGTGGTGGACGAGGCCCACCGCCACCTGGAGGAGGAGGTGGGGGAGGCCCACCGCCACCTGGAGGAGGTGGTGGGGGAGGCTCACCGCCACCTGGAGGTGGGGGTGGGGGAGGCCCACCACCACCTGGAGGAGCTGATGGACGAGGCCCACCACCACCTGGAGGAGGTGGTGGTGGACGAGGACCATTCCCAGTAGGAGGAGGAGGAGGAGGTGGACCAGGCACGGGAGGACAAGGACCGCCAGAAGGATTTAACGTTGATGGTGGTGGTGGTGGAGGATGTGCCGGACCAGGAGGAGGTTGTGTTGGTGGAGACGCTGCATTTCCAGGACCTCCCTGTGGTTCAATTGAACCAACCCTACCAGGTGGAGGTTTCAACTGTGGCTGAAACGAAGTAGCCCTACCAGGCGGAGTTTTCATCTGTGGTTGAAATGAACTAGCCCTACCAGGCGGAGGCTTCAATGGAGGTAATCCAGCCATCTGCAGAATAGCATTATGATTACAACCAGTCTCCACTGTTGTGTTTTCACATCCAGGAACATTTGTTATTGTAATCTCGATGTTTGAGTTACTCTGCGAATCAGAGTCCATGAAGTAATCTTTTATCCCCTTCTTATTCTGAGTTTCATTATGCTTCTCGTTGCCAACTGAAGGGCTTGAAGCGAATGACTTGTGTGAAGAGGCTGGAACAAAAAAAAAATGACAATATGAGAACAGGAAAACGCCATAAAAAAATTTTTAAAATGAGAGAATAAATGAAGCAATCTTTTCATACAATTTGTGTAGTCATTTAAGCTTAAACTGAGAAGAGGGCTCTCGTCATTTTTTCTTCCTCCAGCACTTGCCCCACAAAACTGACTGAAGCACACAAATAAAAGTGCTGAAAGAGCAAGAGTTGATACCGCAGTCACAGCCACAGCAACGACAAGTGTGTTTTGACTGCTATCTTGCTTTTCTGCCTTAATAGAAATTTTAGGGAAGGTTTGTTCACTGGGAGGAGGCGCAGAGTTTGAACTACTAATTTCTCTTGGGAAGAAGGGCAGTGCTGAGGGAATAAAATCAGGTATCGCGTGAAAGATAGGACGGGAAGGAGCTGGGGCAGGTGATGGAGCAGGTGCTGATGGGGGTGATGGAGCAGGTTCTTCTCCAATGCTCTGAGCCAGTTTCCGTCGCCTGGAAGCATCAGCCCAGGTGTATATAAAATTCAGATGCCTAATATACCATCTCTTTGAATCTCTCTCATCTCCAGATATAAGGAACATAAGATCTTTCTTCCTCAAACAATCCAAAAGAGTTTTTTCAACCTTGGAATCCAATGTTCTAACAATTTTCTGTGTGTCTAATTTGATCAATGACCTATTCAAAATTATTTCATCTCTTATGCTGGAATTTTCTCCAAGGACATGGATATCCAGTTCCTCAACAGCTATGTTGGTTTGTACCAACTCTAGTCTACAGTTTGTAAGTATCAGCTCTGCCTACAATGGCAAAGTGCAATTAGTTGAAATGGGTAAAGATAGCAGGAAAAGGGACTTCCAAGAGAGCCATATTACATGTTTAGAAACCAGTAAATAATAGTAAGTGCCAATAAAATTAATTCACCAGACCTTCAACAAACTCGAAACTGAAGGGAGAGATTTTTAAGATAATTGTATGGAAAGTGCCACTAAGATTGAATCCATCAACAACAACAACTAACCATTTATGGTCAGCCATATGCATGATATAGATGGTCATCACCAAGGTCGAGACAGATTGTTTCATTTATATCTATAAGTACCATGCCACCTTATACCGTTGTATTCCAATTCTTTAAAAAATTACATTACTGATTCAAATATAAATGGAACAATGCGACCCCGCGGTACACAGATGGTGAGATATAGCATAAGGGAAAATATTACTGCAGAAATGTCACAAGAAGCAGAATCAGAGAAGAACAAAAGAAAAGAAAGAATTACAGCTCCAGTAACAGTATATAATTCTAATCCTCCCTGATGAACACAACTTATGCTCTAGAAGATATGAAGTAATGACAAAATAATGATTGCAAAATCATGCTTCTAGAAGAAATAGAAAACAATAACTTAATTTCAGTTCTGCTAGGTAAAAATTACAATTTAAAAGGAAAAAACACTGAAGAAAGAAGAAAAGAAAGAGTCTATTACCATCTCCTCATTGTCCTCCATAAGGTTGATCAGGCTTACAGGTGATGATTCTTGTGCGGTTTTCTTGCTTCCGATGCCCACTCCGATTAAGGCGTACGCGAGAAGGAAAGAAGCAACCACACAAAACACCACTCTGAAACCCATGTGTTCTTGAATCCGTGATTACAAATGCATACACTAAATTTCATATCATCAAAATAAAAAATAGTAGCCCAGATGAACAACAAAGCCTCTTCTTTATCCCACTCGCAACCTCACAACAAACGCATCAAAGGTCAAGTCTTGACCAGCATTTACCACCAATCCAATTCAATTGACTTACAAAATCACCGACCCACTTCAAAACACGAAACAAAAGCTCAAATTTCGGTATCAAACCCCCAGTACCAAAAATAAAAATAATCCCTTTTCCTCCCGAGAATGACAAATTATGGAATTGGAAAGGCGATTAAAAAAAAAAAACCCAAAAAATCCGACAATAATGTCTCTTTACCTAAAACCTAAAAAATGTATCTTCTTTTCTTTCTCTTCCCAAAAAGAAAATTGAAGCAAATCTAAATCAAAATGGGGGGGGAATTTTTTACTGGGGGTTTTATTGAATTCTACAAAATCTATATGACAAAAGGTAGCTAGGCAAACACAATTGGGGATGGCGGTGGCGAGCGCGTGAGTTGAACTGGAAATTTTCTCTCAAGAAAAGTAAATTCTTTTCCCTGAAAATGAGCATCAGTTTGGTGGTTTCGGAAGATAACACCCAATTCTGAATTTGTGCCAAATCTTCATCATCCATGGTTACATGGATTGTATCCTTAGTTTAGTTTGATACAAAGTTCTATTCTTCTTTCTGGAGATTTCATAAATCTTTTACTAAGAACTTTGACAAAAGTCACAAAACTACGGTTAGAGGAAATTAAATACTTGAAAGAAAAATGAAGAAGATGACTCCAAGAAAATCTGAGAACATTTCCCTCTAATCCGTTCACTTAACGCAAACTTCAGCCATTAACAAGTTAAAAATTGTAAGAATTTGGAGAGAAATTATGTTATGCGGTAAGGTAATTAATGGTTATCCTATCCTTATTTTTAGGATCTAAATTATATTAATTTACTTTTTTGATGAATAAGCATTCATACGTAGATTTTTTTTTTTTTATGATGGGTCAAGTTCTTATTGGATAATTATAACACATTATATTGTTGACGTGTATACATCTGTTACATATAATAATTTCTAGTCTCGAAGCGATGACTTTTTTCATATCCAAACGAAGAATATTCAACATCTAAATAGGAAGTGAATATTAAGATGTGAATGTTGATTATATTGACGCATTTTTCTAGGCATATTTTTTTCTTTCTTAAGTATTTTTTTTGTTGTTTCACATTCCTATGAGCTTTTTCTTTACTGTTTTGATGAAGTTTTACAGATTTATAAATGTGGATGATGTTTTAGGACTTTTTCTATTTTCTACCCATATCAGCTCTTGCATCCACAAATTTGGTTTTGAATTCATGGTTTTCACCCGGTGGAATGCTCAACTCTCCATCCCTTTCTCTAGTTATGTGCTGTAATTATATTTTAAGGGTACATTGTAAAATTGTCATTAATGAAAACATTTAACCTTCCATTTTTAAGGTACTAAATGTTTTAGTATAAGGCATCTACGGAAATGATTTTTGGGCAGAAAAAATTCAGATTGCAATTTTAGATCTTAGTGTGAAAATGTCTAACTGCAAATTTGTGGTTGTTTCAATAGATGTGAGATCCTCGAGTAGTGTGGGCGTACTCTAAGATTAATGTAGTTTAATTCATTTGTAGTTTACGCTATAACGTCGAGTTTTGTTTGTTGGTATTTCGTTCTCATTACGTTAATGTTATACTTTACCACGTTAGGGCCTAATTTTTTTCGACTTTTTTTGGATGGTGATTTCCGTAAGAATTTTCCATTTTCTTTCTTGTGTTTGATTGTTTCGATCATGTTGATGCATTTTTTGAAGGATATTTCATGGTTTCTTTAAATATTTTCTTAGTGGGTTCACACTTTTGTTTCCCGTTTTTATAAATTTATATTGATTCATCAATTAATGTTGTCTGAAGTTTTCAGAGGCTCCTTTGTGACTCTGTGCCCATTCCTGGCGATCGCTATCCCGCAAATGAATTGTCGGACCTCACCCGCAGCCATTTGCCCAAGGCAAAATGACAATTCGAAGAGGTAAATTTCCATTTGAATTTATCTAAACTATCCTTTGTAAAATTTCCATTTCTAACATGGAATGTTTCAATTTGCGGGCCGGGGAGATAATGGGCCTCCCTATTCCCCAATTGTGTATTTCCTGACTGTGCATTGCTCTCTCAATATTTGATTATTCTGTGACTCAATTTCTTCACTATGTATGGTATGCGATTTAGTTTCAATATTTGAATATCTTCGTTTATGTTCGTTCGCTATGAATCGCTGATTATATTGACGCATTTTCTAGGCATATTTCTTTCTTTCTTAACTATTTTTTTTGTTGTTTCACATTCTTATGAGCTTTTTCTTTATTGTTTTGATGAAGCTTTACAGATTCATAAATGTGGATGATATTTTAGTACTTTTTCTATTTTCTGCCCATATCAGCTCTTGAATCCACAAATTTGGTTTTGAATTCGTGGTTTTCACCCGGTGGTATGCTCAACTCTACATCCCTTTCTCTAGTTCTGTGCTATAATTATATGTTAGGGGTACATTGTAAAATTGTCATTCCTGAAAACATTTGACCTTCCATTTTTAGTACTCAATGTTTAGTATAAGACATCTACAGAAATGATTTTTGGGCAGAAAAAAATCAGATTGCAATTTTGGATCTTAGTGTGAAAATGACTAACTGCAGATTTGTGGTTGTTTCACTAGATGTGAAATCCTCGAGTAGTGTGGACGCAGTCTAAGATTGTAGTTTAATTCATTTGTAGTTTACACTATAATGTCGAGTTTTGTTTGTTGGTCTCTCTTTCTCTTTACGTTAGTATTATACTTTACCACGTCAGGGCCTAATTTATTTTTTTCAACTTTTTTTGGGAAGGCGATTTCCGTAAGAATTTTTCATTTTCTTTCTTGCGTTTGATTGTTTCGATCATGTGGATGCATTTTTCTAAGCATATTTCATGGTTGCTTTAAATATTTTCTTAGTGGGTTCACACTTTTGTTTCCCGTTTTTATAAATTTATATTGATTCATCGATTAATGTTGTCTGAAGTTTTCAGAGGGTCCTTCGTGACTCTGTGCCCGTTCCTGGCGATTGCTATCCCACAAATCAATTGTCGGACCTCACTCAGAACCATTTGCCCAAGTCAAAACAGCAATTCGAAGAGGTAAATTTCCATTTGAATTTATATAAACTATCCTCTGTAAAAATTTCCATTTCTAACATGGGATGTTTCAAATTGCGGCCGGCGAGTTCATGACCCTCCCCATCCCCCAATTGTGTCTTACTTGGCTGTGCATTGCTATCTCAATATTTGATTATTCTGTGATTCAGTTTCTTCACTATGTATGGTATGTGATTTAGTTTCAATATTTGAATAATCTTCGTTTGTGTTCCTTCGCTGTGAATTGTTGATTATGGTGACGCATTTTCTAGGCATATTTCTTTCTTTCTTAAGTTTTTTTTTTTTTGTTGTTTCACATTCTTATGAGCTTTTTCTTTACTATTTTGATGAAGTTTTACAGATTCATAAATGTGGATGAATGTGTCTTAGTGATGTTTTAGGACTTTTTCTATTTTCTACCCATATCAGTTCTTGTATCCACAAATTTGGTTATGAGCATACCACCAGGTGAAAACAGCAACGTAAATATTATTCTTGATCCTCCAGCGCCTTAGATCGCGTGTTGTCCGCCATCGTCGCCTTTTGTCTGAGGCCGTAAGGCTCTGATACCACTTTATCAGGAATGAAGATAGTCCTAGAATTTAGGAAAAGAATTATCTAGAAAGAGAGATAACAGAATAGGGAGGGAGGAAGTCATGTATTAAAGAGGGAAAGTATGAGATTACAAGTATAATCGATCATTCTCCTAAGCTACTAATCACTCTTTTAATACTGCTCTTAACAGACTAACCACTCCATAACAGAATCGTAACTACAAAGATTACACAAATCTGCAAATTGCCAAATGGCAGTAACTAATTTTATTCTTCATGACAGGCTGGGAGGAGGAGGAGGAAATGGGCCACCAGGAGGAAATTGGGCACCAGGAGGGACAGGTCCCAATGGATATCCCTATGTAGAGATCATCTCCATAGTGATTCGGCGGCAGCAGCGGTGGTGGAATGGGCGGTGGTGGTTGGGGTGTTTCGCCTCAGCCCGATGGATCGACCACATTGAACATATTAGCCTAGAGTCATTCTCACACTTCAAAATTGTCAACTGGGTAAGTTGTTGAGGCATCATGAAATATTCCATGAAAAGTACGGCCCATTCTTCAGCAGTTTCAACTATTATAGGTTGATCTTGAACCAGCATGGTTAAGTGTTGTCCCATGAGAGACTTGTTGGATCAACATGCTCTAAAGTAGGTAAGAAAACAAAGTTATGCCCTTCCATTCAACATTCTACAAGCTTGCTTTTGTGACATGCCTTGAGTATTTTTACGTACTAGTTGTATTTTAGAAATAATAATAATTAATTATTTATATTCTAAATACAAAATATTTATAAATATCTAAATTTAAAAATACATTAATTTAAAATACATTTATAATTAAAAAACTGAAGAAAAAGAAAACATAAAAAGGGGAAAAAACTAAAATAAAAACCCAGGGCAAAAGGTTTAGGTAAATATTTTTATCTAATAAGAAAATTAAGAAAACAATCCCTAAGATACTGTTGGGGACCTTGGGGTGGGGGTGAGGGGAGAACTGGAAAGAAAAAAAAGGGGAAAATATGGGTTGTTTGGCTTGCTTAGGAGCTTTATGGTCTTTTTAATTTTTTTATTAATAAAACTGGTCTTGCATTAGTAAATTGGGTACTGTAAATAAAAACTCTATTTCTTGATATATTTCTCTCGTTTTCACTTTTCTCACAGTAGTCACATCTGCCGTTTTCATCACCATGACCCATTTACATTTATTAAACTTCAACCTTGCTTGACGCAGCTTCTTCTTCTTCCATTTTCGGCATCACTCGCCAACTTCCAATCCGTCCTCCAGCGTCACTCTTCCAACCTATCGAGCCAGACTATATATATAATTTTTTTCAATACTATAAAATATTTTTAGTATAAATTTAAAAAATTAATTCGAGATCCAGTTCAATCTCAAGCTCGAGTTCAATCTCGAGCTGGAACTTGAATTCAAGCTCAAAAGCTTGCTCTATTATAAGCTCGAGCTCAAGTCTATCATAATTTTGACGAGCCAAGCTCGAGCCAAAATATTTAGGCTCGATCGAGTTTGAGCCGAGCTCTAGCCTAACTGTTTTTAATTAAGCCCAACTCGGCTCATTTATACTACACGGGATATTTGTAAGAAACACATAAACCTTGAATATTTGTTTCTTTTCGTGAATTTTTTGACCGGATATATCCCTTCTAGTCCGTCATCGGGAGCTTGGGTGGTTCAGTCATGGGGACGGCGGTCATGGCAGAGGCAGAGCAAAGAGGTTTGCGAACGACGGAGGATGAGTGGCAGAAGGTGGCCTTGATCTTGGTGTGGCGGGGTAGGAGGAGGAGGCGACCTCGGTGGTGGTGGGGAGGGCGGAGGAGGGTGACTTGCTGACAGGAGAGGTTGAGCGGCGGGAGGAGGAGGAGGCACCGGATGCCGAGACGCCGATTGGTGGAGGAGGTGCGAGAGGGGGGGTGGGGGTGGAGCTTTCACCATTGTCGAATGTGATAGTGAGAGAGTGGCCGATTTGATTTATGTGAGAAGTGAGAGTGTGTTGGGAAGGGGTTTTATAGCTTTTCGAATGGAATAGCTTGAATTTTCAAAGAAAAAATAGGTAGAGAGAGAAAGAGCAAACTCAATCACACCCTTCCATTCCCTGTTTAATCCAACGGTCATGAGACCGCTTAATCCATGTATACAGATGTGATTGGTCACATCCAAATTCCACTGGGCCTCACTTCTCTCCTTCATTTCTCTCCCCCTCTCATCTCTAAAGGCAAAGTAGAGTAACGTTACTTTGCCTATTATTTTTTAGATAAGAGGCAAAGTAACGTTACTTTGTCTCTCATTTCTAAAATGAGAAGCAAAGTAACGTTATTTTGTTTCTCATCACTAATAAGTGGCAAAATAACGTTACTTTGCCTCTTATTTTATTTAAAAAAAGGTTAATTTAAATAAGTTTGAAATTGAAGTTTCAATATATTAATATTATTCTAAACGTCAAAATTTTACAGTTTTAGTATACAAACATTAAACAATACTATATCGTAAGAAAACGAATGCGCGCGTCATCACAAACATTATATACATATGGGAAAATGTTTGGTATATCCTCCATGTCGTTGAGTAGAATTATAAGTTGGAAGACTGACTCCTAAATAATTAGGAATAAAATAAAAATGAGGTGAATTTGTGTATGTTTGACTGAAATGTATGGAGTTTCACTATTAATTTTAGGCTTAATCACTGTTTACCCATGTGTTTTCATCTTTTTACTATCTGTCCCTCTCTGTTTTGAAAACTAACACTTAAACTCCATTTGACTAAATCAAGCATAACAATCATTGAAATAACAAAAATACCCCCCATTAAATAAGGACTCTTCTTCTTCCTCCCCACTTTTTTGCCGCATCCCCTCCTCTATTCTCCCTCCCCCGTCGCCTCTCCTTTTCCTCCCGTTGTCTTGCCTTTTTGTGGCTACTTCCCTCCGACACACTCAACGGCACCTACTCATCCGTCTTTCTTTCTAATCTTCATCAAGCGTCACTTGTCTAACTCTTGGTCGAGAGCCGCTCAACAGTCGCAGTCGGGGGGGGGGGGGGGGGGGGGGGGAGATGGTGATTAAATTACTTGCAGTCATAACAAACATGTGGAACAAAAAATTTAATATATTATAATCAATTTTCATTATTTGTAATACAATTTTTTACTATTCAGTTGAGCATTTTTACATTTTAAATACACTTTTTATATTTTAAAACTATTTTTCAAAAATATGTTTTTAAAACCATTTTTAAGGCTCTAGTATTTTCTATTCTATTTCAAAAAAATTATTATGTTTTTATAGAAAATTTTACAAAAAGAAACAACATCACTTTTTACATAAAAACTATTATCCGATTATAGCTGGCGTTATTCAATTTTCTTTTTATTTTTTTTAATATAGAAGAAAAAAAAAACAAAAGAGTGAAAACTTGAAATTTAAAAAGAATTTAAAGCACATATTATACATGGACTTTGTTATGCAAAATGGATGCGGTCACAAAAACATGTCACCTACACGCACCTACATGCAAGGGCAAATGAGTGCATCTAGGCTTCCCTAGCTAGATCTTAGTGGGAGTGTTTTTTTTTTTTCCTTTTATTAATTAAAGTGAGACTAATTATTTTGAACTGAAACATTTTTATTTAGCAAATAATAATTAAAAACTGCACATTGTTAATTAAAAGGGGCATGATATTTGCAGCGACGGTTTCGATATTTGCAGCGATATTTTTTTGTGAAAAGACCGAAATACCCCAAAGACTTAAAAAAAGAAAAGAAAAAAAAAAACCAAAGTGTCGCAGGTGACCGGCGACACGTTGGGCCGAAAGTGTCGCAGGCAACACTTCCCCCCCCCCCCCCCCCCCCCCCCCCCCACACACACACACATTCTTATTTGCTGTAACCACCGGGCAGATCTTCCCCATTCCGGTAAAAAATTTCACAATTTTGACAAAACTACTAATAAATTCGGACATAATACAACTAAAATAATTAATAAAACTTTTTTTAAAATTTTTTTCCCCAAGGGCATTTCAGTCTTTTCATAAGAAAATGTCGCTGCAAATATCAATTCCGAATTAAAAATACATAATTCACAAGGCTTGATTTTCGGCTCAGAATCCCCTGTTACACTTTCTTGTTACAGTATGTGTTACACATCTTAATAACTCAACGTTAATATTCTTTTTTAAATTAATTTTTTATCAATGCTATTCATTGGAATTCTACGTAATTTTAATATAATTATTTTATTTTTTTACATTAATCTTGTGTTTTATATAATTTTATAGTATTTTTTTGATTTTTTAATCTCAATAAATTATAATAAATATACTCTAAATCAAAATGGGTGAACCCTTAGTCCAAAAATTTATTATAATGCCAATGAATAGCATTGGTAAAAAAATTAATTTAAAAAAATATTAACGTTGAATTATTAAGATGTGTAACACATAGTGTAACACATAGTGTAACAGGGGATCTGAGCCCTTGATTTTCCACGTAGGAATGCTTGGGCGGAAAACTTTTTCATCCCATCATGCATCCAAAGGCTTTGAGAGAGAGGGGGCGGGGTCCACAAAAGCATTTTCTTTAATTAATAGTACGTTTTGTATCCATCTCAGAAAAAAAAAAAAAAAAAAAAAAAAAAGGATATGCTTACCATCAGCTACAAAAGTAAGAGTTTACGAGAAATTATTCCATGTATACACATTCGATCAATCCTGGTGTGGCAATATTGGTCTTTGCTATATATTGTTTCCAAGTCGAGGTATATATCAGATAATACTCCTTAGATTCCGTACAAAGAGTAAGGTGATGTTGTATTTCTTCTTTGATCGATGCACGGAGTAATTGGATTAGGTTGTTTGTCCCACGATCATGCATTTCATTGAAGCTAAATTAATAACGAACAAAATATTGCAATTTTCATTTTGGATCGTATTAATTTATTTGTGACTTACTTGGGCGTTAATTAGTTTCATTCGCTATATATATATAGCTGCTTTGACCGAATATCGAAGTCGGGATGGTCATAATATTGAATTATGATTTTCACCTTAATTATTAATTGAGTTGTAATTAGTAGCTTAGACTCAACTCATGATAAATACTATTTATTGAGAAATTTAAATCATGCTAGAAATTTAAATACTTGTCGTTTTTACCAATGTACAACTTATTTAATAGGATATTATGATGATTTCTTCCCCAACCCCCCCCCCCCCCCCTCTCCCCCTCCCCCTCTTTTTATAATTTAACAAACATAAATCTCCATTAAGAATTACTAACTGATGCCAAGGAAAGCAACAAGTGAGTACTAGTCAGTTAAAAGTCAGAAATACAATTATTGAAGTACTAATTGGTTCATGATTAAGAAATGTGAACAAATTAAATATATTATAATCAGCTTTTATTATTTTTACTATAATTTTTTACTATACAGTTATACATTTTTACATTTTTAATACTTTTTTACATTATAAAACTATTTTCTAAAAAACAAAACTCAAACTTTCAATAAAGAACATGCCCTTAGTTGAATAATGATACTTTTTTTTTCCTTTATCTTGTAAGGGTAGTAATGTGTATTGAAATATATTTTTATTATCTAATTTTTAATTAATAATATATTCTCCCTTTAGGGAAAAAATTGATAGTGTAGTTCTTTAATTTGTTTTACAAGAATTAATTTGTCACCTCAACTGCAATTATAAGGGAATAATTTGCACTACTTTCCAGGATTTTACATTTTTTGTTTGTTCATTCAATTTGATCTAACTGTTGTTATTTATTTAATTGTAAAAAAAAAAATTCCATATTGTATTTCTCAAACTACCATTTCAATTGCTCACAAATTACAAAATGAGTCTCGTTTGTTATCATTGTGCAATTATTATAAAAAGTACTCATTCCGTCCCATTTAAAGTGTTCTGTTCGTAATACTGAAAACAGTATTACAAACAGGACTCTTTGAATAGGACAGAGAGAGTAACAGTATTACAAACAGAATTTTTTGAATGGGACAGAGTAACAAATTTATTATATATGATATGACTAAACGTACACAACGAAGTGAAATGCAAATGCACGATCAACAGATCCAATAACCCAATAATATTATGATATGATAATATGAATATATATACAACCCCCTCCTACATAATATCCAATTTCATGCAACCGAGCTGGTTAAAATAAATAAATCACAAAACAAGAGATCGATAGACATAACAAAAATAATTTAAAAATAAGAAGAAATATAACTAAAGAAAATTTAAAGAAAAGACTAGTAGGATTAAACTGCACTATATGCGGGATGCCCTCTAATATAAGAAATATATTATTTGCAAAGCAACTGTGTCGGTTCCATAAACACTTTTGTTGCTTCAATTACAACAAACTAAGCAAATTTTACTTTGTTACTAATTCATAATTGAACTATAAATGAGTCGTGTCAAACATTTTAAGAGTCCTGTGCTAATTATAAAATTTTGATCCTTAAAATTGAAATATATAAATAATTAATGGAAAATATATAAATATATATGTGTGTGGGTGTGTGTGTGTACCGAAGGAATGGATCCGTGAAGGAATTATAGTCTTACTCATATATATATATATATATATATATATATGATTTTTAAGAAAGTAAGGTCAAGGGGTCCTCCAAATTTGGAGGCCCTCCCCAAAAAAAATATATATATATATATCTATATATATATATGATTTTTAAGAAGGTCAAGGGGACCTCCAATTTGGAGGCCCTCCCCAAAAACTCCTTTTGAACATGACTGAAGTCCTCCCCAAAGTAGAGTGAAATTCCAAAATGTGATGGAAATAAAAATTAAAAAAAAAAAAGTGGACAAAAATGAGATACTTTTTGTTATGTAGAAAAAAAAAATAGGGTAGTTGCATTATGTAAATGCAACTTTACAAATGAATTTGCATTTCATATTTTCACTTCTTAATTATTTAAATACTGGATATTACTTTTAAAGGTTTTTGAAAATTTTCTTCTTCTTTTATAAAATATATTGAATTTTGCCGTCAAAATTAAGGAAAGTTTACGGAAATGCATTGGTGCTTCTTTGTGGACGTGAGCTTGCATTTTCCAAATGCAAGTTTCATAGTTATGTTTAAAAATTATTTTAAATAAAATTTGGAAATTTAAAGTTTATACATATCTAATTTTATTATTACAAATATCTAATTTTGTACTGAAAAATGAAAAAAAAAGTATCTAATTTTTGTTCTTCTAATTTCTCAGTTTAAAAATATTTTTCCCGCATTAAAAAATGTTACGTTAACTTATTGTATGCCAATTATAGTATTGAAAAGTTGGGGGCGGGGGTGGTGTTTAGGGTTTTACTCAGGTCTTATAAATATTTAAACTCAATATTAGATGAGTACGCGGTATTTTTTTATACTCAACTTGATGAGTGCCTTTTAGTTGTTTTATTTTAGAGTCTCTTGGATACTTTTCACGGGTATGTTTGTTGTTTTATGAAATCAAGAATAGGTGTTTAAAGGCTGAGGCAAGAAGGAGAAGACAGAACTAAAAGAGACGAAAAGTAGGGATCCATTTGGTCAAGTGGATGGTTACAGCGGTGGAGTGCAAAGGATGGAGAATTATGGTTATCACTGTAGTAAACCAAGAGGGAAATATCCTGCAATAGTGAATTGGAAGAGTTACCTTATTCGAGAATGATGAGTTTTACCGCTGGAAAGAAGGAAAGAGAGAAGGAAATATTCAGTTTCCTTGCTAGAAAAGACTTGTGAAGGAAGGAGCACCAAATGTGATAAGGAAGGAAGTTACTCCTTTTTCAAAGTGCTGATTTGTAGGGATTGATTTGATACGGATATGATGCTGATTTTGGGAGATACAGAATCGCCGGAGATATTCTTGGGGAAAATAGGGAGTATTCTGAAGGAACAAGTATCTTGATTTTACGTTAGTTTTCTAAAGTCTTTGATACACTCTTAGGGGGCGCTTTGTTCGTAAGGGGGAATGAGAATGAGAATGGGAATTATAGTAGTTGGGAATGATAGTAGAGGTAATCATTATATATGTGTTGTTTGATTTGTGATGGGAAATGATTATGATTACCATTGATGCTGTTTGGTTCACAAATAAAATATTTAATAGTAATTTTTATTTTTATTTTTTTTACATTCAACTTTTAATATATTATAAACTATTTATGTTTAAATAAATTATAATGATAATTTTTGCTAATTAAAATATTTTAAAAGTAAAAATATACACATAAAAGAATTTTATGCAGGAATAATTTCTATTCCCCTCAAAATAATGGGGAATAGATGATTGGACAAAAGTTGAATTTGGAAGTGGGGTCCGGGAAATGAAACCCCTTAACCAAACACCCCATTTCATTCACATTCCCATTCCCCAATTCCAAAACCTCCAACCAAGCATATCCTTAGTTTTTGATAAGCTTATTTCGTTCTGAATTTCGTGAATGACCGACCCACTTCAAAACAAAAAACAAAAGCTCAAATTTCGGTATCAAACCCCCAGTAACAAAAATAAAAATAATCCCTTTTCCTCCAGAGAACGACAATTCTGGAATTGGAAAGGCGATTAATAAAAAACCCAAAAAAATCCGACAAGAATGTCTCTTTACCTAAAACCTAAAAACGTATCTTCTTTACTTTCTCTTTCTAAAAAGAAAATTGAAACAAATCTAAATCAAAATTGGGGGGAAAGTTTTTACTGGGGCTTTTACTGAATTCTACAAAATCTATATGACAAAAGGTAGCTAGGCAAACACAAATGGGGATGGCGGTGGCGAGCGCGTGAGTTGTCCTGGAAAATTTCTCTCAAGAAAAGTGTAAATTCTTTTCCCTGAAAATGAGCATCAGTTTGGTGGTTTTGGAATATAACACCCAATTCTGAATTTGTGCCAAATCTTCATCATCCATGGTTACATGGATTGTATCCTTAGTTTGATACAAAGTTCTATTCTTCTTTCTGGAGATTTCATAAATCTTCTACTAAGAACTTTGACAAAAGTCACAAAACTATGGTTAGAAGAAATTAAATACTTGAAACAAAAATGAAGAAGATGACTCCAAGAAAATCTGAGAACTTTTCCCTCTAATCCGTTCACCGTACGCAAACTTCAGCCATTCCATTAACAAGGTAGGAAGATTGTAAGAATTTGGAAATAAATTATGGTATGCGATAAGGTAATTAATGGTTATCATATCCTTATTTTTAGGATCAAAATTATATTAATTTACTTTTTGGTGAATAAGCTTTCATATGTGGATTTTTTTTGTGATGGGTTAAGTTTTTATTGGATGATTGTAAAAGATCATATTGCCTCATCGTGAAGACTTTTTTCCTATCCATTTTAACTGCTGTAACCTTGATTATGTTAATCATATTTCAACTTGATTTTTTTTTTCCCTTTTTATTTCATCTGAGATCTATATATATGGTCTTTCCTAATTTATTACTCCTCTTGTGCTATTAGAAGAGTTCATTTTTATAAATATTTTTTGTTGCAATAAATTTTACCCTTCCAATGCTTACTAATATAATCATATATGCTACACAATTAACCCATACTTAAAAGGTAAAGGTATAAATATAATAAATGATGTCAAATTATGTATTATGGGTATTGTACATTGATATTCATAATAAGTTTGTACATCAGTGAAAGCGAATTTTTCTAATGGAACAGGGCGAGTATAAGTGGTTGTTAGCAAAGGGTGAAATACAATTTGCTTTATATGATTTTGCACAACGGACAGTTTATTACTGTGATTTCAAAACTGACCCAACTGAGTGAAAATATCAAAATTAACGGTATGTTTAATTGATTTGGTACAAAGTGAGAGTCTGAAATTATAATATTCAAATATACGATAAATACAATGTTTCTTAATAATCGTTAGGTTCAACATCTAAAGTGAAACGGACATTTCAGCCCTAAACCATTGGTAGGGTAAGCAAAAGCAAAAATCGATCCAAATCCACTCCAAACCAATACGAATCCGAAGCTTCGGATCGGTTTCGAATTTAATCGGATAATTGAATTAGTAACAGAATTGTGGACCCCACCACCCACTCTCTAAAAAGCATGCCTGCAATTTAGAACATTCTGTAACCGAGCAGAATATGCATGCATTGCAACTACCAGAGGAGTTTTCTCTTTCATTATAAGGGTCTAGTTTGTTACACTACCACAGGAGTCATTTCGTTCCACTAGAAGGAGGAGGCACTATGGGAGTAGAAGGGATGTGAGTGGTCGTCTCTATAACCTCCATATCCTCCACCTCGATGGGGTCCGCTGTCGACCTCGGCTGTTGATCCACCCCGTCATCTGACGCTCTGGCTTCTGTTTCTGTCCCGGTACTTTGACTATCCACCGGAATGTGAATAGGGATTTGTTGTAAGGAGTTGACATCCAACATCGGTCCCGATTCATCCAGCTGATGCGGAGTTGGGATAGGATCCGGGAGATGATCAAATAAATTCACATCTTCCTTCTCTTCCAGATTCACGATTGGACAAGGAGAAGGGCTTCTGGCCATATGGCTCAGGTCAGCGCTACCTTCTTCGGGCATAGATTCAGCATTCAGGACGTTGACGGCCGGAGTGGAGGTTGTAGAGACGACCACTCACATCCCTTCTACTCCCGCAGTGCCTCCTCCTTCACCTGGCGGATCGTCCAGTCATCGATCGCCCTCTAGTCGATCCATAGATAAAGGTAAGTATGTGGCCTCCAACAAACTGGACCCGTCTAATGGAACGGAATGAGTAATATTTTTATTGATCAAAAATATAATCACCAATTATTTTACATGAACTAAAAAAATTTTAGTTATTAAAATTTATATATACCAAAATATAAACAAAAACGAAAATTGGAGGGAGTGAGTCATCTTTTAGAAGTTTTCCCGCCCAAGCAAACCCCCGAATTCATCTTTTCGATGCATGCATAATCTGATCACAAATTCTATTTTGGAGCCACAAAAATCGTAAATAAAAATTGTAAACTAAAAATTGTAAATTTGCATAACATACAGTGATTTGATTTATTACATAACGAAAATTGAATAACATATACTGATTTGATTTAATTAAAAGCAAGCTAGCTATATATGAACTATGGTTATGGTGATCATGATGATTCCGGCAGTAGAATCCTATGGTGATGCTGATGCTGATGGTGTTTCATCAACGGATATCGTGGCCACGGCTTTAACATATCTCAGAAAATTCTGAAATCCTAGCTCGACAGCGTGCTATAACAATTTCTCAATATTTCTCTAGGTGCCTCATCCCCATTCACGAGATCCACAACCCATTTGCTGTATTTCTTGTTCTTCACTTTTCTCACGGCGGTCACATCTTCCATTTCCATCCCCATGACCCATTTATATTTCAACTTCAACCTTGCTTGAGCATCTTGTTCTTATTCGACCCATTGTCTGTGTCACTCGCAAACTTCCAGTCCGCCCTCCAGCGTCACTCGTAGAGCCTATCGAGCCAGGCTATAATTATAATTTTATAATATTTTTTTCAATATTATTAAATTTTTTTAGTATAAATTAAAAAATTAAATCGAGTTCAAGTTTAATATCGAGCTGGAGCTTGAATTAGAGCTCAAAAGCTTACTCTATTCTGAGCTCGAGCTCGAGTCTATTATAATTTTGATGATCCAAGCTCGATCGAGTTTGAGCCGAGCTCAAGCTTGACTGTTTTTAATCAAGCCCAACTCGGCTCATTTACAGCCCTACACAGGATATTTGCAAGAAACCCATAATCCTTGAAAATTTGTATCTTTTCTTGAATTTTTTGACCAGAGAAATCCCTTCTAGTCTGTCGTATTGTCAGTCGCTAAAAGAATTTTTCAAAGGAGCAATTCCAATTGAGAACTGGAATACGTCGTCGCTTCAGTATATATATCTCGGTGCAAACAACTTGACATGTTCATCTACATCGTCTCTAGCTATTTTCATGTTAGCCATGTTTTAAAGGCTAGTGCTAATTTATTTGAAAGAATGACACTTTTGGTCCCTAATGTTTAGGGGCGTACACTTTTGATCCCTAATGTATCAATTTCGACACTTTTGGCCCCTAAAGTTTTGTTCCAGTGACACTTTTTATCTATATGTATCTGTTATTACCTGTTTTATAGGTAATTTTGGGTCAAAATATAAATTGTCTAAAATATTGCGTTAAATCAAAATTTTGATGAAATCACCACTTACTAAAACAAAATAATAGTGAGTATTTTCTAAAATGAAACTGCTGTTGTATCTGGATTATGAAATTTAGCATTTTAGTACAATAGTTATAGTTATAAAATGCTTTGATATTGTGTGGAAATAAAGAAACCAGTACCAAAATTCTGTAGGAATTATTTTTATCAAAGCTGGCACAATTTTTATTTAACATGAGTAGTTTACAAAAACAACGCCTTTCATATAATAAACTAGTTGGTATTGTTCTTTCCCTTACTGTATTTTGATCTTTCTAAAGTATAGAAGCCAGGCCTTTCTTCCTCAGAATCTCAATCTGGTCAACATTTCAAAGGCAAAATATGTCACAATCCACATAAATCAAGATAGCTATATTATTAACAGAATGATAGGGCAGTTGGGTCTGAGAGTTAGAGCCGAAAAACCAATCCACTTCTTAGGAGTATCGTGGGTAACTCCGAAACCAAGATTTCAACAAGAAGACAGGTAGATGCTAAGGCTCCGTTTGGACAAGTACTTCAAATATATTTTTAGTGTTTTAAAAGTATAAAAAACTTTAAAATGGTGTTTGGACAAGAAATTGCAAAATATTTTTAAAAAATAATTTAAAGTAAAATGTTTTTAAAGTACACTTTTTGAAGTACACTTTAAACATGTTTTATAAAAAATTTAAAAAATTTTTAACTCATTTTAAGTTAAATTCGCGGGTCGGCCTGTCCTGCCCCCAATCAGCCCCAAACCCCGGACCCACCCCAACCTCGCCTCGACCCCTGTCCCACCCTTTGCAACCTCAGCTCCGTCCCCGACCAGACCCGACATCGGCCCCACCCCCGAACCCAAATCCGACCCCAGGCCCGACCACCCAGCCCCTACCCCTACCTCGGAACCGACCCCCGAACCTGACCCCGACCCCGTGCCCGAACCCAACCACTCCCTGGCCCAGGCCCCAAACCCGACCTCGACCCAACCACTCCTGAGCCCCGACCCCGACCCCTGACCCGGCCCCGAACTTGACCCCGACCTCGACCCCGAACCCGACGCCTACCACGAACCCGACCCCGACCACGGGCCCGGCCCCGACCCTGACCCCAGGCCCCTACCCGGACCCAACCACTCCCCGGCCCAGGCCTCGAACCCGACCCCAACCCTGACCCAACCACTCCTCGGCCCCGACCCTGACCCAACCACTCCCTGGCCCAGGCCCCAAACCCGACCTCGACCCAACCACTCCTGAGCCCTGACCCGGCCCCGAACTTGACCCCGACCTCGACCCCGAACCCGACGCCTACCACGAACCCGACCCCGACCACGGGCCCGGCCCCGACCCTGACCCCAGGCCCCTACCCGGACCCAACCACTCCCCGGCCCAGGCCTCGAACCCGACCCCAACCCTGACCCAACCACTCCTCGGCCCCGACCCTGACCCAACCACTCCTCGGCCCCGACCCCAACCCCGGACCCGACCACAGTCTTGGACCCAACCCCGACTCTGGCCTTGACTATACCAAGGCCCTGACCACGCCCCAACCCCAACCCCGATCATGCCCTCGCCCCAGCCCCTTCCCCGGACCCAACTTTTCCCCGACCCCAGCGCGACTTTGTCCCGGACCCCGACCCCTGCCCACCCAATAGAAAAAAAAATGTTTATATACCGTAAATATAATTTTTATATAATTTCCCGCATTAAATATAATTTAAAATTTTTTTTTTCAAATAGGGTTCCAAACATCTTTTAAACTATTTTTAACTCAAAAAACGTTTTTGTAAAATAGTTGTCCAAACACATTGTATTAAAAAAACTTTAAAAACATATTTTATAAAATATTTTTGAAAAACTTTTTTATAAAAATATTTTTGAAGTACTTGTCTAAACGGAGCCTAAATCTTCTAGTGGTATTTGTTCAGGAGTTTTGACACTCACGGATGAGAAACAACGAAACTCAGTCATTAGGTAGTAAAGGTCTTGTTTTCCTACTCTTTACACAACACAACTATTTTAAGTGCCTTCTGGAATAAAAACAAAAGAGTTTGTGACATGTTCCCTAAGCTTGTTCATCAACAAGGTCAGAAGCCTCACTTGAGCCTGCCTTCCTCTTCCACATAACTTTCATTTGCATTTAATTTATTATGATCTTGTGACACTAAACTGGGCATCTTCCCAGCATTTGTTTAGTTCATACAGCATGAGGCTAGGCTTCCTCCCTCTTCCACGTAACTTCCCTTTGGATTGTGAAAGAAGAATGAAAAATTACCTTGACAATAATATCAGACTTGATATCAGCAAGTGAGTCTCTTATATCCTGAGCTTGATCAGCAGGTCCCTGCGGAGAAGTAAATTAAGGACACTTCTCAGGCTAAAAATGAACCAAACTTAACGAAAAGAAGAATATTGTTCTCTGCGCGATATCACTTCACATAGCATATCGTTTCACGTCGCGGAAAAACTTTCAATTTGAACCAAAGCAATACTACGTCTGTAAAGTTCATACAGCATTACTATCAAGAACTCAACGCTCCCAGTTCCACACAATTACAAGAAAAATTAACTCTCACAGGCTAAGGTTAAAGTTCTTAACAACTAAAAGAATTGGCCCTGTTTGTTTTGATTCTCAAAATATGGTTTTGAGAAAAGTTTTAATTTTATAATAATTTTTCATCATTTTTAATACACCTTTTTACATTTTTCAATACACCTTTTTACATTCTCAATATAATTTTAATATTATAAAATCAAAATAAATCTCAAAACCATGTTTTAGAAATCATACCACACAGGGTCAGACTCTGTTTTCTCCAACCCCAAAAATTGTATCACAAAAGATCGAAACCAAACTCATACTCTCACTTTAAGTCCTATTAAGAACTATTCACAGACACCTCACAATTTAATTCATGACACAAAACCATTTATACAGCGTTGAAAAGAATAATTTTTCTAGATTATACCAACAAAATCACCCACCATTTCAAAGACAATATCGTAAACCCAAAAACGTGCAGGATCAGCATGAATCAACAAACTTTTTTCAATATCAAGAAATGTAAATAACCTGTGAACCCCATCTGATGACCCCAATCTGCTTGATTCCCTTGAATGCATCCGGCAGGAGCTTGAACAAGTCCCTCCCTCCTTTCACAACATGCTGCACTTCATTCAACCAAAGATCAATTAGTGTTGGGCTTGGGTTCACCTAAGTTGGGTGACCCATGATTTATTTAAGCCCACTTGAATATTTGAGCCCAAGCATTTACATTGACTCACTTATTCTCCTTTGCCCAAACATTTGAATTAAGTGCCTTGATTCAATTTGTGTGTGAGTCGTCACGATTTTCAGAAGGAGAAAAGTGAAAAATCTTGAGAGGTAAAGATTATGTTCTTCAAGCCAAGATTAGAAGTCAATTTGAAGCCTAATCTTGATGGAATTGCAGTCCCGATTCCTCTTATCTAGCCCTTCGAATCTATCGGAGCAATTTCTCATTTCCCTTATTTAGGTGAGATCCTTGTGTGCCCATTATTAATTATAGTGGAGATTTGATTGGACTATGTCCGGTGGTTTTTTTCCATCTTTGGGTTTCTACATTAAAAATTACAGTGTGTCATTTTTGTTTATTTTCATGCTTATTGTGCTGTATTATTTAGTATTCCTTTGATTGCCTATTTTATGAGCCGTTGAAAAGATGAGATTAGACTGGGTTTTATGACTCTGTTAGTTCTGTAATTGGTAAATCTTTTCCCCTTGCACAACAATTATTAACAACCAACACACCTCAAATTTATATGGATGTCAATATACAACATATAAAATAGTTGATTTAATTGTATTTTTTCTATTCATGTCGTTAATTACTTAATAATTAAAAATAATTAAAAAAGAAAAATGATATAATTAGTATGAGGTTAGATGATTTGGGAATATATACATGAAAGCTCTAGCTACCAAATTGCAATCGAAATTTCGAAATCCTAACCAGGCATGTAATTATTTTTACATAATATATTGTGGTAGTTACAATAATTAAGCATAAAATTTGAGACTAATAATTGATGCTAAAATAAACTTTTTTTACTTTGTACATGCTAATTTATTGTGCGTTAAAAAAATATAGATTAATTAAAAGTAAAAAAAAAATTGAAATTTTGACTTGTGTACTTACATTTTGACAAGAAATATTTGCCATTTTCAAGAAAAAATGATTTTCCGTTTAAAAGAGAGAAAAAAAAAAGAAAAACAAAGGATGAATTTTTTATTTCCCTTCCAATTAATACATGAATGATTATTAATACCGAAAATGAATCTTTTTTCTGTCTCATTTCTTTCTTTCAAGAACAATAAAGTAGGATTAAGATGCACCGCATATATCATGTAAGATACATTTCTTTCTTTCAAACTCTTTTTTGGTTGGTTTTGAGAATAATTTTGAAAACCAAAACAAAGAAACAAAGTTTTGAGAACAAGTTTTAAAAAATATCACCACTACCGGCCTCTCCCCCTCCCACTCCCATTCAGCACAACCACCTAACCGCCCCATCCTCCTCACCCTTCCCGTCACTAACGCCACCAATAGAAATACTGTACCCAAAATCGAAATCGTGTTCGAAATCGAAATCCAAATCCAAAGAAGAAGAATCGAAATCAGAATCGGAATCGAAATCGAAATCGAAGAAGAATCGAAATCGGAATCCGAAGAAGAAGATGATAAAATCTGAATCGAAATATAAATCCAAAGAAGAAGAAGAAGAATCGAAATTGAAAAACCTTCGAAATCGGAATCTGAAGAATCGTGGAAGGTCCAAATCGAAGAAGTCCAAATCCAATGAAGAAGAATAATCGAAATCGAAGAAGAATCGAAATCGGAATCCGGGAGAAGAAGATAATGAAATCTGCGTCGAAATCCAAACAGAAATTGAAAAACCTTTGAAATCAGAATCCGAAGAATCGCAGAAGGTCCGAATCGAACGAAGAAGAAGAAGAAGAGGAGGAGGAGGCCGAATACGATTGTGAGCGGCGATTGTGGGCGGCTGGTGTGACGGCAGCGGTTTGAGAATTGGGTTTGAGGTTTTGTTTCAGAACTCTTTCAATTTCAGCCGAACAAGGTTTTGGATTTTTGTTTGAGACTTGGTCTCAAATTTGGTTTGAAATCCCACAGCCGAACAGGCCTATATATTCTCATAATTTTCCTCCCCTCAATAGAATTCTTCGCACGTAATTTCTTTTAGTCGATCTCACTTTTTCTTTTTTCATTTTTTCAATAAATGATAAGAAAGTATAAAAACCTAACAATCTAGCGTTTGGCGGCCACTTTGGCTAGGATATCAGATTTACAACATTGCTATGAGAACGTATCCCACATTTATCGCAAAGGGAATGCGGTAGCAGATGCACTGGCACAAAATGCGAGCTTGACCGGACTTACAAAATTTTATATCCACTTCACGCTCCCCTAGAGAATTAAGGGTTTGGTGGTTCTAGATGCTAGGGGCCTTCCCTATTTGCGGGGACAGCCCTTTTTAGTTTTATGTGATCTGTAGGTTTGTATAGGCTTCATTTGCATACCTACATTTTTGTATCTCTAAGGTAAGGTTCATTATGTCCCTCTTAGAATTTTGTGGCATTTTACCTTTATTTTAATAAAGGGTCTCCAAGGCCCCCCCCCCCCCCCCCCCCCCCCCCCACCCAAAGCACCCCAGCCACTTAATCGGCTGTTAACGGAAAAAAAAAAAAAAAAAAAAAAAAAACTAACAATCTGGCCAGCCGTTTGAACTCAATTTGTTCATTTTTCTTTCCCTCGCCGTTTATGGGAAGCGACGGCCTCAGAAAGACAACCCATTTTTAAATTGTTCGAGTAGATAAGTCTAATTCCGGGGAGCATTTTGATAGTTCTGAAATTGTTTAAGTAGGGTGTGGAATAGTAATCTTAAAGCGCTCTCGCCCTCTCGAAAGAAACGCAAATTTGCTATGGTTTCCATGACCAACCTTGAATGTGTTAGATATATAAAAATGTCTAAGTTAGTAGGGGTAATTTAGTCATTTGACTTATTTGTATATATACCTTGACAACCTTGGATGAACTCGCCCTTTTCACTCATTCAAACCTCATATTTATACGTATTTACATTTCAAACCCCTTAATTAATAATTAGTTTCACTATTTTCCTATACACTTCAAATTAACACTTAACTAATGCATATTACAGATGGAAATATCAATGCCATGGATGGATGAACTACCATACTACATGAGACACTACTATATTATAAGAGCCTCTTGGACGTTTATTCTGAGATGGAGAAATACTGTCTAAAGATGGAAAATCAAACCGAGTCAATTCGCTAAGCTGTACAGGGAAAGAGGTGTGACCAAAACATTCTAGATTTATGATAATCGCTTGCCAAACGAGCCAAGTGATGTAATCGCCCAGGAGGGTTTGATCACAAAGCGAAATTCGATCGTTTTAAGATTTGCTAGGATGGTTTTGGTGAAACCTTGACCCGGCAACAATGAACAAATGGAACCTTGGTATAGAAGACCGCGACTCACGAGTGTACAATGTTAAGAACATCGATATAAGCACAACACGAACAACTCACCAAAAGATTGTTCGATAAGTGTTCAACCTCACAAGACAAAATTTTGATAAGTTCTACAGTTCAATGAAGAACTAAGAGTTTTAGAAGAACTGACAAAAATATTTCAATTCATCCAAGTCTTCTCCTTTCAAATGATTACATAGATGGACTATTTATACAAGAAGGAATGGATTAAAAAGTAAATAGAAATAATACTTAAATTAATTAAACAAGCCTCTTGAATTTCCTTGACCCTTGACTTGCTTTGGCTTGAATTTCATCTATTCTTGAAAGTTGAAATCATCTCTTAGCCGAATTTAGTGAAGGCAAATGGAGAGCCTTGACTGAATTTTGATTGCTTCAAAAACCTTGCAATATCCATCAATTACTATTCAGACTTTCACATAGAAATTGTGGGCTCCACCTTAGTTCATGCTTTTCTAAATTCCAAGCTTTATCCAGGGTAAGACTATAAAGGCGCTTAAATGCCCAAGTCTTACCCTTTTTGTTCGTCCAATTTGTTTGAATTTAGTAGGTTTTTTTTGTAAATATATTAATTGGGGAGGGATGATTTTGGAAAGAATGGAGATTCTGTAAATTTGTGTGAGAGAGCTCACGGATGTGCCCTTTTGTTCGTCCAATTATTTTGGACTTTAGCGGGTCATTTGGTAAATTGAATAGTGGCAGAAGGGCTAATTTGGAAAGGAAGGCTACTTGCTCATTTTGATAAGGAATGCGTAAAATTGGGCAAGTCTGGTGGGGTTCTGCATGTGGGATTGTGGAGCTCTTTTTATTTTAATTTTTTTTAAAAGAGAGGCCTTTATTTTTTTATTAGAGTGTGGGAAGATTTCAATCAGATTCTGACGTCTCTAAGCAGAGGCAAAACGACGCCGTTTTACCTCTGCAATTTTCGGAGGTTTGACTTTCCACTACAAGAAAAGTCTCTTTTAGAGACACCACCATAATTGTCTGAAATGATGCATTTACTGTCTCAAAATGGTTTTTGAAACGGTGTTGAGATAGTAAATGAGTTGTCCCCTTTGCAGCCGTCGCAAAAGAATTTTGAGACAGTAAAGCTATCTCAAATACCTTTTGAGACAGTTTTTCATCTGTCTCAAAAGTATTTGAGACATTCATTTTTCTGTCTCAAATATTGTGTCTCAAGTTGTTAAAAATTTGAGACACTTACCTGAGACAGCAATATTTCGTCTCTAATAGAATTAGAGACAATAGTTTCCTGTCTCAAATATTGCGTCTTAAATATTTAAAAGTTAGAGATACTAAATTGAGACAGTTCTATGCCGTCTCGAATAGAATTAAACACAATAGTCATTCGTCTTAAAGGGACTTTTATTCATCATTAAACACACTATTCTTCGAAGAGATTAAAATGCTAATTTAAAAACTAATAAACACTATTTTTTATTTAACACTATTTTTATAAATAAAAAATAATCTCCAAAATGTGAATAAATATTCATTACAATTACACCGTACTTGATACAATCACTAGTGCACATCAAAATCTTCCATGTATATTTTATAAGCGCAACTGCACAAGACACTATTTTGATAATAGCTAAGGAAGAGACATTCATCAATATGCTATAAGGATAGTTTGATTGTTACAAAAATAAAATAGTGGCTGCTATTTTGAAGAAAGCTAAGAACATGTCAATAGAACAACGTAAGCATAAGTGCCACGAGTTTGGAGCTAGCTTCCATCCATCTATTCATCTTCAGAGTCCTGAGAAAAACAATAAAGAGTTTTTTAATAAGAGCATCTACAAACTTTTGTACTATCTTTACAAATATCTCAACATAGTTAAGCTATATTGAATCCCACAAACATGCTATAAAGAAATGTCTGATCAAACAGTTAAGAAAGAATGTGGGAAGAAATAACTAAGTAATTCACAACTCAAATCAACAGCACAAATATGTTCCCCCTTGACGTACAGTCCCTAATCATGCATAAATGCAAATGCATATGCTAAGGCACAAAAACTTTATAAAGGTAACAAAAATGTTTGCACGATTTTCAATCATGAGAAGCAGTATGAATGCATACATTAGCTTTCAGATGTTCATCTGCTCTGTGCCATTATTGGGATCCTTGCTCTTTAAGAACTTAACAAAAGTGGGGAACCATTTTGAACCCCAAAATCAGAAGATGTTGAGAATTAGAAAAGTAGGACACAAACAACAATAATGTTTCCTAATTGGCAGATTGGGGCAAGGTTATGATGAGACAAGCAACAATTGAAGACACAAATCATAAAAAAAAAGCCTAATCTACTTTCCAAATCAAAGGAAAATTTCAATTCCATAACCATAATCAAGTCCTCACATACAAAAATGCTCCAAACACAATTCAAGAAACCATCCACTTAATTATGGCTATGAGAGATTAAAAGAAGACTTTACACAGAATATCCTTCAGCCAGAGCGGAAAGTGGGGGTACAGGGTATTTCTCTTCGATGATTCCAACAATCAAGCAATGCTTGCAAGGTAGTCCTATAAAGTAAACATCACGATCCAAAGATTAGAGAAAAATTTTTAGGGAGACAAAAAAATAGTTAATTGTTGCAGGTGATTTTAAAAAACTTCAGCAATAAAGCAATAGGCATCATAATCAACTACAATAACTTCGAATAAGTCTTTGTCCCACTATGTGGGATGCCTCTACATCAAATCTCACCATAAGTAGGAAAATTTACATTACCTTAAATTTTGAGGTAAAACTTAACTTTTGAAAATCAATCCTCCTTATTTGTGCAAAAAACCAACTACAGGCTTTTCCGACTGAGTAACCAAATATGAGGCAAACGTTTGAGGAAGGTGGCAATTGCAAGCAGATAGAAGATGTATGGAATCCAAGTGCAATCAATCTCAATTTCTGTCTGGTTGTATCATATGTCACCTAAGGAGAAAAAAAAATTAAACCTCACGTCTTTTCAAACAAAAACCCAGCTCCAAAACATCAATCTTTTTTCAAAGATTAGCATTTAGTAAAGAATCTAACTCACAAAGTCATAACAACTATACAAACATAATGAATTCACAGCTGGATACATTCAATAACAAACAAAAAATCACAAAATCATTACAAACTTTTCAATCACAAAATTATTGCAAACTTTTCACGCGTTTGTCATCTTAATGTCTTATGAAATAAAGCAGAAGAGTAGACTGCTGCAGAATTCTAATAATTCTTTTCTTACTTTGCAAAAACTCATATCTTAAGAACTAATAGAACATTCAAGCTAAAGTGTAGAACTAAGATACAAAAGTAAAATTGCATACTCTTAAACTATTTTAGATTCAGCTTACAATGCGTAATTCCTACCCGTCTCAAACATGATCAAACATCACAAAGTGTCCAATAATCACAAAACACATTAGTATTTATTAAATTTTCAGCACTAAAGGGAATAACAAACACATTTAACTCCAAATAGAAAAAAGTAACTTTGTCAAGAATGCAATTTTCATAAATTTCCGAGTTTAAGCATTCTTAATGCACTTATAGCATTTCAAGGACAGTGATACATGTTAAAATAAATTGATGTGTAATATATTCAAAATAAAGTTGCAATTTGGAATTGAAATATTCTCATCATGGACAGTAGAATAACAACCTTTAGGAGGGGATACAAAACAATTGTAAAATTTTTTAATTTCAAACAGCCAAGCAGAAGAGAAGATTGCCAATTTTTTGAACTTCAAGCTGGACTAGCTAGACAGAAATGCAAGTGAACTAATCTTCCCAAATCTGAATTTAATCACACAAATCTGCTCCCCACTTGAATTCATGGCCGATAATAGGTAGGACACATCTTGCAAAGTCTTGAACTTTATTGGGCTGCGACGGATCGCATCACCAAGGCATCCGCAATCGCATTTAGCTTGCAATAGATGAGCATGAAAGAAAACCATATGAATGCTGACCGAGTCTGCACTATCTGCTTCAGAACCGAAGAAGCTCGTCAAGGACCATGGTTGTCTGGGCCGGACCGGACGTTGAACCGGTGAGGCCAAGGGTTCGCTCGAACCGGGGGTTCGACCGGTTGAGCCGGGGTCAAACTGGATGACATCATATATATATATATAATATAATATATTAATGATTAACATGCTTTAATTTTATTATTTGTTACATTTAAAAAAAATTTCACAACAATTCTATATTTTTGCAAATTTTACAACTAAGTTAAACATGAAAATTCATTTTTATAAAACCCAATAAGTAAATCAACTGTAAAATATTTCTTATTTTCTATTAAGAATATATAAAATTATATTAGTACATTTTTATTAGACAAAAAAAAAGGATAAAATTTGATGTAAAAAAAATTAAACATATTTTAAGTTAATACATGAATAAATTAAACAAATTTTAATTGAACTGAAAACAACTAATAAAAATTATGATAGTATTAATTTTATAAATAGTAAGGAATTATAATAAAATCAACATTAGTTTGGATGGTCCAATTTATAGATTGTTAGAAAGTTCATGATTCCTATAAAAATAAGTTAAAACAATAAGTTAAACAAAAGTGAACAATGGTATAGTGGTAAGTACTCATGTTTCTATGTGAATGACCAAGTTCAACTCCCATTGACAGCGAAAGTTGTCAAATTTTGAAAAAAAATTTAAAAAAACACCGGTTCGGGCGGGTCGGCCCAGTTCCCCCGCCCGCTATTTTGACCGATTTTTGAAAGATCCGATTTTTCCATGTTTGCCGGTTCGCGGCCGGACCAGTCCGGTCCGGCCCAGACAACACTGCCAAGGACCACACCCTTTTTTAATAGAGTAACTAAAAGAGTCTGTGAATCCGTCTCACCATAAGGGATTGGACATTCCACCTTAGACATGAAGGTGTCCAAACAAAAAAGTCCCCGCAAAAACTATAAACCTTCTGCATCTCTCGGAACAAATCCTGCCCCCGAAAGGCTTAGGTTACCCCTAGAAGAGCCATATGCATTCAACTTGTAAACACCACGGGGGAGATGCCTAGGCGCCACAAATAAACAAATATTAAAAAAAAGAAAACAAATATATGTTTATATTGCTATGAGAAATTTAATTTTATATATGAGTATATAAACATTTTAGACATAATACATGTAAATGAGATAAAATAAAATTTCAAAATTAGGAGTATAATTCAGCAAAAATAGAGAAAACTTTTATTAAAGATAGAGTGAAATGACATTTGGCCATGTTACCCGAATAGAAATGATCCTTTAAAAACTATTTTCTTTGTCACAAAACCTTCGAAAATGGAACAAAACATGATATTCCGTCCATGGTCTTCGTTAAGTGCTTGACGGAAGACTTTTTGTGAGGGCAAAATTGTCCAATTTTCATTTCATTTGTCTTACAGCTCCATTATTTTACTTTTATTACAAAACAAACTCCTAATCTTTTATATTTTTACATATTTGTCCAACAATAAAACTTACAGTATAATAATATTACCAAAATAGTAATTAATCTTGATATTCTGATATATTATTAAAGTATAATTTTTTTTATTTTCCAAAATAAGTTGAGACCACAATTTAAGGCCGTGTTGGTAACATGATTCAAGTCATGGTTTGAAACTACTTTTAATTTTATAATATTAAAAGTATATTGGAAATGTAAAAAGGTGTGTTAGAAATGTAAAAAAACTTATTGCAAATGTAAAAAAGTTTATTATGAATAATAAAAAATTATTATAAAATCAAAAGTGATTTCAAACCATGACTTGAACCTTGATACCAAACAGGCCCTAAGAAAAGTAAAATAATAGGGGCCACTTTATAAATTTGATGAATAGTATCATCGTCTTCCCCAGTCTTCCTCTTTTACCATTTCATTTCTTTGACATCCAGAAGCTACCATCTCTGAAATCCGCCTCTCCTGATTTCATATCGGTTGTTTTTCACAAATTTCATGTCGGCGGCGGTTGGCTAGAGCTGGAAAAGGAATCGCGGAGGTCAATTTTTATAGATCTGATAGCCCGACATGTAATATCGAAACAGCAGCAGAAATGTTAAAACAAAATTAAATCAGAATAAGAAAAAGAAAAACAGAGAGAGAGGAGGAAGCGGCTGTAGCGAATGGATTTGGAGCATGGCGGTGAAGATGAATCGAAAGCAGCGGCGGTCGGGATAGTTCCTGAGACGAGGTAGGTTAACAGATTGTCGATTTTTGCCGACAACTGAGTGCTGTTTTGTGGTGGATTCGACGTTGGAAGTGTTATACCAGAGCTCTGCAGATACGGCTGTGAAGCTGCAACACACGATTAGCAGCATAAGAAAGCGTTGGAAGAAACCCATTTTGATTTGATTCATTATTGAATTTGTGAATTGATAATGCATTTTGATCTATTGCTGGGCCTCTTTTTATAGTGATTAGTAGGTATCAATGGAGGAATTGGTATAGGAGGAGGATGAGGGTGGCGGACGCCTTGAAGTTGAAGGTGTGGGTTGAAGGTGTGGGTTTTAGTTTTGCCTCAATCTTTAGTGACACTTACATCTGTAACTAAAACATAAAATTATGTGTTTATTTTTTTTAGCGACTAAAACATTTTTAGATAATTTATTACTTAATTTATAAATATTATTTGAAAGACAATTTTTTCTTTACAAAAAGTCTTCCGGCATGCATATAACGGAGGTCATGGTCGGAATGTCATATTTTGTTCTATTTTCAAAAAGTTTATGATGAAATTTTTTTTTTTTAAAAGATCGTATCTATTCGAACAACATAACCCAATATTTATGATGAACTGAGCAATTCACTCTTAAAAATATATTATTTCATACTTGAACCAAAGAAAGGGAAGTCCAACCTTCTGTCACTCCATCAATAATGATACTGTCGTGAGATGAAGGATAATGTAAAAAATAATGAAACCCTCTTTCCCGTAATGAATTAAACAAGGAAATCTGTAAGCTAGCTAGATTAATTCGTATTTTTTGTATTTGATAGATTAATTATAAATACAGGCCTATAATTAATATTTTCATTAATTAGAAAATTGATTGCTCATTATTCAGCCGTTATCTCTACACATAAAAAAATTTAAAAAAAAACATTATCAATAATTTATACTCCATCGGTTCATTAGAAATGTCAAGTTTCAAAATAACGGAAGAGCCACTACCCTTCCTCGCCATATCTTTGCTGGACAGTAGGAATAGAGCGCCGTGCTTTCCGTACTCCATTATTTCAGTCACTATGTAATATTCCATCCGTCCCATTAAAATAATTATATTTATAATATCGAATCATAAACAATACTCCTGTAATGGGATGGATCGAATATTAACAAATTTGAAAATCGAATAGTAGTAGTTCGTCCCACTAGAGTCGCCCTGGTCGATGGTGATGACTGGTGAGGTCAAAATTTCAAAATGAAACTGAAACTTCATTCATGTCATTTGTTATGTTGTGAGTTTTTTCTTCTCATATTTCAAAAAAGACGGAAATTTTTCTGACTTTCTCACGCTACAGGAAATAAAAGTCCGTGAAGGGCAGGGAAACTGAAAACCAATTCAACATGATAAGATATAAGAGTCAACCCAAATCATTTTCGTTTGCTAGAAATGCAGCACATTTCATGGCAGCGAATTAATCAAGCCAATTTTCATTATGTTTGATGACTTTAATAGCAAGGTGGATCTCAGATGATTCTAGTCTAACAGTGACACTTGAAAGTAAAAGTATGGCATATATAGTGTAGTTTCATTGCCTTCAAGTTCAAGGTTGTCTTCCATATCCGACACAAACAATAATGGGAAAGATTATCATATTCTTACTGCCTTTTGCAGTACTGAAATGGTGGTTTAGTGTTTGTGGAGCTCTGCCATTGATGAGTAGCCCCTCCACAGATGAGGCTGCTCTTTTAGCCATTAAGTCTCAAATAACATTTGATCCTTCCAACATCTTAGCAACCAATTGGACCGAAGGCACCTCAATTTGCAATTGGATTGGCATCACTTGCAACCACAAGCACCGAAGGGTCGCAGCCTTGGACCTATCGGGCGGAGGATTAAAAGGCACAATCGCTAAAGAAGTTGGGAATCTCTCCTTCCTTGTTTCCCTGGACGTCAGCAATAACAATTTCCATGGCTACATTCCGTATCAGATTGGCCATTTGAAGCGATTGCGAACTTTATATATGCAGCTGAATGAGTTCAGTGGGTATATTCCTGAGAGCTTTGGATTTCTGACCGGAATTCAAGAATTGTTCTTGTATAATAACAGTCTCAGCGGTCCTATCCCTCTTGCCATTTTCAACATTTCTTCCTTTCAGGTTATCGATTTCATGTACAACAACCTTGGTGGGAGTCTCCCTGAAGATTTCTGTAGTAAACTTCCGAAATTGGAAAGCTTTAATGTCTCACATAATCAACTACGGGGGCCAATTCCAGCTACTCTGTCTCAGTGCTCAGAAATCAAGTTCTTTGCTCTTTCAAGCAATGAATTTACAAGTTCCATACCTGAAAATATCGGAAACTTGTCGAAACTAGAGCAGTTGTATATTGGTCGCAACAATTTGAGTGGTAAGACTTATCTTTTGTGCTGGAATTTCATTTACGTTTCTCATCCTTTCGCTGATTATTTTATTTGATATCTTTGTCATTTTTCAGGAAAGCTACCTTCAAGGCTCTTCAATATATCTTCACTAAGGGTTCTCTCAGCTCCATTTGCTGGAATATCAGGCGGTCTCCCGTGGGATATTTGCAAGAAAAACATGAATCTTGAATATTTGTATCTTTTCGTGAATTTTCTGACTGGAGAAATACCTTCTAGCCTTTCGTATTGTGAATCGCTTAAAGAATTTTCCGTGGTTTACAACAATTTCAAAGGAGGAATTCCAATTGAGATTTGGAATACGTCGTCGCTTCAGTATATATATCTCGGTGCAAACAACTTGACAGGTTCATCTTCATCGTCTCTAGCTAAATATTTTCCTCTTAGCCTTGTTATTAAAGGTTGGTGTTAAGTTTGTAAGTATATATTATGTTCACCATTTTGGCAGGGAAATTAGATTTGAGTTTAGGAAATTCATCTTTCTTCAAGGCAATAAGTTTGGCAGAAAATGGATTATATGGTAGCTTGCCACAAGATTTGTGCTTCAGATATCCAAACTTGGAGATGTTGCAACTTAATGTTAACCAATTTTACGGAGAAATTCCTTCTAGTCTTTCACATTGTAGTGCACTCAACAACCTTGATCTGAACTCCAATAACTTTACAGGTATCTTTATTTTAACTTCCATGTGCCCTAAAATAATACTCCCTCCAGTACAACAAAGTGAACTCTTCTAATGGAACGGAGGAAGTATGATTTTCTGAAGATAATAACTGTTTAATCACGCAGGAAGCATACCAGCTGAGATCGGAAACATTTCAACGCTCCAATATCTATATCTATATAACAATAGCCTGACAGGTATTTGATAGCCACATTTATACGTCTAGCAAATGAACCATCAGAAAGAACAATTTCTAATTGTGCAACTTTTTCTTTTGCAGGAGAACTACCCCTTACTTCTTCAAATTTATCTGCATTAACGTGGACTAATGTTCAGAACAATGGATTATATGGTAGTTTACCCCAAGATCTGTGCTTCAAATATCCAAATCTTGAGGTCTTAATTCTTGAGAGCAACCAATTTCATGGGCAAATCCCTTCCAGCATATCATATTGTAGTGCTATGGAGACGTTTGATTTATCTGATAACAAGTTTACTGGTATGTAGCTAATTTCAATCTTCTTCTTTAATGATTTTCTTTCTGCAAGAAAACTTGAACACATTAATTAATTTCTTGATATCCAAATTAAATGGATTAATTCCAGGTAATATACCAAGTGATATTGGTAGGAATATGTCAATGCTTGTAAATTTAGTACTTGGCAGGAATGATTTCACGGGTCCCATTCCTTCATCCATTGGAAATATGTCAAACTTATTGATCCTCATGTTGGGTGGAAACCGATTCAATGGGCAGATCCCTCCGGAATTGGGACGGCTTCCTAATCTCGAAGGAGTATTCCTTTGGGGTAATCAGTTTACCGGAAAAATCCCGCCGGAGTTAGGACAGTCGGCAAGTATTGGAAGATTAAGGTTCGAGTTAAACAAACTTAGTGGAGAAATTCCTGTGTCTTTATTTAACATAAGTAGTTTACGAGATTTAGGCCTTTCAGATAACCAACTAGTTGGTAATGTTCCTTCCATTACTGGATCTTGATCGAAACGTACCATTGCCTCATTGACTCTTTTTCAGGATACGTGAAAACATCTGTTACAATATCTAGCAGATCGAGATGCAAATAGTTGCCTAAACCTGAATACTATTTTAAGGATACGTTATCAGGGGTTTTTATTTTTTTTTCTTTTCTTTGCTGTAACTTTACTTGTGTATTTACAGTACAACCTATATCATATGGATAAGTCTCTCGTTTGACGGTTTAACAAGGGATACTTTGTTTTGTATAGGTGTTACTTTTTCTTTTTTGAAATAGGCGATACTTTTTTTCATAGGCCATTTTTTTATTTTTCTGAAACTGACAATTCTTTTTTTCTTTTATCGATGATACATTTCTAAACAGACGATATTTCTACACTTTAAATATCAACGATACCTTTTTTTTTACCTCTGCATGCGATATTTTTATTTGGAAATAGGCGATACACCAGAAACAAAAGTCAAAACATCAATGCTATAAGCGACTCGCGATACATTATAATGGTTATACGCGGAACACGATACTTCATGACATACACCCTGAAATCAATACTCACAGTAGCGGATGTGAGGGGGTCCAGAGGGGTCTCTAGACCCCTCCAACCCCTTACTTCACCCTATATATATCTATATATTTATTAAGGGTGGCAAAAAAACCCATTAACCCAAAAATCACCCAAATCCATTGGATTTTAACCCAATAAAACCCACCTAAAAAAATAATGGGCTGGGTGGGCTTGGACTAAATATGTAATGGGCGGGTTTAGGGTAGGCCATTGGGTACCCTAAAACTCGCCCATCATGGGTACCAAAAATATCCATCCAAAACTACATTTAACAGTATAAACAAAAACCCAACAACTCACCTATTTTAGTGGGCCCATTTTATTTTATTTCTTCAAACTTATTTTTTCTTTTTCTTTATTTTTCGTGTCCTACAATTACTTTCCGTTTTTTTTATTTATTCTTTTATAATATTTTTAAATTGTCCACTTATAAATACTAATTAAAAATTATTTCGAGTTCCAAGTCGAGTTCAGGCTCGGGTTTCGGGCCGGGCCGATTCAGTTTGGACCCATAGTTTTTTTGGCCCAGTTTCTGGCCGGGTCCAGTTTTTGGGCCTCGGGCCAGTTTCGGGCCTCGGGTTGGGGTCGGGGTCGGGGCATGCACGGGTTTATATAAATATAAAAAAATTAAAAATTGTATTTGGACAAAAAAATTACATACGATTAAATATAAAAGTATACAATATATAATATTTCAAATTTTAGAATAGATTCAAAAAATTAAAATTCGTTTAAAAAAATAAAAGGAATTAAAATTCAATTAAAAAACTTTGAAAAAAAATTATTAATAAACTATTAAATAAGCATTACATTTTTGTATAATGGGTATTATGGGTACCCATAGCTACCCTTTATCTATTTGAATTAAGATCATTAATTGAATGGGTAATGGGTACCCATTATCCATTATATTAATACCCATTTAATACCCGTCCAACCCGCCCGTTTGACACTCTTAATATTTATATATTAAATATAATTATTTACTTGTATAGAATTATTTTTTTTTAGCATTAGTCCCCTCACATTTATTTTCCTAGCTACGCCACTAAATACTCATGTGTTATAATGTCTTGATCTTCTAATTTAATTAGCAAAAATCAATTTAATGTACCATTGAGTCCTAGGCCTAGCTACGAATCTGTACGAAATAGTGAAGGAACTCCTTTCTTTCCTTTTTATAATGAAAGAATAGTCCTACTTTACGGTTTTCATGATAATTACTGGAGACATCTAATGGCAAGTTTTTTATTGGGGCATGATATTTGCAGTAACCGTTTCGATATTTGCAGTAATATTTCTTGTGAAAATTCTAAAATACCACTAACACTAAAAAAAAAAAAAAAAAAAACAATCCGGCGACATTTGGCCAGAAATGTCGCGTGGTGGAACCATTTTTGGCCAAATGTCGCCGGATTCCAGCGACATTCTCCCCCCCCCCCCCCCCCCCCCCCCCCCCCCCCCCCCACCCACCCACCCACCCCCCCCCCCCCCCCCCCCCCCCCCCCTTCAATTTGATATTGTAGTAACCCACCGGGCGGATCTTCGCCAATCCGGTAAAAATTCATCCGGACAAAAATACAACACATCCGGACATAATACAACTAAAATAACCAAACCAACTATCTAAAATAATACAGCAAAACATTTTAACTTTAGCCACTAATCTTTTTCCGAACCGAGTCATCTCGATTTTTATCCGATTTTGTGATTCCACCCGACTCTGCTTTGCAGGAATTATTAAACGGAACAGAGCCCGTGAGTTGCTTTTTCAATTTTTTTTTCAGCCGCACGGGCTGCATAGTTGGTTTGTAATTTTTTTTTGCCCAGGGGTATTTTTGTCTTTTTATAGGAAAATGTTACTGCAAATATCGAAACGTTACTGCAAATATCAATTCCGTTTTTATTTACGGTTAAGGGCAATTTAGCTCCTGTGGTTTTAGAGGGGGTGCAAATAAGCCCCTATGGTTTGTTTAGGGACAATATAACCCTCGTGGTTTTAAATTGATTCAAGATGGCCCTTGTATGACTCAGTAATGCTGATATATATTTAACTAATAAAAATACGACACGTGGCAGTCAAAAATGAAAAACAAATTAACAAAAAATGAGGTGGCATCACCATCCTTTTTCTTTTTTCTTTTTTCGTTTTTCGTTTTTCGTTTTTCGTTTTTCCCTTCCTCTTCTGCCATCACCATCTTTCCTCCATTTCTTAGCACACGATCAGCCACCTCACCCAGTTTTCTTCCCATTTCTTTTTCCCTCTCCATTTCTCTCTGTTTGCCATTAATGGTGATGGCAGAACAGAGAGAGAGGGAAAAGAAAAAAAGAAGAAAGGAGAACTACGTTTTTATTTTAAAAGTTAATGCCACCTCATTTTTATTATTATTATTTTTTTTCATTTTGGCTATCCCGTGTCATATTTTCATTGGTTAAATACACATCAGCATTGCTAAGTCATACAGAAGGGTCATTTTGTACCAATTTCGAAACCACGAGGGCTATATTGCCCCTAAACAAACCACAGGGGCTTATTTGCACCCATTCTAAAATCACAGGGGCTAAATTGCCCCTTAACCCTTTTATTTATGATGTTTTAAGAATGGATCAGAAAATTTGTTTTTGAAAAATAGTTTTATTATGTAAAAATGTATAACTGAATAGTAAAAAGTTGTATTTAGAAATGATAAAAAAATACTTATAATATATTAAATTTACTGTTAAAACAAAAAATAACCAAAACCAAAACGAAAAGAACATGCCCTTATATTGTCTCATATATAGCGAATTATATATAGCTTCTATTTAATTGTGTACTGCAGGTAGCTATATGTGATACATCATATGCAATTAAGAGTCACTAACGTAAATAAAATAAATAAATAAATAAATAATTAAAAAATTAAAAATAGAGTCACTAATGTATTGCATGTAGCCTCTAATGTATTGTGTATTACTTTTCTTTTTTTTAATATGTTTGCATCCCCAATAATCAAATCTATGACCTTGGGGTTACAAGGCCCTTCCCTCCCCCCACCCCCGCACCCCCCCCCCCCCCCCCCTATGGTGTATCCTTAAAACTCTATGTATTAAGTTTATTGGGAATGTATATTACTTGTTTCTAAAAGAAAATTGTCAAATAGTAACTTTTATATAAAGTCACATCATTTCATGAGCATTTCCATTCCCCCATATCATTTCCCTATATATATACACACATATCTCTTGTAGTGGAAAAAAACAAAAAAAGAAGCTGATTTTAAGAACTGAGGTATCGCATATCAAATATATAACGTTTGATATACCGCATATTGCTTTAAAGTCTCTATAGAGTTTAGTTGCCGATATATTCATGTTTCTATATATAAAAATTAAAAGAAAAAAGAGGTACCCCTCTTTCCTTCAAAAAAAAAAATTATAAAGAAAACAACAGTGTATAAATTTTAAGGGTTAAATTGTCAGATGTTGGACTGTCTGACTGTCTGACGGAAACTCGCTCTTAAGTAATACTCAATCAGTGTCATAAAAAGAGTCATGTTTATAACATTAAATCATAAAGAGTACTCCTTTAATGTATTAATAAATGGGGCATGTTATTCGCAGTAGTAACCATTTCGATATTTGCAGTAACATTTTCTTGTCAAGTCTAAATTGCCCTTTAGCTAAAAAAAAATCATTTACACTCTACATTTATAGTCATTCTTTTTCACTCACACGGGTATGTATATTTTTTTTACATAAAGTTTCTGTTACAAAAAAAAAAAAAACATGTCTGGCCTGAAATTTTGCCCAAAAAATCACAAAAATAAACGAGATTTTTTCAAAATAACCAAATTGTTATTTCAGTAACATTTGAAAATAAGCCCATGTGGGGCGGTATTTTCTTCCAAAATACCGCCCAAAGTGGGCGGTATTTCATAATACCGCCAGCTGGCAGTATTTCTCCCAGCAGTGGGCGGTACTTGTCCCAGAAAATACCGCCCACTGTGGGCGGGGTATCTGAAAATACTGCCCTTTGAGCGGTATTTCTGAAAATACTGCCACAGTGGGCGGTTGGTATTTTTCCAGAAAATACCACCCACAGTGGGCGGTATTTTTTCAAAACCTCACTTGGAAGGGATTTTTCTCAAAATTTCGTTTATAGGCCGAAAAAAATTCACCTTTATCAGAAAAAAGTGTACGTTGTTTACATAACGTGTAATATAGATCGTACTCGTGACTATAAAATCAAATGTTGTGCAGTAATTTTTTTTTTTTTTAGTGTCAGGGGTATTTTAGACCTTTTACAGGAAAATGTTACTGCAAATATCGAAACGGTTACTGCAAATAACAATTCCGTAATAAATTTAAAAATAAGTTGGTGTACTTCGTCCCACCAGAGACCCGCAGATGGTGGTACTGAGTTGCTGACAGCTGAGTCTGTTTCTTATTTTGATATAAGTCTGGTGTAGTGTAAGCTACATGAAATACAAGTCCCTAGTGGAAGTAGACATTTAATTCATGAACAAAAAAAAGATAGAGGCGGAGAACCCAAATCATTTCGTTGCTGTTACAAATCCAACACGTACGTTTTCATAGCAGCGAAATAAGCCAATTCATTCCTTTGTATGACTTTAATACTAGCAAGTTTGTCCTTCGATCCAACTCGAGGGCCCAATTCACTAAACTGATTATTTTGACTAAGTAGCTCACGACCGAGGAAGGATCACCTCTAAGGTACAAAAGGTAGAGGTGACATGAAAAAACTAATGGACAATTCCAACTACTACAAAAAGGAGCTTTAACGGCTGCGAATTAACGGCGGAAAATAGAAAACCGCAGTAGTAATAAAAGGAATGCGGACTTTCTACGGCGGTCTAAAAATGAACCGCCGTAGAACCGGACTTTCTACGGCGGTTCAAGGTTGAACCGCCTAGAGAAACGGACTTTCTACGGCGGTTTGGACAAACCGCCGGGAAAGGGAACTTTCCACGGCGGTTGGAGGGAAACCGCCGTGGAAAATGGACTTTCCACGGCGGTTGTAAGGTAAACCGCCGTGGAAGTAGGACTTTCCACGGCGGTTACCTTCAACCCGCCGTGGAAAGTCCATTTTCCACGGCGGTTTCCCTCCAACCGCCGTGGAAAGTTCCCTTTCCACGGCGGTTAATTTTTAAACCGCCGTAGTATTACCGTATATATATATATATTAAACCTAAATAACACCGTGTATTCCCATATCGCGCCCGAGAGTGTCTGTCTCCAAATTTCTACTACGGTTTTGCACTTTGAACCTAAGGAATCGTCATTTGGAGCTAAAATTTACCACCTAAAGGTTAGGAACTTGTAAAATTTTCCAGTAATTGCTTATGCTTGTACTTTAGATATGTCATCCTATAGCATTTATTTTTATTTATGGTAGCTGCATGGCTGAAAATTAAAGTTGCATATATTCCATGTATGTGGCGAACCTTAGTAGTGTGTGGAACCCTATTTAGTTATACTATGTAGTTTTCGGTGATGTAATTTGATTTATAGTGTTTGATTTTAATGGATGATGTGTTCATATAATTAGCACTACTTAGAGTGTGTATTATTTTTTTATGCATTTTATGTGTTTGACGAAATGCATGAATGAAAAACTTAGAGTTTCTTCTTCATTCGATTATGTCTATTGCGCATGTGTTGTCATTGCATTATTTTTTTCATTGAGGTATTATAGTAGTTTTGCACATATATGACTAACATAAGTATTATGACATGTGCTAAGACAAGCATGCAACTTGATACTTTGTACATTGTTTGTTGAATTATTATTTGGTATTTTTAATTATTTCAAGGTCTTAGTTACACATGGATCGAAATATCTTGTTCTGTGGTGATCGGACCTCCGATTCTTATGCGAGAGAAGTTGAGAATTTCATTCAATTCGCTTATAAGAATACAAAGTACGTTCATTGTCCGTGCAAATCTTGTAAAAATGGGGCGCGGTTTGATAACTCAGATACAATAAGATTCCATTTATATCGGCACGGGTTTGATCCTTCTTATAAACTGTGGATTTGGCATGGTGAAAGTATTGATGGTTTACCTGAGCAAAGAAAATCTCATGCAAAAGGAGATGATGCGATTACTAGAGATCGATTAGATGCCATGATTGAGGATGTCGCCGAGGATTTTGCTGATAAACCGGAAGTTCTTGCTTCGATTTTGGGTGACAATGAGAAGCCTCTATACAAGGGTTGCAGTAAATATACACGATTGTCTAGTGTTTTGAAGTTGTTTAGTTTGAAAGCGGCAAATGGGTGGTCAGATACTAGTTTTACAGCCTTATTGAGGGTATTGAAAGATATGCTCCCAGAAGATAATGAACTTCCAGATCGAATTTACGAGGCGAAAAAAATGTTGTGTCCAATGGGTATGGAGTATAAGAAGATCCACGCTTGCCCAAATGATTGCGTCCTCTACAGGAATGAGTATAAGGATTTATTGCGGTGTCCTAAGTGTAACACTCCCCGATACAAAAACAAGCAGCTGTGTGATGCTGTTGAAGACAGTTCTGATGCGCAAAAGAAGGGGTCGCCGGCTAAGGTTCTGTGGTATCTTCCTATAATACCGAGATTTAAACGGTTGTTCGCTAATGAAAAAGATGCACACTATTGACATGGCATTCAGATCGGTGTATTCCCAGTGATGATGACAAGGTGATAATGCATACATCAGACTCAGATCAGTGGAAAAAGATTGATTCAATGTATCCTTCTTTCGGGGGAGAAGCAAGAAATTTGAGGCTTGGTCTGTGTACTGATGGAATGAACCCGTTTGGCAGTCTGAGTAGCACACATAGCTCATGGCCGGTGATGTTGGTTATTTACAATTTGCCGCCTTACTTGTGTATGAAGCGCAAGTACATACTTATGTCTCTAATGATTTCAGGCCCACGGCAACCAGGAAATGACATCGATGTGTATCTTGCTCCTCTTATTGAAGACTTGAAAAAGTTATGGGATGAAGGCGCACCTGTGTTTGATGCCTACCGTGAAGAAATGTTCACATTACGTGCCATGTTGTTCTGTACCATTAATGATTTTCCTGCTTATGGAAACTTGTCTGGGTACTCTGTTAAAGGGCATAAAGCATGTCCAATATGTGAGGAGAGTACAGATTTTTGTCAGCTTGCACATGGGAGGAAGACAGTATACCTTGGGCATCGCAGATTTCTTCCCGAGACTCATCCGTATCGCCGTATGAAAAGAGCATTCAATGGATTCCAAGAGTTCAGAAAAGCTCCAGAACCCTTGAGCGGGCCAGAGGTGAAAGCTCGTGTGACGGACATTAATGTTGAGTTTGGTAAAACTTCGGAGTCCAGCAACAATGATACAGGTTGTTGGAAGAAAAATCCATATTTTTTGAACTTCCATACTGGGAGAACTTGGATGTCAGACATTGTCTCGATGTTATGCATATTGAGAAAAATATTTGCGAAAGCCTCTTAGGTACGCTCTTGAACATCCCTGGTAAAACTAAGGATGGTTATAACGCGAGACTTGATATGGTTGATATGAACATAAGAGCAAATTTAGCACCGGTAGCTCGAGGACAACGCACATATCTACCCCCTGCCTGTCACACTTTGTCCAGAAAGGAGAAAAAACAACTGTGTTCAAGTTTGCGTAGCATCAAAGTTCCATCTGGATATTCTTCAAATGTAAGCAGACTTGTTTCCTTGAAAGATTTAAAACTGGTTGGTTTGAAGTCTCATGATTGCCATGCCTTAATGCAGCAATTGTTGCCTGTAGCTATTCGATCGATATTGCCCAAGCATGTTAAGTCCAGTATAACAAGACTTTGTTTCTTCTTCAATGCTATATGTAGCAAGGTTATCGCGCGCGAAAGACTTGATCAGCTACAAGATGAAATAATTGTTGTCCTCTGTCAATTAGAAATGTATTTTCCACCCGCCTTCTTTGATATTATGGTGCATTTGGTGATTCATTTGGTCAGAGAGATAAAAATCTGCGGGCCTGTTCATTTGCGATGGATGTACCCATTCGAGCGATATATGAAAGTATATAAGGGGTATGTGAAGAATCGTTGTCGTCCTGATGCTAGTATTGTTGAAGGTTACATAGCTGAGGAGGTAATTGAGTTTTGCACTGAGTACTTGGCCGGGACCGCATCCATTGGAATATCTAAGAATCGGCACGATGGGAGGATTACAGGTATGGGCAGAAGGGGAGGAAAAATTTTTTTGCCGTCTAATGTTGAATTAATGAAGGCGCATCTCTACATTCTGCGCAATTCTGAAGAAGTTGCGCCCTATGTGACAGACCACATACAGTCAATAAGAACATCTTATCCTGCTTGGACGGATCAACGTGTGCTCAATGAACATATTCGGACATTTGTCTATTGGTTTGGTAATGCTGTCCTGGGCAAAGACGTTTCGGAGACATTGAAATGGTTGGCATTTAGGCCCAGCCCTGCGGTACGAGCATTTTCATGCTATGACATAAATGGATATTCATTTGCTACTAAGAGACAAGATGAGAAGAGTACGGCACAAAACAGTGGTGTTACATTAATCTCAGAGGCTTTACATGTTTCTAGCAGGAAGGATAAAAATCCATTGTATGCAAGCATGGCTTATTACGGGGTGATCGAAGATATTTGGGAGATTGACTATGTTTGTTTCAAAGTAGTTGTATTTCGCTGCAAATGGGTTGATAACAATAGTGGGGTTCGAACTGATGATCCATTGGGTTTTACCTTGGTCAACCTAAATCGGGAGGGTTTCAAGGGGGAACCATTTATACTTGCATCGCAGGCGAAACAAGTTTTTTATATCGCCGATCCTTGCGACGAACATTGGTCTGTTGTTCTTCATGGTAAACAACATCACGGTGTGGAAGGGATAGATACAGAAGAAGGGCTTCATGAGGCTGGCCCTTTCTCTAGTGGGTTACCTGAACCGAGAGCAGATGAGGAAGATAGGGAACTTGATAAATACATACTTCGTGATGACCACAGCGAAGGATTATGGTTCGAGGATCAAGTGTCCCTTAAGAGAAAGAGAATAAGTTAAGAATCATTTTCAGGTATATTGTTTGTTTTTATTAAACTTCAATTCTCGTGGGTGTGTATGTGTGTTTTTGTATTTGTATATGTTTCTTTGATTTTAATGAAGAGAGGATTCAATAAATTTTTAACAACATTTATTTTTATCCTTCGTACTGTGGGATTGAAACAGGTCACACCTCGGATAAAGCCGCGCAATCAAGGGACAAAATTTCCAGGGGCTTCATATGTGGAACTGTTTGGAAATGAATATGTTATTTTGAAATTGTGTGAAACTTATGTGCTGATCTTAAATTGCACTTGTGTTTTGGTAAAAAACAAGCAGAGGAGATTCTGTCTGAAGTGATTTGAAACTGAATTCCGTATTATTCGAAATAGTTGGAATTTTAGTGAAGTATTGAAGTATATGTGCATCGAATTTACAGGGAGTACGTTACATTTATAGGGGAGACTTTGTCAAATTTTCCGGAAAATAGATTTCCTTGTTTTTCATTTATGAATAAATGTTTCTTGTATTATTATTATTATTTTCTTCCAATGAGTAGTACTTTGGTAAAATTTCCAGGGAAATCTATACGCAGTTCATTTTGTTTGTATTTTATATTTAAATCTTTATAAATTACTTGTTAGCTGGTTAGTGAAACAGGGGAAATGCAGGGGAAAAAATGGGATTGGAGAGGAAGAGAATGAGGGAGGAAGGAAAGAGAATGAGTGAGGAAAAGAAAGTTCAAAAATTTCGAACTTTAATTAACCGGGTCATCTATTCAACGGCGGTTCAACGTTCAACGCCGTTGAAAGTTGTACTTCAACCGCGGTTCAACGTTGACCCGCCGTTGAAAGTGGTACTTCAACGGCGGTTCAAAGTTGAACCGCCGTTGAAAGTGGTACTTCAACGGCGGTTCAAAGTTGAACCGCCGTTGAAAGTGGTACTTCAACGGCGGTTCAGTCTTGAACCGCGGTGGATTCTTTTTTCCAATATTAATTTGTTTTTTCCATTTTCAAATAACTAATCTCACAAATTTGTAAGTATAATAATAACTAATCTCACAAATTTACAAACATATATATATACATATCTGTTTATACATACATATATATATATATATATACATCTTTCGCTTTTCTCCTTTCCCCTCTTGATGCAATCATATATATCCAACTCTCTGATCCTATATGCTCTCGATATCTTGTAAATTTCCACTACATAAATAAAATATTTTCATCTGAATAATTGAATACTTTAAGACAACTTTTATAATTAATTCTATATATATATATATATATAATGATTTTGAATTTGGTACAAAAAATTAGAAAATCCATGCGTACGTACGTAGCGCGGGAATTGGCTCCAAAAAATGCTTTTCTACGGCGGTTCAACTGTGAACCGCCGTAGAAATCAAACTTTCTACGGCGGTTCAACATGAACCGCCGAAAGTAAAATACTTTCTACGGCGGTTCAAACATGAACCGCCGTAGAATACTTTCTACGGCGGGTTCTCGGTTGAACCGCCGTAAACTTAGTTTTTGGAGCCAATTCCCGCGCTATTCATGAATTGTTTATTTCATATCATTTTCTAAACCCTAAACCCTAAACCCTAACCCCTAAACCCTACTATCTATTAAGTTTTTTTTCCCGATTTTCATAAATTACCCGCGGTGACTCTTAAGATGGAAATAGATATATAGTGAAGCGCCACCCTTTTCCTGGATTTTCGCTTTGACATTCAAAGGAATGAAACATTTCAAATCATGCATATGTGCAAAGTCAACCTATAGGTCAACGTTTTTCAAGCTTAATTATATTAAGCTTTGAATTTTGAAAGTTGCTAAATTCAAGTTTCTATCAAGCATTTTATATATCATCCAAGCACCTTCAAAGGCTCAATTAGTTATGCATAAAGATTCAAACAATCCAAAGCATTCATATTTTCAAAGTCAACTACTTGGTCAAGTTTTTTCAATTGAAGCTTGCCATTTTGAAGCATATATCCTTAATTTTCTCATGTGAGCAACTTCAAATTATCAATAAGTTAATTCTTAAACTCTCAAATAAGCTAAAGCATGTATATTTAAAAAGTCAACCACTTGGTCAACCATTTTTATGTAATGCAAACATGCTTAATTCTTGCTATCTTGAAATGAAAATTTTCAACCGTTTTAACATGTGCAAGAATTTCAAGATACCAAACATGACATAGATCCTAATGCATCATTTTAACTCTAAAACATGGCATTCTAGGATTATATCACTCAAAGACTCATCAATCAAATGCAAATTTCAAATTTTCTCAAATTTTTCTCTATTTTGCCTAACTCATCTTTTCTTGAGTATTTTAACTTCAAAATTGGTCTTAGTATATTTAAAATATCATTCTAATTTTATTTGACCAATTTTCCTCTTCTAAGTATTTAAAAGTCTAAAAGTCAAACTTCTAGCTAATTTCAAATAATGCTCATAAAGTCCTAATGACATCACAAAAAAAAATTTTCGGCCACTTAAATTTTATTAATTAATTTTTATATTACTATACGTACCTAATGCATTTCTGGATTTGATTTTTTTATCCTGTTCGCCAAGTCGAAAAAGTAGGAATTTTAGGGAACATAATGAATCTTATTACTTTAATTATGAAATGGTTAATAAAAGTCGAGATTGTGTACATAATTAATAAATATACAATATATGGGTATGTATTATTATATTTACCAAATTGTGGGAATAGTTTTTTTGAAAATGGAAATAAAAAAATTTAATATTAAAATATGACCGCGCGGGAATTGGCTCCAATTTTTTCTACTTAAACCGAGGAAAAAGTGCGGACTTTCAACCGCGGTTCAATCTCGAACCGCAGTTGAAGGTACACTTTCAACGGCGGTTCAACATGAACCGCAGTTGAAAGTGTACCTTCAACTGCGGTTCGCGGTTCATGGTTCAACCGCAGTTGAAAATGTACTTTCAACTGCGGTTCAACCTCGAACCGCCGTTGAAAGTACACTTTCAACGGCGGTTCAACCTCGAACCGCAGTTGAAAGTATACTTTCAACGGCGGTTCGAGGTTGAACCGCAGTTGAAAGTGTACTTTCAACTGCGGTTCGCGGTTGAACCGCCGTTGAACCGAGCCCGGTTATTAATATAATCAAATTTTCACCTTTTCATTTCCTCCCTCATTCTCTTCCTTTCTTCTTCCTTATTTCCCCTTCACTTCCCCTGTTTCCCGAATCTTCTTCCCGCGGCCGTTCGTCTTCTTCGCCGCTTCTCCCATCGCCGGCGACCTCCTCCACCTTCCGATCCTCCGTCCGTTGCCCAATCAATCACCGATTGTTCGGCTCGTCCCAAGTTTTCACCTTCGGTCGGCTCTCCATTTCCACCCTCCCATATAACTTAAAGCTTGGATTTTTTTTTAGTTCATCCAAAAGGTTCCACCTTCTATGCTTTCATTTTAAACTTTTGTCTATTTAACTTTACATTTTGCAAATGCTTACCATTGCACTAGGATTTTGTTGGTTGATATTTATGGTAGATTTCGGTTTTAGCTCTTGTGATGAAAGCTTGGAAAGTTTTTGGATTTATTGATTGTTTGTAGCATTTGGTTTGGTTGTTGAATGGAGTGTTTTGTCCTACATAAGTTGAGAACCTAGGGTTTGATCAATGTTCCATTAGGTACCCTTTGAAATTCGGGTTTTTTTTTTGAAAATGAGAAACTCAAATGATTATTTCGGTTTTGCTTGCTTAATTTTAGAACATTGGTGTTTGATTTCGGTTTTTATTCGATTTAGTGTTCCTCCTTTAGTGATAATGAGGAAAATGCTTTGTTGTTGATTCCACTTTGTGAAATGTTATGCCTTTAGTAGAAATGAATGAATGTTCTCATTAGTTGTTGGTTGTGAAATGTGAAGTACTTTATCAATGGTACCCTTGAGAAGTCCACTTTTTTTTGGCCCTCATTTGGTTTAATTTGGATAATGGTAATTGTGGATTTTAGGAGTGAATTTTGCGAATGTACATTGCCTTTTTTCCACATTAGTTGTTGGTTGTGAAATGTGAATTACTTTATCAATGGTCCCCTTTATAAACGGACTTTTTTTTGGCCCTCGATTGGTTTAATTTGGTTAATGGTAATTGTGTATTTCTAGGAGCGAATTTTGCGAATGTACCACTTTTTTTTCAACATTACAAGCATTCTTGTATTTGACATTAAAGCTTTTAATTTGTTGTCATTGCATATATGTTATATTGAATTCTCTTTCTATGTAAATGAAGTTTAAGGTACTTTCAATGGCCCGAAAAGAAAAAGCAATACGGAGCATGGAGATGGTTCTTCTTCTAAATCTAGTAGAGTTAGAGGGCCCACAAATTGCAATGACCTATTGGAAATGCGAAAGAGATGGGGAAACTCTGGACATTTCTTTCGATTCCGGGCTCGAGCCTAGAGTATATCATGTACAGTGGATTACCTTTGTGTCATATACGGCCCGGAGCAAAGTGGACTTAGTGGAATATGAATCATGGCCGAAAGTTCCCGCGGAGCTCAAGAAGAGAGTTTGGATGGAAATACGGGTATTTTCTTTAATTATAATGCACTATTTGATTCTTAATTCTTCCATACAATTTTACTCAAATTCCTCACTAAATTTTACTCCTAATTTTCACTGTAGGCATTATTTGTTTTCGAGTCCACCGAAGAACTCGAAGATAAGTGGATTAGTTATGCCGGTAAACGGTGGAAAGATTTCAAATCCTATCTAGGGAAATATGTACATGGTCCCATGAAGGGTAGGGACCCATGTTTGGAATATAAATTTATCCCTAGGGAGACATGGATTAAGTTCAAGGCTAGCCGCGAGACAGAAGAATGGCAGGTATATTTTTAAATTTGATTTCCTTCTTCTTTTTGGATATTTGAAATTGCTCAGTTTAGGGATAATAATTTTTCATTATATTTCTGTCTAGGCCATTCGAGGAAAAGCGCAAAAGAATGCCAATTTAAATGCTTTCTACCATAACTTATCTCGCGGTGGCTACCGACTGCTGAAGCAGCAGTTGCATGACGAGGAGGTCAGTGCATCTGGAAAGAAGCCTTCAGAGGAGGGTCAGTCTGAAGAAGAAGGCGAGGATTCTTATTCAGGGCCAGGCCGTCATGACCTTTGGATACATGCCCATACGAACAAAAAAGGGGAATACTTCACGCCAGAGGCTGAGCGTGTAGCGAAGGAAATTGTAAGTTTTGCACCATACATTTTCTTATGTTTCAATTATTTTAATATTTAAAGTCTATGTGTATAGAATTTTTATTATAACTGATTATTTATTACTAGATATCTATGATGAAATGCTAATTAATAATTTGGTTGTCATTAAATGTTTATATGAAATTATTATTATCTAGTTGTCACTGTAAAGTAGATAAATGACTAATTTGTATATATGTGCATGTATTTATATTTATAATTATGGTTATCAATTTTATATTTAATATTTATATACATAAATGAATAATCTCTGTATATGTGTATTTATTTATATTTAATTGATCTATTTACATTTACTATATTTGGCAAACTGTGTAGGAAAATCTATGTTCCCGCGAGTCCCAAGGGGAGACCGTTGCAGAGGGTAGGAATGACATTCTTGTCATTGCAACGGGCAAGCGCGATCACCCCGGTCGTTATCGCGGCCATTCTACGCGGGCACGTATCACAGAGGTTTTCCCACAGAAAACAAAGCCGTCGCTGAAAGAGGAACTTGATTTAACTAAGCGACAGCTTCAGAAAACCACTGCCCAACTAGATGAATGTCAGACACATTTGAAGATGATGATGGGGTTTTTATGTGGTAAGATGGGAACCGATTATGATACAGTAAAAGCCACCGTCCTCAATAATGCCCCGGATGAGAGCTTGCACCCAGGGACCTCCGGAGCGGTCCCTGTATCCCCTGTGAGCCCTGTTTCTCCTCTGGTACCTACAAGGTTGCCCGATTTGGAGATGATAAATGTTGCACCTGTGGACCCGATCACAGCCTCTGACGGCAGTGCTTTAGGCGAATACAAGGTAAATAAAATTAGACGGCTTCTTTTAATACTTCAAATTTTTTTTTTTCATTATTACAGTGCTTTGTTAAGTTAGACTTACTAGTTGACTAATGTTCATTCGCTTGCCTATTATCTTAGGACGGGTGTGAATGCCATCTTTTCATCCTTGAGGATTCGCAAACGCGGCGTAAGCTTGTGGCAAAGGGCAATATTTATAAGCAAAGCAAGCACCACGGGCGCGCCGTTAGGAAAGGTTGCGCGAGGGTCACAATTAAAATTTCCTATGATGACTGTGCCCCGCTACCATTTCCTGAGGAAGAGGCTGCGACAGTGGGAATGGCCAAGTCCTTTTTCGTGGAATGGCCTAAAGAGTTGATTGAAATTATTCAGCCGACTCCGGTAACAAAGGTATATTCTTTCATTTTTAATTTGTGTATTACTTAATACCGTTTTGTATATTTAATGTTATTTCAAATGATGTTAGGTTGATAAAAGTGCCCAAAAGAAAAAAGGCCGGATGAGTGCTATGGATGACAAGACATCTCCTTCGGCGACGGTTCCGACTGAGGAGTCAACCTCATCGACATCTGATCCATTGCAAGAGTTACAGCTCCGATGGGATAATGAGTCGGGCTTCGATGGCTTCTACTTTCAAATGACAAAAGAAGTCATAGGTTTGGAGCAGCCTAATTTCATGGATCGAGGGGATGTCAAAGAGTTATTGATCAGAGAAAGCCAGGTCTCAAACAGTTTGATGCAGTTGTTCACCCAGTGAGTTTCCACTTACTTAAATAACCTATTTCTGATTATTTATGTTATATATTATGCATTCTATATGCATAGGCTAACCAATGAAGCCCTTCTTGTAAATTCTTTAGAGCTTTACATGAGTTAGCTGAAAGGAATGGGAGAAAGGGGATAGGTTTCCTTTCGGCTGATCATGTCACACCAGACAAAATACGCTTGAAGATAGGGTGAACTACATTGCGCGAATCTTGAAGGATAGGAATAAAGAAATGTATATGGTGCCTTATCTTCAGGGGTAAGTGACACAGCTGTAAGCGGTTATCTAATATTTAAGAAACACTGCTATAAAGATCTGACGTACGCCATTAAATTTTTTGTTGGCAGTGAACATTGGATGCTAATGGCCATTAGACCAGTAGATAAGGTTGTATACTGGTTTGATTCTTTACAAAATCCACAGAAGGATGAGGCGATGGAGCTTATGGACGAGTGAGTTATCTATATTAACAACTGTTAGAATGCATATATATCCATATATTGCTAATTATTTTCGTGCCGATTTCATTTTTATAGGGTGATGTTTAACTATCAAGCTTTCTTGGGATTGCCCAAAAATGTGCATATGCCACCTTCGTGGATAGTAGTTAAGGTAAATGAAATTGGTTCTTATAATTTATTTAATTACATCCGTGGCTCTAGTAGCCTAAGCAATTAGTAGTGTTAGTTGTTTCAATTAAATCCGTGAGTCTAGTAGCCTAATTAAGTTAGTATAGTGATAGTCAATTAATTTATTAGTTAGTCAAGTTATTTATTGAGGTATTATATTTGATTAATTATGCATGCAATAATCTGTGAGTCCAGTACTGTAGGTTAGTTAATATAAGCATGCAAATTGCCTTTTCGATCAGTAGAAATTAGTGAGTCCTAGTTATTTAATTAATTAGATTAATACGAGTTTAGTTATGAATATTCGTAGAAATTTTTTACTCACAGTTGTGTTTGTATATATACAATTTATTGTATGATCTTCTAACTCGTATATATTAATTCATTAGCATAAAAAGCAAACGGATAATTGGGAGTGTGGGTACTATGTAATGCACTACATGTACCAAATAGCAATGAAATCATCCACATTTGCACTTGAAAAGGTAAATATATATTTCTCATTACTTACTTAATTGACTGTATTTCATTTTGCTTACTCGGGTAGTTTTTAATTTCAAAAAACTCTGTTGCAGCACTTCAAGATCGACCGCACTCCATTAAGCAATGTGGATATAGATGCAGTGCGAAAAATATGCGCTAGATATATTTTGGAGCATCCGTAGTAGTAGAAGGATACTAATTAAACTTGTTCATATTAGAGTTGTACAAATATTTTTTGGATATGCTGTGTTATCAAGCGAATTCAATTTGTATATTGGTGATATTTGTAATAAATTTGTATATTGGTGATATTGTAATATTTGTAATATTCGTGATATTTGTAATAAAAAGTAGCCACTTTCCACGGCGGTTCAAACTTGAACCGCCGTGGAAACCTTTACACTTTCCACGGCGGTTGCAACTTGAACCGCCGTGGAAAACCTACATTTCCACGGCGGTTTCAACTTGAACCGCCGTGGAAACCTTACACTTTCCACGGCGGTTCAACTTGAACCGCCGTGGAAACCTTACACTTTCCACGGC